>VWZX01001727.1:1456198-1874691 GCA_013399015.1 Galbula dea | reverse complement strand
CTGCCCCTGCCTCACGCACCGAGCCGCCTCTCGCCCTCCCTGCCCAGCGCCCCGGCCACTTCCGGCTTCCTGCAGCGGCGCTGGGGAGGCGGGGCGGCAGAAGCACCGCCTCGGCGGCCGGCGCCTCCCGGCTGCTCCCACCTCTTCCCCACTCGGAGGTAGCTAGCGAGATACGCGTCGGTGAGAGTCGGCTGAAGGCCGCGGGGGCTGGTGCCGCTCGCTCTTTTGGGGGTTGAGGGAGCGGCGGCGGTTCCTGAAGCGAGGGGACAGCGAACAAGGAAACATTTGTGAAACGTCGAAAAGTGGAGGTAGTATGTTCCTTAAAAATGGTCACTCCGGCTATTTGAGCTGGTGTGAACGTGTACTTGTTTCCACTTCTGAATAAAACCGTGCTATTGGCTCCGTATGTTGATGTTTTCTGGAACTGGCTATTTTAAATCATAGTCTTATTCAGCATGGATGGGACTTCTGGGTATCTCTGGTCCAACCACCTGATCAAAGCAGAGTCAGCGCTGACTTCACACCAGGTTCCCGAGGACGTTTTTTGCTGAAGACCTGAAGTATCTCAGCTCCAATGTTACCCTGCCCCTGGGTCAGGCCGCTGACTGCTCTTCACACCCGTTACAAGCCTGAGTGCTTTTCCCAGGTCTTGAATCAGTGATGATGATTCATACAGTTCATATGAATCAAACTGTCCACTTATTTTACAGTGTACCTGTAGCAGAATCCTTCTGAAAGGGGGGATAGCCTTTAAATGTTTCACAGTATGATCACAGGAAAAGGGTAGGTTTGTCTATAAGAATAGGAAAAATAGGCACCAAAAAGGAAAGTGTCATTACGGTTTCACTCTGGAAATTCTTAACTTTACTTTCTTCTACTTCAATATATTAGTAAAACTTTTGGTATTTCTCACCTGTCTTGTGTTTGGACTCTCATTCATGTTCACAAATTCAGCAATGAGTAGCTGTACACTATTATCTCTTCAGACTAACAGCTATAGAAATTGCAGCTAAAGCTGACATGCTGCATACAGTCTTCTGGCACGTGTTGCTGTGAATGCCAGAACTCAAAAGGAAAGATGCTGGGGAAAAAAAAAGAAATCAAACTAAGCATAGACAGCTAGAGGTGAGAGCATCACAACAGGCAAAATATAGTATCTTCTAATCTTTTTGTTGGGACCCTCTGTGCAACCTAGCACCAGTGAGATAAGAACAGGGGAGAGTAGAAATCAACACAGTAGATATTTGCCATGAAAAAACATCAGATTGAATTATTTGAGTGAGAAACTGCATCTTGCCAACCTTACCAAAAGGCCAACTGCTAACTTTACCAGTATGTCAGGTAAGAGCTGTAACTCTAGAAACTCCTAAGCAAGTTAAACATTGTTTTTCTTATTGTTAACATATTTTCTACAGAAAAACAAAAGCTTTTGAGCCATTTACTTCTGAAGTCAAGCTGCTTTCTATATTTGATTTAAATATTGAGGAGGGATCACAGCTGAACCAGAATAAGCAAATCTGTTCAGCAGCCAATTTCACTTCTGCTGGATCTGCCTTTCATAGTTCTACTTTAAGACATTGTTTCTTCTTCTGTAGTTCTGCAGGACTGGAAAGGAAGCAATGTCATGGTCTAAGTTCTTACTAGCTTTGCTTTGTTTCCAGCTTGCCACCAGAACATTCATTCCAAAGCTGCTTACAACATGTACAGATTAATGCTCCCAAGCAAACCTTAGTCTAAAAGTGGTCCACAAATTATATGCCTCCTCTTGTCCCATAGTTACAAAGACATGTAGAAGAGTCCAGTAGAATAGTGGGTAGAAAAATACATTGTTAAGAAAAAGAAAATCTTGTTCTGGAGCTTGGTATCTCCCATTTTTCTGAAATGCCTGGGATATACAGGGTGAGTAACTAACAAATGAAGGAACAAGAGAGAATCACAGAATGTTAGGAGTCGGAAGGGACCTCGAAAGATCATCTAGTCCAACTCCCCTGCCAGAGCAAATAGCACATGAGAGGGAAAAGCCTTCATGCAAGAGCAACAAACACAAAACCTATCTGCCAAACCATCTTCACAATCACTAGGGCATTATCCTGCTGTGTGCCTGTGTAACAAGCATGATTCACATAACTTAAGGTACCCACCTCAAAGCAAATCAGAAACACCAAACTCAACACCCCAAGATAGAGGATGAATCCAATCACCCATGCTTGTGTCAGAAAGAATGTGAGCAACAAGCACAGAACAGAAAGACTCCCTGAAGACGACATTTCTCACTGAACAATTACTCTGTCTTTAACTTCTGTCTTCTTCTATCACCAGGACTGTACAATCTTAGCCCTGGCAGAAATATACCTTAGAGCACATTCCATTTTTTTCTGATGTGTGGCTTTTTGCCACCACCAAGATGTTTCACAAAGAGACACTCCCCTTCCTGCTTCTGGCTGCCCCATCCAGCTTCAGCCACTTTTTCTCATCACCACTAGCACTAAGTCCCATTCTTTCACTTGTGCTAATTCTTCACAGCAGCTTCAGTGTAATTAATCAGTTGAAACCTGTTTGCTGTTTTCTTTCACTCTATCTGGTTTCTGTTTGTTTAACTTACTGAAATAGCATAATTAAAGTTCAGTAACTGCACAGCTATAGCATGACGCTACAGTTAAATGGGCCCAATGGTGAGTGCTGCTGAAAGGGGCTTGCTCTCTCCTTCATACACACACACGTTACAGCTGCTTTCCTTGAATATGCAGTAGCACTTGTCTCGCTCCATGCAGAGAAAATTCCAGCTGGAAAACTGTCCTCTCACAATCACAGAACATTAGGAGTTGGAAGGGACCTCAAAAAGATCATCCAGTACAACCTCCCTGACAGAGCAGGATGTCCTAGACCAGGTCACACAGAAGCACATTTTGAGTATCTCTATAGAAGGAGACTCCCCCACCTCTCTGGGCAGTCTGTTCCAGTGCTCTGGTACCTGAACTGGGAAAAAAATTTTTCTTGTATTCACACGGAACCTCCTATGCTTCAGCTTACAACCAATGTGTGAGCAGCTTTCTAAAACAGCTCTGGATTTGTTTTAGCAACTTTGAAGTTTTTGAAAAATGAAAATAGTTATATTGCAAGATTATCTTTCCACCATAATTTGTCTTGCTATGGAATTGGACAAGTGCCAGCGCTGACAAGAGAAGGGAAAAGGAGTCTGCCTATCAATGCAGCCAAGACATTTCAGCAGCCAGATGGTGTCCAGAGAGGAAAGTCCCTGAGAAAAACTGTCCCTGACCTTAGTTTGCATGAAATTCATTGTCTGTGCTTTAGATCCAGAAAAGTGCTTTCAGGCCTGAGAGCTTCTGTCTTTATAATTACACTAACTTGTAAATAAAAGATACTATCTCCTTGCAGAGTATGCCTTGGTATTTTTAATTAGAGACTTGGAGTTGTGCCTCCTAGGAAATTCTGTTGTGCACAAAAAGGAGTTACTACCATGATGGTGTTTTATGCATCTTCAGTCTCTTTAACCAAGGTAATGGTAAGTCATAGAGGAAAGGTAGAGGTGGTTATGTCTAATGCAGCGTTGTCTGAAGATGGAAAACATGCATATATCAATCTAATCTCTAATTCTCATCTATCTCTACCTTTTCCTCCTCTTCTACCCCACAAGAAGTGGGCTTCCTCCTGTTGAGGAGTAAAGGTAAGCACCCTCTGCTTCCTTCCCTCAGTGAAAAAGGAAGGCAATGGCAATGAGTATCCTCAAAACATTACCACGCTCCACCACTGGCTGCTGTTTCTGATCCACCTCCTCATTTATTTTCCATTTAAGTTAGAATGAGGAATCCAGCACCACAGTCTAGAAAAATGCTCATCTGATTATGCTAGAGGTAAGTCAGCTTTTTATTGTGGACACCAGTTCGTGAGGACAGTATTAAAACCCATGCATGGGAAGACTCCTAGGTTCTCCCTGCCCCTATGAAATAGCTACAGAAACGGTGATGTCATAGAATTTGAAAAAAAAAGAAACAGACCAACTGACACATTTTGGGACAGAAGTAGCAGTACTCTACTGAAATATCTGTATAGACCACGGAACACTATTGAAATATTGCAGTGAATGCAGTTCTTCTCTTCTGCTGGCATCTTCCACGTGCAAGAGTGCAACACATTATTATTGAAGCATCAGAAAAATTGCCAGGTTCTACTCAAATGTAAAAGCCAGAAGGTTAATGATGTTATAGCTTCTAAAAATTCACCCAAATGATTCAAAGAGACTGAATTCACTGAATAGATTTTTTTTTTTTAAAAAAAGACAGAACCAGATGCTACTTTTAAATGAAATCATTTATTAAACCAATCTGTTTTATAGGAGGTATATATATATTTTATCATTAAGACAACTTCAATGAAATTACTATCTACAAGAATGACCTTGTTTGTTTTATTTTCATGTCAACATATATGAACAAATGAATTTTATATCTTATGAAAACATTTTACTCAGTATCAAAAATGTACATATTTTAGTAACCATTGCCATGGTCTGAGGGGATTTTTACATTTAATTTCAAAAATAAGTGTCATTTTATGGCTGTATCTGTCACAGCACAAGCTTAAATCATCCTATACATAAAAGTATTGTGTAGGTATACAGATAATTTTTTATGTTGTCACATACCTTCATGTTTGAGACACAGGTGAGGGATTTGCATTTCTCTTTTTTTGTGAAAATATGTATTGATGTGAACACATTTCTTAACATTGCTTAAGAATAAAACCAGTCTGAATGGCACAAGAGTTAGCATGTTTATAAATTAACAATCAGAGCTCTGGATTATGGAAACAGGTACATAAGATTCCAGTACTTTCCTTAGGGCTTCGCTCTCTGAAAGAATACCTGTTAAAAATTTATTAAAAAAATATTTTTAAGACAAAGGCAGTAAGAGATGGAATGCTTGAGGTATAACATTAGCTTGACAGAACTCATTTGCTTTCTTAATATACTGGTTAACACATTAGGCTCAAGGATGTGACTTGTGCTATTTGATTACACTCACCCCCTCAAAAAAATGACACATTAAGACATTCTCTACAATCATAGCACCACTTTTTTGCTATTTCAACTATTAAACATAAGCCACAAGAATATCAACCTATTGAGATCATAAGGTGTTGAGGATAACTGAAAATTCTACAGATGTAGATCTGTTATTGTTTGCTCTTTTTTTCCAAGTAACTGCTTTTATGACTTGAAGATTCCCTCCAGCTGTTAAACTGTTAAAGAATTCATTATTTCAGTTTTACTTCATGTCACTACCACAACTGAATTGTATGAGAAAGTCCAAATGGAATTAAAAGATACTTAAAGAAAAAAAAATATTTACCTTTAAGTAATTTTTAAAAACTTTAGCATCAGGCTGCTGAAGTGCTTGACAGAACTCCTGTAAGAACCAAAGAAATACTAAATAACTAAATGAAGCAACAAGACAACCTGAGATATGTCAGGAGCATACAGAATTCCTCGTATGTAAATCCATTGATATTAGTTTGTATTTTCCCTAATGTGCAACCAAAGAAAAGCATGTTATGGATAAAGAACTGTAATGGGCTATGACAGGTCAAGAGCCTTCTGGGGTGAAAAAAAGAAAACAACATAAATCTGTGTTTTCAAATACAGGGTATTCCATCCACTTCTAACTGAACAGAGAGAAACAGGAACCCTACTCCATTACAAGCACACAAAACCCCCACACTTGGTGTTGTGCATTCTTTTTGACAGTAGAACCAGTTCCTGCTTTAATTTCAGTAGTGCTGAACACAGTCTATCATCACACATTCTATAAATTCAACATTCTTCATTTTACTTTTGAGTTATTACACTAAGTATTCAGATACTTTTTCTCAAGTTAAAATTTCAATTAATGTACCAAGAGTGCTTAGACAGTTATATGCACTGGACTCTTTTTTTGCAAGGTATGCTTGCAGTAATTTTACTCCTACTAATTCAATTGTATTCTGATATACAAGATCAGAGTAACTTTTTCTGATAATAGGAGGCTCTGTCGCTATATTTTGTTCCTATTTAACATTTATGATATGTTAAGAGTTTTCCAAATGTTCTTTTAGGAAATCTTTTAGGAAATCCTACCTGAATTATCTCAGGAGCTACTTGCAAAGAAGGCAAATACTCTTGCTGAAGATACTGAATACACTCAGGACCCTGAAGAAAAGCAGCACACAATTTGTTCAAGTATATCATTGCACAAATGGGAAGTCCTAGCCCTATATTATACACCATGAAAGAGGTTGAAAACAGGTGGTCTACATGACTATTTTGCAGAGAAGTTATGCATATCAAATACCAAATGCTCATGGCATTCTTGGCTATTAGCAAATAAAAAAGATTTCTCAACCCTGGCATTAGACTCCACTGCAATTTGGTATCTCTTGTAACACAGAAGAATGCACTGAAACTGGCACTGAAATAAGAATTACAAGACAGCCAGTCAGTTTGTGATGTCAACTATAAAAGTCAGTTAAGTAAGAAGGCAGCCCTAATTTCACTATCTGATATATGAAATAATTTGGCATTGGGTATCTGCCGACTGCCTTACCATACTAGTCCCATTGTGAAATTCAGTAGCCAAATAACTCCGAAGATAGTTTCCCTTCTTTTAACGCTAACGATGCAGCAGATCAAATAGTAACAAAATGCAACTTCCAAAGCTTATACAGGAGCTGGCATACAGGTTTGTTTTGGTTAACACGTTAGTTTGTTTTCTTTATCTGCATTTATCTGACAGCTTTCATCACAAGAGGGATTACTGTACACTGGCAGTATATAAACATGACCTAATAAACATCACCACATGAAAGTGAATCAACTTTATTCACACCTAAGTTACACTACAAACAGGGAGTTAATTACCAACACTTGATTTCCTAGAGACTTCTCTTCATTGCTTTTGGGGGGAAAAAAGAATAAACTCAGCAGCTCTCCTCAATCAAAACACAATCTCTTCTCTGGCAGTTTATAACTTCTTACAAGTCACAGCTACACAAAAATTGTACGTGCATTAGAAAAGTTAGCCAGCAAGTTAAGAGGCTGTAATAGGAAACAGTAAAATGAACGTACAGACCATTTCATTTCCCATTCAAAATGGAAATATGCTATTGTGTTTTAGTCATTCAACAATGCACAATTTATTTTCCCCATAGATTCTTTCCGATTTAGTCTCCAACACATAGAAAGATACCTTCAGCTTTCACAAAAAGTACTCTATAGAATACCTCTAATAGCTCTTTTGTGTCAGTTTAAGTACTACACTGAAAAGTGAAATAATGCCCATTGATCAATTACACAGTAACAATCAAGCGAGCCCTTTTTCCCCTTAATGAAAAGTCAATGTTTTGCAGTAATTTATCAAAAGGTAGAACTATGAGCTCCTGTATCCCTGCACAACATTATGGTCATCCTATTATTTGTATACAATGGTAAAGCAGTAATTCACCTTGCTTTTTAATATTTAGAAACTGCTAAGAACACCAGAGAAAAACTTGTGAGAGTTATTTCTTGCAAAGCATGATGAAGCTTACCCTTTTGAGATGAATTGTTTTCAACGTCACTGCACATTCTGATAAAGCCTGCAATGTAACACAACAGCAGACTGTTCAATTACCCATCTATTGGTTAAGCATTTAAAATCAAAGCAGCTAATGAGTGATCACACATGCTAACTGAACTTCAGCTTCCCCACTTTTGTTCCACTCTAACCAGAAAAATTTTTCGGCTGAAGCCAAAACAAACTAGAGGACAGCCACCTGTATGTTCACTTTCACTGAACATTAAAGTACCACAGATCAAGGTTAATACCCAGACCTGCAATTCTCTGCCTTGACCGACCAAAGGTGAACTACAAAATACAGAACTACAATGCTTTGATTTAATCATCCAGGTACCTCAATAAAAACCACAAGGATTTCATTTGTGAGATGACAATCTTTGATACCACATGGTCAATGTAGGTTTCTTAGCTTAAATCTGCCCCACAAGAATGAAAGTACAAAAAAGTCCATAATACACACCAGTACTGTCTGAGCATCTGCTAAGTCAAACGTTTGCTTCAAAGGTGCTAAGAAACATGCAGGAACAATGTGCTTGTAGACAAAGTCTGCAAAACCTACTGGTCCATCTTTACCTCCTTTAAAGAAAAAAAATAACATTCCATGTTTTATTATTGCTTCACAGTTAGTAGCAGCTGCAAAGTAATGATGGAAGAACAGTCTTACCCCAAAGCTCCACCAACTTTGACAGAATAATAAAGCAAGTCTTCTGTGCAATAGGGTCTGGGTAATCCACTGCTCCTTGAATGACAGTGAACAACACACGCTCCACATTCTCTGCACCTTAAAAAACATTAAAGTTAAGAATTAAAATTATCTTTGTCATTTCAACTTGCAGCCTAAAACGTTTATCTACTCTTACACTTTTACATAAATACTGACCTGGAAGACATGCTTCAACTTCAAAATAGCTCTTTTTTGCACAAATCTCAAATATTTTTGGGAAGTTTCCCCTACGATGCAAGACAACTCTTATTTAGGTTATAACTTTTGTTTGTTTGGGTTTAAGTTTGGAGAGTTTGATTGCTCTTCTGGTCTTTAATACACAAAAAGTGAGTACTTTGACCTGCTTACAAATACAAGTTCTCTCCTCGCTACCCAAACCTTGTAGAGTTAAATAAAACTCAGTAGCACTGAAGTAGTTTGCTTATCTTCCAATACACAAAAAGACATTATCACACTTAAAAATTTCTGTGCTGTGTCTATGCTTATTTCTGTTTGATTACTTTAAACACTTCTTGGCCCATTACAACTACCAAGTTCCTCTTTCAAGAAAAAAACCTCTCACTACTTAATGCCACTCCTTTTCCTTTCCCACAGGTATTACCATTAATTTAGGAAGGGTGAAGGAATTCTAAGCTCCACCTACCAGATGAGTCACTTTAAAGCTTCAAGTCCTTACTCATTTTGATGGAATACAAACCCAGAAAATTAGTTAAAGAATCAAGCCACTGGACATTCAACTTCAAATTACTGCTATGAAAATCACTAGCTTGCATTTGGCCACTAAGAGTGAGGAATACCTGTTAACTACACACGCTGATCACATGATGCCTTCTACCACAGATAACAGTATCAGGTGACAATAATAAAAAAAAAAACAAAGGCCAATGATGTCTTTAAGAACAAACATCACAATAAAGACTGGCAGCTGTGAGTGGTCTTGCCCATTTTGAACATTGCTATACATTGTTGTATATTGTATGGTCTCTGATTCACCAAATACAACGATGCACAAGAATGTATTATACACCATTCTTGTTCCCACAGACACGGTGAACACATAAAACATATAACACATATTACATGAACACATGTAAAAGATCAATAGGATGAATATGGCTATTACAGCTGGATGTCACAAACTCAATTCTTGCACAACAGGCAAGTTGAATAGTGTATTCACATTAGTCCATTCTACATTAACACTATTAATAGTACTTGGTAGGAAGTAGGCTAATTATTTTAGGAGACAAAACCTAGATGAGAATGTAACCAGAGCACTACCCTTTGAGAAACTGAACTACTTACCTTGATTAGCTATGACTTCACTCATTCCACTGCCAGTTACTGTTTGCAGAAAAGCAAAGTAACTCCTCCGTAACATTTGTTTTTCTAGAGCAGCAGACTGGTCATTTTCTTCTGCTGGAAGGAGCAACACCTCAAAAATAGCACGAAGTAACGGCATAAACATCTGTTGCAGAAAAGGTGAAACCTGTGTCTGCAGAGATTGGAAGAGGGTATTAACTCAGGCACTTAAAGAATCTGAACATTTCAAAATTAAAACTCACAGGTTATTACAATTCCCAGCTTTGATTCACCTTTAAAGACAGGATTTTCATGTACAAACTACTTAAAGTGAGTCATACAAGGGTTACCACGAACATTACCACATCTTGACTTAGATGATACCTCGTCCAAGTCTTTTGCACAAAACTATTTAGTCCTAGCTAGTCTCATCCTGAGTAGCAACAGAAGCTTTTCCAGGATTTCTCACCCTTCTCTTCAGACAGACACTATTTCAATTACCCCAAAACATCAAGGGTAGCTACTGTAAAGTCACTGTAGTTACAGAAAATACATCTCTAAGATGTTAAAACTGCCAACAGACCACCTTTTGCAGCATTTGTCTTCAAAGATTGCTTAGAGAGTTTTAACATTCATCTCTTCTTCACTGTACCATGAAAGTACTTATGGTGAGACTACTGAAGCCAGAATCTTTAAGACATTGTACTAAGAATGGTACAGTATCATACAAAGTTAAACATTACACCCAAACATGATTTTTGGGGTAATGTTGCTCCTGTGACTTTTTTTTTTTTTACCTTCTTCACTTTTCACAGACTATTTTTAATTACATACTATTATCTTAAACTGCTTTTAGCATAACTTGTGAAAAGGACTAGGGTAATGAGTCCAATTCCCTATCTCTGAAATAGCAGTTTTTTCAAAATTTCTTCTTGCTGCTCTGCAGACATGATACTCCAGAGGTTCACATGCTAGATTCCACAGGTATATTATGGCTCTGTTCTACTGCTCTAAAATGTACTCCACTTCTAGCAATTTTAATTTTGCATTCTGCTGAAAGACTTATTTAAGCCTATTTAAAAGGCTTCTTAACCTTTCTCATATTGCAATGAATTTCCCATCTCTTTCACAGCAGCACAATAGTCTTGTGGCAGCTCCAGGGAACAAACCACAAGTAACAGGTTAGTAATGTCATGTATTTAATTGACTTTCTATCTGAACTGTTTGAAACTAGGAAAGCTCTCAAAGTCTACACTTCCAGAACCTTTGCTAGATAATCAGTTGACAATCCTACTCCTACTTAATACATCTCATGCCTCCATTCCAAAGCCTCTGTATTTGTCAACGTATTTTGACTAGCAATGCATCAAGCCTCAGTGCATATCTTTATGCAACACCACTGCATCAAGATCTTGTAAATCAATAATCTTCCTTTTGTGAACATCTGATAGTTCTATAACTATCTCCTGGAAATCTCACTGTAAGAAATGAGAAAATTCAGTTTGGAGCTTTTATAGTTTGTAATATTAGCTTAACACTTTGGGGAGGGGAGAAGGGGACAACAGGGCATGAATTTAATTAGTTAATTTTGTAAAAAAATTTGTGCTGTATGTACAACTTAAAAATATTAAGCTCACAAAAAATACAAGCAAAATTTTGAGCTTAATCAAAAGCCACTCATTTAATCACTGTGAGCCCAGCAACATATGGCTGTGGTTGAAGACTTTCCCAGTAGCAGCCTTAGAAATACACTTATTTATTAATTGTGAGATAAGGTTCAAACAATAAGGTATTTTTCTGGAACCAGAAAAACACATGTCAGAAACACCTACCCTGAAAAGCTTATGCAATATCATACCTTAAACTTAGCTGTTATTTGGTTTATAAGAGGAATGAATTCTTGAAGATCTTTGGCTTCACAATCTTTAAGCATGTGTTCAGAGGCAGAAGGAATGAATGGAAGAACTTCTTCTTCTAGGCAAATAATCATGCGGTGAAGGAAAGTGCGGACACCACTCCTCAGAACTTCCTTTTGTAATGGACAACCGAGAGCTGGCAAAAACGTTTGTAAGCAGTCCAGATAAACCTCTGAGCAGCCACACTGCTTTACAGTTTGCTTATTGCTGAAAGCCTTGCTGGTTCGGCTGTAAAAGCGATAACACCAAGTTTTATATCAGCTCATGTCCTAATACAGCAAAGAAGCAGTAACACCAAGAACCAGAAATGCTCTAAAACTCATGCACTAGAATATTACATTTTGTGAGATGGAAGCCAAATACCAGAAGGAATGAAGAGAATCATTTGATACGAAGCAGAGACACACTGCAGTTTTTTGAGAATTAAATTCTAGCAATTTACAAACAGCATATGATTACAATAGCTTCAGATAATTATTTGAGGAAGGGAACAGGCACTGGTTCCTTATAAACTTACTCAATATTCTCTGTATCTACATCCACAGCAGCCTTTTCTAAGGGAACTTAGCTCATTTTCTGGGCTAAGTATAAGAAATTATGCAACCACTGATCATTTTTTAGGTCAACAAAGCACAGGTGGAAACTCATCCCCCCTTCCCAATAAATTCTTTACATTTCCCTTTTACTCAAACCAAAACCAGAGTCACTGTACTGTACATACCTAGCAAACCCAACGGCATGATTGAGGCAGTCAGCCAGTGCCATCTGTCTGTCCTCATCTTGTGACACCATCAGTTTTTCTAATAATACTTTGAATTTCTCCATCAGTGGAGTCAACAAATTCCTCATCAGAACCTGTTTTCTTTCTGCAGAGTATTCGCTGTTAACTATTAAGACTCCAGCTGTTTCATAAATGAAAAGTTGATCATCACTGCTTAACAGAGCCTGGTAACCATTTTCCTAAAATGGAAGAGAACAGGCATAATTCACTAATGTCCTGTATCAAAGTTGTCTCCTCAAAGTTTAAAGATACCACGCTTCTTCAAGCATGACTAAGAAATCTCTATAGTACATTTACGACACTTTTATTCTCTTCCTACTTAGGTAGAAACATCAAGTACAGGTAAAAACACAGCTGAAGGAACAACTATATTTATAAAACTCAGACAGTCTTCTATATAAACTCTTATTTAGCCTATACTCACAGAAACCCACATAAGCAAGATTATTACAATTAGGTACAAATGTAAGCATCCAAGTGACTGCACATCAAAAAAGCAGGTAAATTATTTAAATATTTGTGTACTAAGCTTACAATTCAGCAAGGACTCACATTGACTACTGAGTGCAAGCCTTAATGTATTACAGAAACCTGCTGTAAATACTCACAGGAGGAGAAAGTTCCAGCAGGTCTTGTATTCTGTTCAGGACATCTTCAATAAAGGGATTCATTTGCTTACTAAAGTAAGACACAAGCACATAACACTATTTAGAAGCATGTGCACTTTTACAGGCTTCCTGGTATTCTACTGAAGTTGTTAAGCTAGACACTAAACTACCCTGCCAATATAAAACCCCCGTTTAAGTATCTAAGTACTGTTGTAGTATGGCTTATGGTACTTGTGGTAGGCCAAACAGACATAGCCTAGTGGGAAATGGATTTCCTTCTTTCTTTCCTTCATATTCTAACACACATAAATAGCCTCATTCATCTGAGTAAAATATTTTCATTAACAGCTGAAAAATAGGGTCTTTCCAAAATCTGAACCATCTTGGAGCTTCTCCTGCTTCTACATTAAATACATGCCTGTAAAATAAGAGCAACAGCACAGAACCGATTAAAGGGCTCTAATATACTGAATAAACTTCATGAGTATAAATTTTGTAAATATTCAAAATTTGGTCAGGGACAGAGAAGAGTTACTCTTGGGAGTCTCCAGATCCACCCACTCTCAGCTCTGGTCACTGAGAAAAAGCAGGACAGATATTTTCATTGCTGATCAGTTTTAACATCTGATCCAAATAAGCTAAGCATATATATTCCCCTTCTTTGTTCTGTGACAAATTTTTCCACTGTTACTTTAGTATTGCACAGTAGGACAATCTTGCTAGAGTGCTGTTATAATATGCAACTTCACTGCAAGTCCATTTGAAGCCCAGCCTGTTTCAATGACAACTGTGCTGTACAAAAAGGCTACATATTGTAAACTTCAGTGCAGTTTGGATACATTAATGGCTTTACTCACTTAAGAGACTTGACAAATCTGGAAAAGAGGTAAGCTGTTCGACTTCGTACTTTGGGACTTGTATGGCGAAGACCACGGTGATCTAAAAATGCCATCTGCAATCAAGAAAGTACCTCAGTCTTACAATCCCTAAACAAGGGGGGTGGGAGGGAGGGAAGCTAATCACTCAACAATTTAAGAAATTCAGCTTCTTTAGTGACCTTTGGAAAATAAGAAAATTTCCTAAGTCTAAAGAACTTATCTAGCCTTATTTAGTCAAAAATGTAAATGAGATGAAACTTACTAGAACAGCTGGAATGTGCTGAGGTTCAACAGCAAAGAATTTTTCATATCTAACCACTGTTTCAAAGAATTCCAGGGTCACTGACGTATGCTGGTAGGCACTAACACCAGAAGTCACCAGCTACAAATAAAAGCATTAGCAAGTTAGTACTTCAGCTGTTTACAACACCAAATTACAATATAAGTGATGTGCTGGTAATAAGCCATTTGAGCTGGAATGCTCTAGTCTCCACTAGTATTTTTAAATAGCTCACAGAATGACAGAATCACAGAATGTTAGGAGTTGGAAGGGACCTTGAAAGATCACCTAGTCCAACCCCCCTGCCACGGCAGGATTCCCCAGAGCAGGTCCCACAACACACGTGCTTACTGTTCTCATCATGTCTTGTAAAGCCGTAGCTTTTGTAACATCACCAGAGAAGTGAGCACCATGAGATACAGGAAGAGCCTCTGCCAACATATACAGCAGCCTTATTGCTACTTCTACTTCCATAAATCGTGTAGTCTGCCAATTCCTAGAGAAAGAATATGAAGATCATGTTAGTGTGTAATAGCTTATGAAATAATCACAGTTCCACCATCCTGCTATTTTCTTCTGAGCCTTCTTCAGATGCATGGCATAGAAAGAGAAGATTTAAACCAAGAAAAACACTAAGACCTAGGCAGTACTTCAGGATGCTTCTGGAAAACTATTCACAAACACAGCACCTCTCCAGCACAGCGCTACCAGTTTTTTCTTACTACTCTCAACCTAAATGCTACAGATTTCTTGAAGTGCTTATTTAGGTACAAAAACCACCTACTATGATGTGTGGGAAAGCCATTCAGCTTTGCTTCAAAAAAGGGCTCGTTAAAGAAAGAGCAAGGTACAAGGATGCCACCAACAGTACTGGATTCCGACCTTTCTACACTCAACTGCCCTTCTAGTCAGGCAACTAGTAACGTTTCTTTATTTGCATGCATAGGTTCCAGGATTGGTTCTGCTTCTTTTGTAAAAAGTACTTCACTTTTGCTTCTTTTCCCCTATCCAACCCTGGTCACTGGTAGCAGCAATACATGGAATTATTTGTCACATTACATCTGCCACAAGAAAATAAGCTATTTCCTTGAGTAGTAAAGTGAACACCTGTCCAAATGGCTGCTGCTGTGTAGGTGAATGACAAAGATGAAGAAACATCTCTAAGGGGAAATAGGAAAGCTTTTCTTTCTAAGCAGCTGAGTAAAAGATTATACAGTTATGTTTATCATGAAGTTGTAACAGGATTATTCTATCAGTTGCTTTTGGCTTGCTGCATCACATTTATGTTCATTACAAATCTTACAGTTAAAAATGGAAAAAAAGGCAAGGGCATCATGTAAACAAGGCAAAAACCCCAACTTACTGAAGTGTAGTGTTAAAAACTCTGCGGACAGATGCCAACAGCAGCTCTGGCGAGACCTGAGCAAGTCTGTCCAGCAACAGTTTCAACTGTTTTCTGTACTCCACAAACATGGCTTCATCTTCACCCTACAAAACATTCACACCAGTAAAGTCCATGTTTTCATGTTTAAATTCATCCACAACCAATTTAGACAATTACATCTGAAACAAAAGTGTCCATTTACAAGAACAGTATACCGTGCTCCGAGAATTCAAGTAATGCTCACTCTATGCTCTTGCAACATTGCAGCAGGCTCCTTTTTTGGCTGGTTGTAGCATGCTGAGATCCACTGCATTCAGTCCAGAAACATTAAAAAGGCTTTCCAAGCTGAAAACTAGCCAAAAGTGTAAGAAATAAAATGCTCTTGGCAAAGCCTTATTGACTCAGTTCCTGAAAATCGACTCACTCCTCACAGATGTTCTTTCTCAGGATCTAGCTTAGTTTTAAAATTAAACTGACAGAAACTGTATGCTGTCCATCATACAAGTTAACCTTTTTAAGAACCTGGCTTTCCAAATAGCCTGGAGCAAAAATCTAGCACTCAATCATTACTGCTGGATAACATACGTAAGCATGCGAGGAAAGTGAAATCAAAGACCTTCCACCTCCTTTAGCCTATTTTTGCAAAGGTTTGACCACCTGAAGTATATCAACCAGCACCTCTTACAGTTTCATTATACAGTGTTTCTCAAATCTTTCTAAGCCAGAAGTGATGTGAACAGAATTATCAAGGTTGGAAGAGACCCCCAAGATCATCAAGTCCAACCATCAACCTATCACTACCATCTAAAACCACGTCCCTAACATTAAACCAAGTCCTTAAGTACTACATTTAGACGCTTTTTAAACACCTCCAGGGACTGTGACTCCATCACCTCCCTGGGCAGCCTGTTGCAATGTCTAACAACATACAAACTCACACTGAACACACACCAGCTCACAGCACAGCTGTATTTGCCTAAGCTAGTATTTGTCCAAGCTCATTTTGCACAAACACAGCTAGAAATATTCTACTAATTGAACTAGCTTGGACATCTCTTTATCATCATGTTGGTTTGTCCTATTCACACACACCCAGAAGCTAAAAAAGTTTTCCATGTAGGAAGAAAATTCAGCCTACAGACATTTGCTTCCTACTTTCTAATCCTTACTCTATGAAAATCATGTTTTTTAAAAAGTGTGAGCAGGTTTTACTACATGCAATTGAAGTTACATTTGTCTGTTTAGCCACGTAACACAATACCTCATTTTCAAAATTATATTCTTCATCATATGTCAACTTCTTCATAATAGCCAACATGATTGCCTAAGATAAAAACAGAACTGTAAGCATAGAAGCAGACAAGCAATAAGAAACAGCAGTTAAAATCCTACAGTAAAAGACATATTAATGCAAGTGTTAAATGTTTACAAATATTTTAAATGTCATTTAAGTTATTATTATCAGAGGTTTAGTAGAAGTAACAGTCCAAATCAAAACAGATGGACTCTAGCCAAACAGAACACAGATGCCATTCCGGATACACACATAGATGACTGGGAGCTCCCAGTCCATGACAGTATTATCTGGCTTTGTCTCCTGCTTATAATCTATGCTGTTTGGTTCACATTGAAAACAACAATTAAGATTACTAAACAAGGCAGAGGAAGCTAAACAAGTTCTCCAAGATCCTATTTTAAAGGGGCAGGTCAGCTTATCCGTAACATTAACTTCTCTAATAGCTCAACCTCCTTGAAAAGTTTTTTGGTGGACAGATCTTTTTTGTTTTTCACATATTGGTTAAATTCAGTAGCCAACTGCTTTTATTATAACTATGGCAAATGAAAATGCTGACCATATCAGCAAGAACTTGATTAGCATTTTGCAATTCGTATTCAGAGCCTCCAGTACCAGAAGAGGACAGCCTGAAATTTCAGACAAATAATAAGGGAACAAGGTAAATTGAAAAATAAACAAAAGATAAAAACCCCCACTCAAATTAACCACATTTATATACTTCTCATTTTAAGTGCAAAACCTAAAGTTCTTTAACACCAAAATGGACCAATGAATTAAACTGAAGTGAAACTCTTGGTGATCTTACAGAAACAGATACTTATAATAGCTTGAGGACAAATATGTCCAATAGCAAGAATGCCTAAATCTTTGGGAAGTTTCTGCTTCTCTGTAAGAAGCAATATTAGAGAATCCAAGTAATTACAAGCATATCACATTAATGTTTTGCAGCCAGAAATGCTTAGAAACACCTGCCATTTTAAGAATTAAAATTCTCATCCTGCTGATAAGAAAAAAAACTTCAGGACTTAAAAGGCACAATAAAGAAGATCCCCGTTTTTCTATTCAAATCACAAACAAGTCAAAAGTGAGAACCTCCGAAGTGCAAAACTAGAAAGAAATGCTGCTAAGCACACAATCGAAGGCCTACAACAGACAACAGTAACGTTTAGATTACTTCCAAATACTGCGAGTTGGATCAAGCAAGAAAGATTTGTATCATTGCTTCTCAGTTTAACACAAATCCACAAGAAGTGCTCAGCAAAAGAAATAATTATATCACAAATCTATAATAAGAAATAATTGTATCACAAATTTCTTCACTATGAAGGCAAGTTTAACAAAACAACAGATTTTGGGACAGTAGCATATTCAAGTCTTAACTGTCATAAGTGCAATGCATTAGTAATTTGGTTTGATCCAGTTATAAGAACAAGAGAGACATAGCACCAAAATTAAAAAAGATTCAGAGATGTTACCAAACTTGTCTTATTGTGTTACCTCATCCAGTTTAAACAAACATTAGACAAAATCAGATCAAGATAATCTAGACCACAGTTATCCAAATTCAACTTGTCCTGTTAGAACAGGTACAGAACTCCATTTTCTTTGTAGAGGAAAAGGAATCACAGCTGCCAGCTCTACTAACTCACAAAATATCTGCACCAAACTAAATAGTTCAACATCTAAATTAGTACATTCACATTGGTGCAGAAAGGTCATAGGAAAAAGAAATTTAAAAAGGACTGTGCTGAAAAAAACCAATAGTTTTACTACTGCCAAAACTGGACATAAAACTTAATGCTTTCTATATAAACTTAAGCTTATGTATAAACTCTGGTATATAAAATTTAAGTTGCTTAATGTATACTTTAATGAAATGCTTACATAGAACTGCTCACTGTAAGTGCAACTGTTATATTCAAATTGCAGCTCTTTAAGTTTAACATATGATACTTTCAAGGGTTGAGTTTTATTACAACTCTTCCACTTCTTCCAGTCCTTTGGAATTAGAGCAGGTTTTAATAAAAATACAAATCTTCAGGAAAAAAACCCTCTTCTATCTTAAGAACATGCTATCAACAGTACAGACTGTACAGGAACTCAACAATATATGCTTAAGAGTTGCTCAGGAAGGCCAACTCTAAAATAGCTTTCATCTTCATATACAAATCAATATATGTTTACTACCCAACAAAACAGCTGTAGCTACTCAGCAAAGATGGAACATGCTGTCCTTACTTTGAAGGCTTCCTTTTAATTATTGTCACATGCACATTTTAAGGCATAGAAATAAAACGTTTCAGCAAAATGAAAGATTCCAACCCAATGTGTTCTTGAGAAGAAAAATCTCTAGTAAAAAGACAATACTTATACTTACCTCTACATTAGCTTTTTGTTGGTCTGAAAGTGCAGAAAGCTGTAAAATAAATTTCAGGGTTTATTTTTTGTATAACAACTCTTATTACTGTCTAATATGAAGAGAGAGGTTTGCTTTTTTAACAGCCATATGATCTGCAAGTCTTCCTTCCACTTAACACAAGATTTAACTCAGTTTTTTCAGATTTCTAAGCAACACTATAGAAATAGCATGGCCACAGCCATTAAAGATACTGTATGCTAATTAGTTAAAAACCCTATTTTGCACGGCAGCTTGCACAAAGTGTAAGATTCTATATTCCTACAAAAGTCAAACTAAACAACATGTTGAAAAGTGATGTTAAATTGAAGCCAGACATTATTTACTTGTTTCAAGATGTGAAGGTAGTCATAACAAAAGCCAATGATATTAGAGGAGATGTCATCATCTTCGTGGATTAGCAGTTGCAACATTAGGGCCACTTTTGCTTCAATAGCTTGCAGAGTGTCTTGAGCACTCTTCATATCACCACTTTTTATTAGTTTAGTCCAACTAGCTATTAATGCTTGCCCCATCCCATTGACCAGCTTAGAAAATCTGGCCAGAAAATCCACATCATCTTCCTGCAAGAAAAAAACATCCAATTAAAAATACTAGCAGAGCTTATGTTTGAATGGCATGAGCTTATAGACTGTACTACCTATGCCTAGTATGGAGAAGTAATAAAACCAACATTTGTCTCCTAGATAGAAAGTACAATTTCCTGGTTCATTTTCCCTAGAGAATAGAGAGAAAGAGTAAAGCAATGCCAGATTTGGCTGTCCTCCATTATACAACAGTAGCTTGCTTCATCTCTTCAGATTAGTTTGTTTCTCTTTTTACTTTAGAGAAAGAAGCAGGTTCAAAATAAAAGCAGCAGCACATACGTACCACAAATTTTAGGCTGTATATGAGGAAATTTTTTTAATGGGAAAACTTCAAAGAATTAACAGCTGTAGCTCACTTCAGAAATACTGAGAAAAGTAACTTTCAGTACTGCCTCTAAGAGTGAGTTAATATTAAATATTTATGGCTTGCTTTTGCAGAAATACGTTGATCAGAATTGAGAAATATCCCATGACCTGTCACCCCATACAGATGCATTGCTCCCTGCTGTAGGTGTACAAAAGCAAAAAAAACCAAAACCAAACCAGAAACAAAAACCAAACAAGTGTTCCTCAGAAAGACTGAAGTAAGATTTATAGAGGAACACCTCTTGAATTGACAAATGCACATTTTCTGCATTTTAGTAGGAGCACAAATTTTACAAAGGCTTCAAAATGAAGCTGCCTTGCAACCTAAGGACTACAGCTTCATAAGGACTAGTTTCTTTTCCTCCATGGCAGGTAGCAAGAAGCTGTTCCTTCAACACTGCAACTGCCAGGAAACGTCTGTTTGGTTAGTAAGTATATTTTTCCAGTTCATGGATAAGCATTTCAAGCCTCATGCCTGATGGTGCAGACATGCAGAACATGCCCTTAAGAAACCTCTTTCCCCCACCTAATTATTCACAGCTGATCTAATGTCTCACTAAAACCTTAACCTTGGCTACAACACCTATTACAGAATCATTCAGAAGATTCAAGGCAGTAAAACAGAAGCAGCATTAACAGTAAGCACAACATACTTTAGGAGAGGAACAGAGGAATTACAAAATACCATGCTTCCAAACCAAAAAAACTCATGCTGTGGACAAACAAAATGCAGTGTTTTAGATGAGTAAGGTATAGGAATAACATGCTGTTGATTTTGGCATGAAAAAACTGTAAGCAGGGTTTAATTTTGATGCAGAATCACAACCAATTCTCCCTCATCTGCAGGCTTAAATTTGATAGTTTTCTGTTCATTTGCTTATTTAAGAACTGCCAGACTGACTATGGCTCATTCCTATTGTTAAAAATCAATATACAAACCTGGTCAATACTGAAAAGGCCAGCAGACTGCAACACTTGACAGAGAGATTCAACCAGTTTCGTTTTATCGATTGGGTCCATTCCCTTATTTACAATTTCAAACAAACAATCACAGGCTTCTTCCCGAAGAACTTCCACAGACATGTGACCTAGCAGCATATTTATAAACCTTCAGAGAAAAAAAGTTTATATGTACATATTAGCATTGTATAGAAGCTTTATATTTGTGCATATATTTACAATGGTTTCTTTCTATAAGGCAGTGTTTAAAGTCTACTGCACTGACTAAATCCAGCATGTTATACATTTAAGGAGAACCCAGCAAATTGTGTAGTTTCTATTTTGGCCATTATATCCACTTGGCTTGCAAAGTCAATCACCCTACTAAAAACCCTCAAACTCCAAAGATTTATACCAAGATAGTCCTTTTTCAAAGAAGAGGTTTACATCTGTTTCACAGAAATACAGTCAGCACACCATCAAGGTTATTTTTGCAAACATATTCATTCCATCAAAACCCCCTTACCTTTCATTGGCTATCAGGTTCAAATCTATCCAAGATACATAAGCTCCAACTACTTCAAGGCACTGGCATGTCAACTCTGAGTTATT
Source organism: Galbula dea (assembly GCA_013399015.1). NCBI lineage: Eukaryota > Metazoa > Chordata > Aves > Piciformes > Galbulidae > Galbula > Galbula dea. Next base: position 1,852,991 of record VWZX01001727.1, on the reverse strand, counting down.
ATATTGATAGTTTTGTAAGATTTGGTACCACGATTCCACCAAACTTGGAATGCACTGTTCCCTCATAGTATCTTTTAGTAAGGTGTTCCTACGAGCCTCCTATCAGCACAGAAAATTGATAAATCAGTCATGTTACAGATTAGCATCTTGTCAGGTTAGTAGCATTTTTGTACCCACTATCAGACCTCCCTTGTCCTAGCACGATAAATAACATAAATCGGAAACCCAAAGAGAGCACAACTTTTTGTTGCAAGAAAAAACCCAAAACACCCTAGTTTTTTCTCTTTTCTACCACAATGCCCAAACACTTAAGAAAAGCATACAAAGGGGAAAAGTTTTCTAGATCATTAAATGGATGTTTGATGTTAGGACTCCTTAAAACAGACACTAAAGAAATGAACATTTTACAAGGAGTCAGTCTAACACTCTAATGGCCAATTCCCCCCCTTAGTTTTTGTTCGCTAGCTCTTCAAGCAAAAAAATACATTAACTGAAAAGCACGAAATAATGAAAAGCATTAAACAAATATGGTTTTTGAATCTAAACCACCTCATGTCTCTAAAGAAGAGTTGCCACAGGAAAACAAAAAATCTCCCAAGTCTTCTGCTGTAGTAAGAGAACATACTGGAAATTCAGAACAAACATTAATGGAAAATAACTTGCCTCTGATGTGTGAACAACATCTCGGTCTACCAGCTCGGCATCAACAGCCATCAGGATTCTGAGGTACATATCCACACCTCGTGGATTAAGGTCAACTACTGATAGAATATCAAAAAAAAACTTGGGCCATTTTGTGAGATACTCAGTAACAAAAAGCAATGCAAAGACTTGTGCCGCTTTGTTGCGAATGAAAGTCTTCTCAGGCTGGGGATTCAGCATCTGGTAGAAACAAGACATTTTATTTGTGTATTCTTAATAAATTAAGAGAAAAATCATATATGCTTAGTGATCTTTCTATGGTGATTAACATACCACCTCTCTTCCTGGCAGAGATCAACAAAAAGCCTTATCTTTCCAAGGATTTTAAAGATAATTTAGCTAAACTAATGAAACAGACAGAACGTTGTCTCTGGGTGATACAGTCCTAAGCCTTACATCCAGTACTAAGACACCAAGTGTACTATTCAAAGTCTAAAAGCTAGTTTGTCTCTTCGGTGAAAAGAGCAAACAAGAACTTACAGAAAGCAAGTTGCATTCCTCTCAGAACTAGCTTGTGTTTACATTAGTTGTTAGCTTTAAGAATACTAAAGGAAACTCCTAAATCCAAGATCGTAAGTGGGGAAAAAAAACCCCAAATCTGTCACTACCAATCTTTTTCCCCTTTTCTATAAAATCCTCCTAAATGGAACAGCTTGCCAGAAAGAAATTAAATGCAATATAATCCATTTCACAATGATCTTTTCTTTTTCAAGTTGTATAATATTCCATTTCCTTTTATTAAGTCTTCTACAAACAACGCAACCCTGTTAATTTCCAGTGCAAAAGTGGAACAATAACTAGGAAAGGCAGGCATAGGCAAATATTTGTATTAACCCACTTGATGATTCTGCTGATTGCCAGCTCTTCAGCCCAACTGATACTACATGTTCAGCTATAACAACCAACTCCTCAAGAAAGAGTAGCCAACACTCTGCCAGAGTACTAACACAGGAGTGATGCTGTTCATTCACAGACATCTGCTGATATTCTAAGTAGACAGGAATTAGGCCAGGAGGGTCTTAAAAGCAGAATTACTGCTCCTCCTCCAGACAATCAGGAACATCAGGAATCTGTATTATATCTTTCTAAAGGGAAAGTTTTAACACTGCTTATTTCATACACAACTGATTAAGCAACAATCATTATCAGATGTAAGAGCATTAGATCTAGCTAGTAAGTTGAAGCACAGACTTTACAACATGTGAGTTAAAGAATTTCCAATAAAGATTAGCTCATTAAAAGCTTTACACCATCAGATACTGTGTATCTTCATGAAGCCATCTTTAAACTAGACAGATTATTTTAGCCCACACTCAATGCCTTATGTTAGCCTACTAATAACCTACTATGTAGGACTGCTGAGAAGGGACATACTTACCTGTGCTTGCAGCCATGTTATGAGTGTTTCCCTAATTAACTGCTGCTGGACTTCAGTAAGTTCAGAGTATCTGAAACAAAGCATAATGAGATCAAAATACAACTGCTACATTCATTAAGACAAAAACTCTTTAGTACTGCATATTAATGTAAATGAAAGGTTCCCAGAAAAGCAATTTACACAGCTATTCACATATTAAAATTTTGAACCAAAGACAAAAAAAGAAAACTATTTTGCTCATATTAATGGACTACAATTTGAGGCACTACTGCCTCCTACATTTGAGTAGGTCTTAATGCCACAGGAGCTTGAAATTTTGCTGTAAACCTGCTCTATTGAGGACAGGACTTACAACTCTCAAAAATACACATTTGACCATAAGCCATGGTGAGAAGGAAGAGACATCTGTACATCCTTCAACTTGTTTACTAAATGTTGAAGACTGTCAAAAGTGAGCACAAGGAAGTCCTTCACTGATCTGACCTACAGTACATTTTTTATTAGACGTGTCAAAACAAAAAAGCAAACAAGTAATTCTGCTTTATATCATATATGCAGTTTTGGCAAAATTTGAAACTGCACCCATCCCACCTCAAATACAGCCCACACAGTATGTTCTTTTCCAGGACTAGGCAAGCTGAGAACACTCTCCTTGCAATAGAGCTGGCTACAGGGTTGGTACAGTTCTTAAGAGGAATGACTGCTGAATGTGACTCCAGTGTTCCTGTCACAAGTAACTATTCATTAAGGAAAAGAAAAACAACCCCACTGAAAACACTCAAAGAAAATTAGAAGCAGGAAAACAAGAGAAAACATACCGTAGGAAGGAGGTGACAGGAGTGGAACAAGCAGAGGAAGATGGACAATGAGGTAAAATCAGGTAAATAAAAATCACAGAAAGTTAAAGTCTTTCATTTTTGCTTTGATATATAATTGTGAAAATCAGATGCAAAATATATCTTATTCTTATCTAAAGCCACACGTTCAGTGTATTACAACCAGTCACCATTATAATCCAAGTGGCAAAAACCTCTGCCGTGATGTTCAAGTCCAGAACAAAGGAGACCAAAGTGTGGAAAAAACCCCCCACAACTTAACTGCATGGAACTATATATTATTTCTAAGTATTTTTTCCTAAAATTACCGTTCTGTGAAAACACCACTCAGTGAAAAGGCTTCTTTCTCTTAACATCTCTGCCATGGTTATTGAATGAATAAGGCTTTGTCTGCGGTCCAGGACTCTGTACTGAGCAAGGCTGCTGCTTGCAGCACTCTTTTCTGCAAAACCTAGTGACAGTACCAAGTAAGGCTTGAATCTCCAGAAAGGAATGGCAAAGTTTCAAGTAATCCTTGGTAACTGGGTCTACAATGGGCCTTACACAGGCATCAGACTAGCTAAGGAGAGCACGCTGCTCAAAACCTAACTACTCTTCTCCAAGGGCAAGGTGAAGAAATAAGGAAAGTCCTCTGAATCAGATTAAAGACACGTAATCAACCACATCAAGATAACAGTGACCATTTTCAGTTTCCCTGCAAGCAGAATAAAAAGGAAAAATTAAATGTATGTATATGGCTGGTGACAAGAAGGACTACTCACTTGAACTTAATTTGATGTTCCAGAACTTGAAAGCAAAAGAACTTGATGTGATCATCACTAGAGAAAAGAAAACTCTGTTACTTGTAGCAATATTCTTCCACTTCCCTGGGAAGAAAAAAAATCCTCAAATATTACACCGAGGTCACCCCTTTGGCTATTACTTCCAAATAAAAATGATAAGTACACAAGCAGTTCATCTGGTAAAAATAAGCAACTGCTAAACTAATATTTGGTTTGTATTTTAGTCTTTTTTTCTATAGCCATCAACTTCTTATACTTGGATTTCGGCACTGAACATACAAAACTACAACTCCTATTGTATCCTGCCTTTATAAAAACCTGTCAGGCTTCAATAATACACCCATTAGTACACTAAGTGCAAGTTGTACATTGTGTCTTAAAGACCAAAGCTAAAGACAAACAGAAGTATAGATTAGGAAAGGACATTCCACATGGTATATGGAATACATGAATGTTTTCTCTTATCTAAAAATTTTAACAATCATAATGTAATTTGCTAAAGATTATAAAGCTTTTCAAATCTTGTGTGGTTTTGTTAATTACTGCATACTCTGTTAAGAGTCAGAAGTTTTCATAAATCATTTACAAAAAAGCATTCACTATAAATCACTGTTGTTCCCTCAGTTCCCATACAATCTAAATTATTCTGCAATACAGCAACAATCTATTATTTGAGATCTAAACACACACCTTTGTGCAAAAATAGTGGTGACTACATACTCTTTGCATCTTGAAAAATGAGATGACCCACTCCATGGAATAGGGGCACAGAACTGCTTCTGACATTACTGCATATAAAGCTCACAGTCTCACAATGGGAAATTTTCTAAACTCCCCCCACAAGACAGCACTAGAACTCGTTATTTTTCCTTAGATTTCATAAAGCAATAGTCTTTAGGCTACTAAATTAACACTGAGTTTTATCTTTACATTGCTCTCCCTTGAAAGGCATTATACTGAAGCCCCAGATCAACTATAACACTAAAAATAGTATGAAGACTGTATCAACTTTCAGCAATTTACCATTGCCTATTATGCTGCAGAGCTAAAACTAGATCCATATTATCAATGACAATAAGCAATGATTCTTGTCTACATTACCTGTATATACTCTGAGCTAATGCTTCTGCACAGACTTGCCAAGCATCCTGAGATATCTTCAGCTGCTCAAAGTAGGCTAGTGCCTGCAAACATCCAAGTAAGTTTCATTTAAAACAAACAAACCAACCACCCGAAACAAGAACAAAAGACATCTCATTCATGCTTACACTCAAACAGCTCTCCTTCAAAAGACAAATAGTATTTGGATACACTGAAGTATTTCTGTGGTTCCCTAATTGCCAAAACACAAGAGCGTTTCTTCAAATGCTAATATCATAGGTATCCATTTCCGCTTTACATTAAATACAGGGAATTTTGTTACTTGAATATGAAAGCCATAGAATAGGAAATGTTGAGGTTAGAAGGGACTTCTGGAGACATGGCCAACTAGAAATTATTGCTCAGTGCCTCTGCATTTAGATGGAAGATCACATCTAAGTTAAAATTCCTTCCACAACTTCTAAAGAGAAAGTGATTTAGTTTGTTCACTGAAAACAACTCACTATTCTTGCTGCACCACTTATGCTGTATTCCACACCTCCAGTTCAAGAAACATTCAAAACCTGATCACCTGACAATTGTAATTTTATAAATTCATTACAGAGAATGGAAAAACTTCTACCAAATTTTAGATAACCATGTACTTATCTTTTAAATAATGTTTGACAACAGTTAACTTGATATAACTGCTTCGAGATTAAGTGAATTATATGAAACAAAGTAATATTTAAAACTGAGCTTAGATTAACATTTCAATTCTATGAATGCATGTATTTCATGAGTTCCTTGCATGTTAAGAATAGTATCATAGAATTAGCGACACATGACCTTCAGCTTGCAACATAACTTTGTTTTGTACCTTGCCACTATGAGCCCTGTGTATTGGTTAACAAAACAACTTGAACACCCAAACCTCAACCCTCCACGCAAGACAGCAGGCAATTTTTGCACCAAAACAGCACCACCAGTTATTAGAGAGATAAGAAAGTTAATACATACTCTTTGTCTGAAGTCTGCATCAGCATTTGGGTTTAGCCCTAAAAGGGCTTGTTCATCCATCTCTATTGCTATACACTTTGCTTCCGATTCCTAGCTGGCTTGCCCAGTTCTTCTAGAGGGAAAACGATGATCATCTGCAGATACAGAAACTTCATTTGCTCAACAGAACAATAAAAATTAAAAGCAGGACAGCAACAGCCACAGAAATTTCCTCACAAGCCTCAAACATAGTATATACTCCATCAAAACAAGAACATGCATACTTATGATACAGGCATCGGAATTCTAAGCCCTTTAATCAACTTTTAATAGTACCAAACTCCTTACTGAATAAGGGTAATTAGGAACGTCCCTACATTTCAGTTCATTTGAAAAGAGATTTCAGTGAGGTGTGACATAAGCATAAATTTGCAACTCAAATGACAGACTTCTGCATTTTTCCCCACCAAACACTTCACAACTGCAAAAAATAATGAATTCTCTACTCATCTCTAAGATTAAGATGCTTCATAAACCCATTTATGAAATATTTCCCCTAGGGGGGCAAAACCATTAGGAGGTCTTTCTTCTAAAGCAAGTGCAGAGAGAAGTGTCTTAGAAATTGACCACAAAATACATCATACCGAGGTGTTAACAAAGCCTTCTGTTCCTCCTAATGGGTGCTGATTTACTAGCAAGAATTTTTATTTAGAAAATTAAGTGTAAAATTAACAAGCAAGCGAGACAAAGGATCTGAAGGTGGTGCACCTCTACAGACTGTTCTGCAAAACACTGCAAAACCACGGAGAATTAAAAAAAATTAGTGGTCAAATACCAGGATGCTGTTAAAAAGCAAGAAGGGACAAAAATCTTTCTATCCTTCAAAGCCCCAGCCCCTTCACAGTAATATGCTCAATTAGGCCTAAAATAAGGCCTTGTTATGTAAGTATGTAGGAGGTATAGGAAGGGAAGGTAGACACGAGGAAGAGATGAAACAAAAAGCAGCTGTGGTTTGAAGCTGCCTCTGTGCCTACAGGTAAACCTTCTGATTTCTTAATATTGCATGTCTTGTGCACAGTCTACTGTTCACCCTCCCCCACTGGAAGAAAGATGGCACAGTGACAACAGAGCACTCACGCCTGAAAAGGAGAACCCAAAATTTAACATGGTAACAGACAGACATTTCTATAAAACTCATTACAGAATACACTATAACAGAATGCATCATGAAATGCAATTTATTAAATAAAATTGAGTTCATGCCAAAAAAAAAAAATGCAGGCTATGGCAGTATAGAAACCAGAAAATCTGGAACAAAGTGATGACTCGTGGCAAAACAAGCTTCACACACTGCCTTACGACACAGAGCGATTCTGCTCACAGTTAAAACCTTTAGGGATTAAAGTTGCTTTGCTGAGTTTTCTCCCCCTGCACCCCCACCTTGTTTTCCCCATAATCAACATCCAAAACAGTCAGATTAAAATAAAGGTAAAATGCTGCAGGGGAAATGATTTTTTTTTTCTTTATAGCATCTTTCAATTAAAGCCTGGTCCAGAGTTACACAAATAGAACTATTAATATACAGAAGCATATTTTTGGCCTATTTTTCTGCTGGCATCACTATATTATCTGCCCAAATGGTAGTAATCTTCTACACCTGGGTGACAAGTTTTGCTATTAAAAATAAACTGGCTCAAACACGTATTCACTTATCTAACAGCACACCAACCAGTTCTACTAATTTTGGGTATGTTACATGAGCACATTTAAAATTCCATCTTCTACCATATATTGTTTTCTGCTTGATTAGCCAAGTCTACAAGACAATTAATGAGACAGATTATTTGAATAAGCCTGTTAAGAAAGCTAACCAAATAGCTTCTCATGCTGTATCGTTTTTAGTTAAGCAGGTAGCTTTTCCACCACAAATCTATTTCACTGGCCAGTTACACCTCAAAAGCAAAAATCAAACTGCGATTTTTAATAGTACTTACAGTTCACAAAATCCATTGCAACTTATACTCAGTTATAGCATCAAGTAAAGTTTTTTAAAGCAAGTTTTATTTATAAAAAATAACATTTAACAGTTAATATGCTGTTTTGTAGAAATGACTTACTTACAGAGAGATGCTTTTCTTGTTAAGCAGTACGCTATGTTGGGTAGCAAACCTATCTTACTATACTTAGGAAGGTGCAGTACCTTAGTAGTGAAGTCAGACAAATACACATATCACTCATCAGGATAGTTTATTCCCTCTCATATATTAAATACTTATAAATACATTTGATAATAGAAAGTGCTTTCATACAGGAAAAAATGTGGTAATACTTCAAATAAGGACGATTGCCCACTTTAACAATACAAATATGGTGAAAATGAACATGGCATAACTTGGGACCAGATATGCCCTAATAATGAAAGCATTCAGAGCATTTTAACAACAGGTGCTAACCTCGAGAACAATTATTAAAGAACACTTCATTTACAGCACTCATTTTATGTATTTAGAAGACTGTGATATCACACAAGGAGCCACTGACATTCTTCTAGTTCTCTCAAGCTTTCTGTCTAATAAAACAAAGACAGTAAGAGATCACATTCTAAATTCATAGAATCATAGAATGGCTGAGGTTGGAAGGGACCTTAAAGATCATCTAGTTCCAACCCCCCTGCCATGGGCAGGGATGCCACATGCACTAGACCAGGTAATCCAGGGCCACATCCAGCCTGGCCTTAAACACTGCCGGGGATGGGGCCTCCACATCCTCTCTGGGCAACCTGTTCCAGTGCCTCACCACCCTTTGGGTAAAGAACCCCCTTCTAATCTCCAGCCTAAATTTCCCCTCCTTCAGCTTGTAGCCATTCCCTCGTGTCCTGTTGCAATCAGACCAGGAGAAAAGTCTCTCTCCTTCTGCCTTATAATCCCCTTTCAGGTACTGAAAGGCCACTATAAGGTCCCCTCTAAGCCTTCTCCTCTCCAGGCTGAACAACCCCAATTCCTTCAGCCTGTCCTCGTAAGGGAGGTTCTCCAGTCCTTTGATCATCTTTGTGGCCCTCCTCTGGACCCACTCCAAGAGGTCCGTCCACATCTTTCTCATGCTGAGGAGCCCAGAACTGTACACAGTACTCCAGATGGGGCCTCAGGAGGGCAGAATAGGGAGGCAGAATCACCTCCTTAGACCTGCTGGTCATGCCTCTCCTGATGCATCCCAGGACATGGTTAGCCTTCTGAGCTGCAAGTGCACGCTGCCGGCTCATGTCCACCTTTTCGTCTATCATGACCCCAAGTCCTTCTCTGCACGGTTGTTCTCAACGAGTTCTTCTCCCAGCCTATACTCATATCTTAAATGATATGTCTGTCTTGCTTCCAGCGAATCTTGAGCATATTTAGAGACTCTCAGACTTCACAGCCTTTACACTGACCTAACACGTGGTTAAAACGAACAGCTGTGTAATTAGAGCTACTGCTAGAACTTTTCAACTCGACTAAAAAGTTTTGCATTCTGGAAGTGATATATTAGGTTTTCATTTCAGGGACGTTCTTACCAGCCAAGAACTCCTTGTGAGGAGTAAGGCCCTTCTTACCTTCCCCCCTCCCCAAGTTGTTCAAAGAGCCCATCCTCCTCTCGCCAGCGAGCCAGCACTACTGCGTGGCTCAACAGCTCAGGATGGTGATTCACATCCCACCTCATTCAGATTCGCCGTGAAGACACCGGGGTTGCAATTTAACCCCTTCAGCCCGTTCTCGGGGCCGCTACGGAGTGACAAAGCACTCTCATCCAACGGTGTGCGGCCACTGCGGGGCCCGACAGCAGGACGCCGAGGAACTACCGTACTGGAGCGCGCAAAGAGCAGCGGAATATGGAGGTGCGGAGGAGGTGCCTCCCCTCACGTTGCAGCCTTAGAGCTCAGGGTTACTTCCTTCCCTCACAGAAGCCATAACAGAGGACGGCTACCGAGACAGCTCACGCTGCACAGGAACGTAACCGCACCACAAGCTACATCGTGCAGTAGAACTAGAGAAAAATTCCGATATTTTTCGCGCCCATATGCACCCCCATCCCCCACCGGCTCACGGAGGACCAACCGACTGAGGCACCTCCCGCTCCCCTAGCAGCAAGGCCAAGCGGCCGAGGCTGCAGCGTCTCCCCTCCTTTCCTAGAGCGTCACAGCTGCGGAGTTAACGGCGCCGGGCTGACTGGAATCGGCCGAGTGACTCTAGGGAGCTCACCGCCACTAGCTCAACGGCGACGCCCGCGGGCGCCCACACCGCCCCATCCCTACCACTAAGGCGCCGCGGCCCCCACCAACGACCAGGGAGGCCCAGCCGCCGCTCCACCACCGCTGGGCTGAGTCACCCCCCACTACGTGTCGCGTCCCGTCCCCATTTCCCCCCAACGTTACCTTCCCGGTTACTCCTCCATCGCGGCAGCACTGCCGCCTCCCACCGCCGCAACTCCGCAGCGCCACGAGCATAGGGAGCTGGACGGGCCAGGCCGCGCCGCCTCAGCTGGCGGTGGGAGGAGGAGAACGCCCAGGGCAGGCGCCGCGGCTCTCAAACGTGCTGAACAGCCTCCACCCCTCAACCCGCCCGTCCGCGCTCTAAAACTACGGCTCCCAGCGTACCGCGCGACACCCTCACCACTTGTCCCAGCCTGCCGCACTCACCTCCCCTCCCCACCGAAACAGGAGGCCGCGAGGCACGCCGGGAAACACCACCTCCCCAGCCCCGCCGCACCCCGGGAACCGTAGTCCCGCCCCTGCGGAGCTGGGGGATGGCATCCCGCGCCCCGCCCCACGCCGAGTAGCCTTACAGCGGTACCGTTTGTCGTTGCTGTCAACGTCTCACAGCACCGTAAAGTCAATTGCACCGATTTAATAAACCGGTCCCCGTTCTGCCCCCAAGCTCCCTCCGAGATGCGGAGATCGTGCTTTGTCAGTGGCAGCGCGGCTGAGTGCCACCAATGAGAGCTCCGCAGTCACGACGGGAGTGACCTGCTCCGTGACTCGCCCAAGGAAGGGCCTGAGCTCACATGCTGCAGAAGCATTGTCACGGGCTTGTCTATGAGGAGTAATACGAGTGGTGTCTGCAACCGTGACCTCGGTCTCCTCACAGAGCTGTTCTGCAACGAAGCGGCGTGTGCGGGGGTTTGCGTGATGAGACGCATGCGTGTCTGCACCATCAGAAAAAAACCCAAACTAAATGCAAAAAAATGCGGTAACAGATGCAGCTCCTTACAAAATTGCTACAGTGGCGTTGCTGTTACAGTGTCTTTCAAGGCAAAACCATTCACATCTCATGGCGATAGCAGCGCGGCCTCCAAAAGGGCAATGCTTGAGAGACCTTCACTAGCCATCGCTTCTCGCTCACTTGCTGGAGTGCAAGTACTCGGGCCAGCCGTGAAAAAGACGATCCCATGTTACTGAGCGTGCTTGTGGGATCCACAGGGGCTACGTAACAGTAACCAGTAAACCCGACCTCCCATTGACCACAGGTGACAGACGATTCCTCCGGATACCGCCTCGAGGGGGAGCGCGGTACTAGTTGCCTCAGCGTGGGTCCTGCCTGCCACGTCTTCCGCGGCAACGCTTGAACGGCCGGCGGGAGACGAACTCGCGCACAGCCAGGCCTCCTCCTACCGCTACCAGGACCATGTGAGTCCGGGGTCACGGGGACAAGGAGAGGAACCCGCGGCACTGCTGATTCCGGTGCACGGGAGAATACAAACTTCGGCAGCCCGTTTAAGTGCCCCCAGCACGAAAACCCCGCTGTCCCGGCCGGCGCGGAACCCAGCGTCGGCTTTGGGGGCGGAGACTGACGGCTGTTTCCTCCAATCGCGCTCTCCTCCCAGCCAATGGGTGGAGAGAACTGTCGGGGGCGGTGCTTCCGGCGGACGGCCGACTGGAGGTGGAGGCGCACGCGGCCTTTCCTTTTCTGCGGGCCGCGGAGGAAGCAGCATTATGAAGGCATCGGGCACTGTGAGTGAAAGCTGGAGAGCAGGGGGTACAGTTGGGATTGTGACCGGGATCGGGACTGAGACTGGGACTAAGGCGGCTGTTGCAAAGCTACAGCGCGGGCTTGCGGCGCTCGAGAACAGTTTCTGTACGCCCGAGCTGCCCTGCCCGGCTTTGGAGGGAGGCGAGTGGCCAACATGGCGGCGCCGCCGCTCCCTCAAGACGCATGAGGAGGCCGCCCCGTCACTGGGCAGGGGCCATGATCGTTGAGCGGCACAGCTGGACCTGCAGGGTGGTCTTACCTGGCTGGTGATCTTTATGTTCCCCTTCCACTGGGTTGGCTTGCTTTTGCGGCAGTATTCATCGGTGGAGCCGCGATGGTTTCCACGGGGTTGGCCTGTGGCGGGGCGGCGTCACGATGGCGCGGGGTTGGCTCCAGGGCGGCTGGTCTGGCGGCGCGGAGGGGCTCATGTAGCGGGCGGCCTGTCTTTCGTCTTCTAGCTGCGGGAGTACAAGGTGGTAGGAAGGTGCCTGCCCACGCCGAAGTGCACGACCCCTCCTCTCTATCGCATGCGAATCTTCGCTCCGAACCATGTTGTCGCCAAGTCTCGGTTCTGGTACTTCGTTTCTCAGCTGAAGAAGATGAAGAAGTCTTCTGGAGAGATTGTGTACTGTGGCCAGGTGCGGGATTAAAAGCCAAGAAGTGGGAGATTTGTAAGGCATTCCGGCTGGTTTATGTGGCAGGAGTTCAAAGTGTTGTTTTTGGGGCTGAAGTTGAAATTCACAACCTTTCAGTTGTTGTGAAGCAAACTATTTTTTTTCAAAGTGACAGTAAACTAAAAAGAAGTATGCTTCCCAGCAGTTACACTTATAAACTATGGCACTTATCAGTGCAGTTATCTCATTCTTACACTTGGTTTATTGTGGAATGTACCTTTTAAGAGTCATTTAGATATAAAGAATTCTTGGAAAGTAGATTTGTATGCATACACTCCTCTATCTTGATGCTTAAAGAACATTCTCTAGATCTGAAATGGTATGTCTTTTTCTTTCAATGCTGAATTACTAAAACTCTTTACTCTGAAGTACCTAGACTTGAATGTACTGGTGTTGGTGTAGGAAAACAGAGCAAATAGTAGGTTTTGACAAAAAAATAGTTACCAGAGTGGTTTCATTAGAGCTCTAAAATACTTAAATATGTAAAATGCCGATGAGGTACTGTCTCTAACTACTTCTGTGCTCTTGTGTAATTCCAGGTATATGAGAAGTCCCCTCTGCGAGTAAAAAATTTTGGCATTTGGTTGCGCTATGATTCTCGTAGTGGAACTCACAACATGTACAGGGAGTACAGGGATTTGACCACGGCTGGTGCTGTCACTCAGTGCTGTAAGTGCATGTAACTGTTTGAGGCATAAAATAGTAGGACGAGTTTGAGGTATAAAATGTTACGGACACAACATAAAATCTTAACCTATGCAGTTTGCTGACTTGATCCATGATAACATAGTGGAAACATTGAAAAAATGAAGTGCCCTGAGACGTCCATAGATACTTATGTACATTTTGTGTGGTACCTTATTTGTTACCACTCTGTATGGAGTTTCTCTGAAAATATTCCCACTTCATTTTGGTGTGACTTTCGAAAATGCTAGTAATGAGTTTTGCTCTACAGACTGAGAGCTTATGACCTTTAGGTGCTATATGTATTTCTTGCACTATATTCTTTCAAAAAACGGAGTATATCTTCCCAAGTCTTGTGGAGACAATATTTCAGATATGATGTGGAATGTACTAGCATCTGTTCATTGGAGAGCAAGTAAGGGAAAAAAAAATAACAAACCATTGTTGCTCCTAGATTTCATTGCCTCAGTTTTGGGAGAACTAAGGATTATCCTGATTTCAGACTGTTATGTGAAGTACTTAAGGGATAATTCATTTGTGTAGCTGAAGCTCTTGATATTTGAATCCAGAAGTGTTACAAACACTATAGGATGCACATAAAAACCCAAAGAATATTGTTCTTAATAATGATATTCTTGTCATGTGTGCAAATATTAAATGTATCTTGTCGCCTTTCAAAAGCTGAAGTGCTGTTGAAAGTGAAATTTAAGGTTCTACATTAACTTGTAATAATTCCTTTTAATTAACATACTGAGGGACTGCTCAAGAGACCTGAGAACTTAATGTGTCATGGTACAATGACTGTGATAACTTTTATGTTCAATAATATGTCTGACAGGTAAGCTTTAAATAGGTATGCTAGATCTTCATGGGAAGCATGGTAAGCACAGGATTTCAGAAAGCATCTCTCGTGGAACTAGCTATGGACATCATAATTTGAAGGCAGTGATTTTCACTGCTGCAGGGAGGAATTTTCAGGTAGCCTATGTACTTATGGTTGCTTCTTGTTCTGAAAGCCTAATTATGTAATAATTGCAGTAATTGTATTTGAGTGTTGATTCTGATCAAGTTTTCTTGTGCAGATAATGAAATAGTCCCACATGGGTTACTTCTGTACTTGTATACTTTCTTGAAATCAGGCAAGAAGAGTAAGGTGGCACTTCCTTGGAGGAGTTCAGGAGGAATTCACTCTTGCATGTTGGTTCTGAGATATTTCTGCCATCACTTTAGACACTAAACAAAGTAGAGTTGATCAGAAATGTTAAAAGTTGTAGATGATACTAGAAGATTTCCTGAAAAGATTTCCTGAAAAGATTTTTGAACTGAAAATGTCTTAAGATTTATTTTGAATGAGTTCTGTTGTTGCAGACCGTGATATGGGAGCTCGTCATCGTGCCCGTGCTCACTCTATTCAGATCATGAAAGTTGAGGAAATTGCTGCCAGCAAGTGCCGTAGACCAGCAGTCAAGCAGTTCCATGTACGTGAAGTAACATTGCAGTGGCTGCTGGGCCCTGGTCTGACACTGGATTGGGAGGGGGGAGCTCTCCTATCTGGTATAGGTTGCTTTGCAGGCAAAATTAGGGAGGGAACCAAACTTGGATGCATAGGTTTAAAATTCTATTATGATCAAGACTTTTAATGCTAGAACCGTTCGCAAGAAAGTCAAACTAAAACAAATGCATATTGTGTTGCCTTTAACAGGTATTTATTTCAAAAAGAATTACAGAACTAAGGCTTCTGTTGGCTCCTATGAAGTATATCTAATCTGTGGATGTGTTACTTCTCTGTACAAAGTTAGCAGTTGAATATAGTTTAGCTGTTTATTGCAAACTATTTTCTGTTGTTCATCTGATATCTCAGTTAACATTGAAACATTTTTCTTGCAGGATTCTAAAATCAAGTTCCCTCTGCCACACAGAGTTCTGCGTCGCCAGCACAAACCACGTTTTACCACCAAGAGACCAAATACTTTCTTTTAAATACAAAAACGTGTTATCAGCTCTGTGTTGCAATAAAGGTCTCATTTGAACCTTTGACTCCCAGTTGTCTTTTGGAAACTGTGTCCTGGATACCTAGGAGTCCCCCGTCCTGTTGGCAGCCTATGATTTACAGTCATGGTTGCCTTGAAGTGTGTTTCAGGTGCTGACTTAAATTACCAAAACATCTCATCAGTAAACAAAGATTTTTAGTAACCAGCTTTCCAGGCCAGAGTAAGTATTGAGCAGCTATTGAAGTCCCATGTTCACTTTGTCCCTTAAGCATGCTGAATATAGTCAAATTAAGCACGAATATAGTCAGATTCAGGAAGAAAGCAGCTTTTTGCGCATTCAGAACTCAAAACTTGTCAGCTGTAACAATAAAGACCTTATAACTTCAGTTAAGCATTTTTTTAATGTAAGCATCAAGTTTTAAGCATTTAAAGCCAAAACTTTTGTTCTAACCTGAACCTTTACAAGGGTGTTGCACAGTATTTTGAGTTAACTCGTGTACACATGCAGAGGTGCCTGCACCTTGAAATGAAAAGTGATGAGGGGCTTGGCATTGTCTTTGCTATTAGATCAATTGTTCTGGTAAAAGTGAATTAATTTTTATATCCACACTCAGTCCTTAGGCTACCCTATTTCCAGTATAAGGCCACAGTAGAAAAACTGAATTGCAAACAGTGTAGTTAAGGCTAATTAAAAAGGGTGCTTTATACATAAAGCTGCTTTTTGCATCTGGTGCCAATTTTAAATTAAGAGTGAATTTTGAGTAGTAGACTGCTGGTTTAATTAGTAGCTGGGTCTTGCCCAAAGTTAGAGGACTGGTGCTGTGTTTTTGTAATGTCAGCTTAAAAATAAAATGCAGGTGTGAGCAGAGCACAAGGAAATACTGTCCAGAGAGGAAACTCAGAATGTTTTATTTTGGGGAGCTGGGGACCTGCCTGTTGATTTTTTTGAGTGAGTGCCTTCCTCTCGGGGAAGTGACTGTACTGGCAAGACCTGGACCAGCAAGTGCTACCACAGACTTTGCATTTCTCATTTCCTTCATGGTGAATCAATTCAGGGAGCTCCTCTGTCTAAAACATGATCTTAAAAACCAAAGAGATTAATTTGGGCAATCCACGATCTCCCAGACGCAGGGAGGGGAAGCTAAACACAAAATGCTTGGACAAGCAGGAGGGTTCTACAGGAGTCCCACCAGTGTAATGCCAGATGGGATAAGGTTGCCTGCAAGACCTTGTATTTTGGAAATTTTTAATTGAAAGAACAAATTTAGCATGAAAATGGGCTTCAGACTGAAGTTCCATAAAAACCAGCACAGCAAAGTGGAGGAGAGCTAGTTGCAGGAATCAGTGCCAGCATGGCCAACTTGGAAACCAGCATGTGTTACAGAGATGGCTGGCCCACAAGCAGCTAGTCAAACAACTATGCTTAGAATCACAGAATCTTTTAGGTTGGCAAAGTTTTCGGTCCAACCATCAACTCAACACCACCATATTCACTAACCCAAAATGCAGAGTGGTATGTCTACGTGTGTTTTGAACACCTTCAGGGATGGTGACTCCACTGCTTCCCTAGGCAGCCTCATACAGTGCCTACCTACTCTTTCAATGAAGAAATTTTCTTCTAATATCCAATCTGAATCTCTCCTGGTGCAACTTGAGGCCATTTCCTCTTGTCCTATCCCTAACTACCTGGGAGAAGAGACTGACACCCACCTCGCTATGCCCTTCAGGTAGTTGTAAGAAGTGAGAAGGTCCATCCTCAACCTTCTCTTCAGACTAAGCAACCCCAATTCCCTAGCTCCTCCTCATAACACTTGTGTTCTAGATCCTTCACCAGCTTCCTTGTATTTACCTTCTGGTTTTCGGGCCTCTAGAGTCCGAAGCTTCCAGACACTGCGGGTGCTGCCCTCTGGACCCTCCATGCTTAGCCTGAATAGCTCCACGCATTGCGGTTGCTCAGCCCTTGGACGACGAGCGCGAACCCCTGTCCGTCACGTGACCCCCAGCCGCCGCTCACGTGACAAGTACAGGCGCGTGAGGAGAGGCTGTGTGGGTTCCTTTACTTACGCGGCCGCAGCGGCAGACCCGGAAGCAGTAGCCCTTGTGGAGGTGGTGGTGGCGGCAAAGTCACCGCCAGGCGGGATGGGGGAGTCGATCCCGCTGGGTGCGCCGGTGCCTGTGGAACAGGCTGTACTGGAGACCTTCTTCTCGCACCTGGGTATCTTCTCCTACGACAAGGCCAAGGACAACGTGGAGAAGGAGCGAGAGGCTAACAAGAGCGCGGGGGCCAGCTGGCTGGCCCTGCTGGCTGGGCTGGCGCACCTGGCCGCCGCCGAGAAGGCCTACCACAGCATGACCTTCCTGGGCCAGAAGCTAGGTACCGCTGGGCCGCCCGGCTGCCGCCCCTCGCGCCCCGGGGGAGGGATCCCTTTCCCCTTCCCTTCGTCCCTCGGGTTCCCTTTCCCTTGCCTCTCTCGGGGCCACCCCTCGGTCACCCCTGAGGTCGCTGCTGGGGGCGCAGTGCACCAATGCCTGCTCGCGGCCTGCGCCGAAATTAGCTGCATGGTAGGGAACGCGACGCTGCAGTAGCACTCTGAGGTAATCTGTCAAGCGTTAGTTGCACAGTTCCTCAGGGCTCTGGCCTTGGCGAGGTGCGTGTCTGTGCCTCTGGAACGCAAGTGCTGGGTCAGCAAAATGTCCGTGGGCCCAGTGGGAAATCGGCTGTGCCATTTGGGCAGCCCCGGAAGAATAAACAAGCATGCAGGTGGCACGGTGGCTGTGTGAGTTGGTGCATCTCTTTATTGGATGGTAGACAACTCACCTGCGTTTTCCAAGTTTTAGCCAGAGGTATTTCTATACTGGGATGCTCTCGCTGAGATTCTGGCAAAGGTGAGCCCAGTGGAGTGACCAGAGGATTAAAGGTTTTTCAGGTCACAGCTCCAAAGCCTAGTATTAGAGCTGCGTATGTATAAGTGTGTGTGTGTAAGTACTCGGGGTTGGAAATAGCTCCTAAAAATGATTATTCATGTAGACTTTGCAGGATCTCAGGAAGTTTTGGCCACAGTCTTGCCTGCTGCTCACTGTCAGTTGTGTGTATAGAAGAATCTCAGACTGGCGCAGTATGAGCTGTCATCTTGCTGCTTTTTGGGCAAAGCTGCTTATTTTGTCTTTGAACTGCAGACTGGCCTGGGAAATGGATCAAGGGATATGAGTCTGATGTGTAATGCAGTAAAGCATCATAAAAATTCTGCTTTGGTCTTTTAAGTGGTCATGTGGAACTGTTTTATAAGACGAGTTTTACAAACAAAACTCTTTATCTGTGAGACTGACTTCAAAAAGTGAATTTGGTGCCTGCAGAAAGGATTAAATTAACAACAGAATGGACAAAGTTTTGTTTGTTTACTTCATGAACAACAGCAATAGATGATTATACACCCTATCCATGACCTGAGGACATCTCTTGGCTTAGGAAGGTAGCTGTTTCACCATGATAACCAATTCTCTGCCTTTCTGCCTCAAATTGCTAAAGTCACTTTTGAACATAAGTCGATATGAAAATTACTATCCACCTTTACAAAATTTATAAGCAATTTTAAAGTGGAACCTAAATTTGGAATCTCTTTTAAAAAGTTCTGCAGATTCAGTCCCTGTGATCCTTGCTCCGCTGCAGCTGTTGAGTGCCACAGCAGCACATAAGGCCACCTGTATGTAGAAATTATGAAATAAGGTTAGTACCTTTGTACAGTCTTTTGGTAGTGTCAAAGTTAGATTATCTTGTATTTTGGCCCACTACTTTTGTCTTTTTTTCTTTTCTAAATTCCTCATAATGTTGACCAGATAGAAAGAAGCATTGAATTCTTTTTTGCCCCTTCAGTTTTAGTTATGAATTAACCTGCACTGTGGTCTCACTGAGATGAATGGTGATTGTTTTCCCTTTGAATTCTGGTTTATATTAACATTGTGTAGGGACTGGACACACTCAGTTTGTACACACAAATGTCACATGGTTCCCATTTGAGGGTTGCTTTGCAAATTGAGTGCTTCATGATTGAAGAAGCAGTGTTAGGGGAATTCTCTTGAAAAGATCTAGAGTTATTAGTAGGACTGGAGGGTGTTAACATTTCTTGATGACTTGATGCTTCTGACTTCCATGGATAATAGTATTTCCAGGTCATGTATCATAGGAGCAAATTTAACTGAACTTCTCTTTTCTTAAAGGCCACACTATAACTGAGTCAGTTATGAAGGAGTTGAAGCTTTGAAGCGGTCATTGGCTGCTGAAATATGAATTGGAAGTAATATAACTTGCATGAAATTACATGAAGTGCTCCTGAGTATGTGCTATGTGTAATTCAGTTGCTTGCAGAATAATGCACTAAAATTTGTTTCTTGATTTAAAAAAAAACCCAAGAAACAAACAGTGATCAAACAACACTTAGAAACACCTAGTGGAAAACAAGCACGGTTAGATACAATTTACCAGTATTGCTGTCTATCTTTGCTGTCCCTGGATTTTGGTAATACCTCCATATTT
The DNA here is from genome assembly GCA_013399015.1 of Galbula dea. Lineage (NCBI taxonomy): Eukaryota > Metazoa > Chordata > Aves > Piciformes > Galbulidae > Galbula > Galbula dea. Next base: position 1,833,335 of record VWZX01001727.1, on the reverse strand, counting down.
ATCTGAACAGGTGGTCAGTCATTCTTCAGCCGAAAGGACTCCATCCGAACCATCTACACATCTCTGCATAACGAGCTGAAGAAGGTGGTGGCGACGGGTCGCAATGCACTAGGAGGAACAGCTCCTCACTTGGAAGAGCTGCTTTCTCACCTGTCTGAACAGCTCTGTTTTTTTGTTCAGGCTCGGATGGAAATTGCTGACTTCTATGAAAAAATGTACACACTCAGCACCCAAAAGTTCATTAACTCTGAGGAACTGGTAAACATTTTGGAATCCATCTTAAAGAAATACAGCTCAAGGTCAGTGTTTCTTTGCTGACAGTAAGTACTCAGACATAAATTATGCTAAGGTTGAAAGCAAGCATAGATACTTTGCTGTCCTTTGCTGTGCAGCAGAGCCCCTTGCATGAATTCATGCATGAAGTGAATGTTAGTCAACAGCATCAGATGCAGGGAGTCTCAAAAATATGATAACTGAAGAAGAAAAGTGAAAAAGGGAAAGTGTTTCTTTTTGTGTTCTAGGAGCCATCTTTCCTATGCTTTAATTAATCATAGAATCATAGAATGTTAGGGGTTGGAAGGGACCTAGAAAGATCATCAAGTCCAACCCCTCTGCCAAAGCAGGAGACCTAGGTAAGGTCACACAGGAACAAGTCCAGGTGGGTCTTGAATGTCTCCAGAGTAGGAGACTCCACACCCCCCCGGGCACCGTGTTCAAGTGTTCCGTCACCCTTACTGTGAAAAAGTTCTTCCTCACATTAATACTGAACCTCCTGTGCTCTAACTTGCTCCCATTGCCCCTTGTCCTAACATTGGATGACATTGAGAAGAGCCTGGCTCCTTCTTCCTGACACTGGCCCTTAACATATTTATAGACATTGATGAGGTCCCAGCTCTCTCAGCTGGTCCTCACAGGGTAGATGATCATCTTGGTGGCCCTGCGCTGGGCTCTCTCCAGTAGTTCCCTGTCCGTATGTGGACGTATGTGTCCATACTCTGCATGTTCACATTCAGCAGAGGGGAAGAGTCATTTCCTTTGTAAAAGAAGTAAAACTTCTTGCACTTTTTCATTAGGAGTTGAGGGGAAATGCCTCAATTCCATATGGAGTTGAGTAAAATTCATATGTAAATAAAACAGATATTTATGTGACAGTTTTACTTTTAAATTAGAATTTGTCTGTTTAATTCTAAACGCTACACCATCACTATTTGGTCTACCTAGGAGGGCTTTATGGTGCCCTGTTATCACTTCCCTTGAGAGATATTTGAGCCAGTAGAAGGACCTCTTCTGAGTCTTTGGTCCTTGCCATTACGGTTTCTTGAAGTTAAGGAGATCTAATAGTTCCAGTTACAAGAACCTTAGGGTGTTGCTAAATGTCTCTGGGGTGGGTATTTCACATCTAACACGTGAGCCTTGATAGTGATGGCAGTTTAAAAAAAGAGAGGATTTTTGAATGCCTGTCAACAGACTCGGATTCTAGCTCTTTATTTTAAAGTAAAACGAGGTAGTCATTGTAGGACTATAACTTTCAAAGGTAGTTGATTTTTTTTTTTAAAGAATCTTTGTTTGTTAGTGAAGTGATGTCTACAATGACATTTGGGGAGAATATCCTAGTGTCTTAGTTTTCCAGTTACAATTTTTGAAGTGTACACCTAGGAGAAATCAGAAGAATTCAGTGTTGCTTTCTGACATTCTGCATCTAAGCACTGCAGCTGACTCCCTTATTTTTTGGGGAATAACTTAGGCAAATTGCTATGAAATTTGTCTATTTGAAAATCAAAAGTGGTCTGTATGATCTTACTAGTGATTGCTTTGCAATTCTTTGTTTGTGAACCCTTGCAATATCAGGGTTGTTAGTCCAATGAAAAATGCAACTTGCATATTTATTCCCTGGTGTGATAAATATAAACAAACCAACCAACCACTTGCGTCTTTTTACTTTTAAAAGTTGATTGCTGTGGTACACTAGCCATCATCATCAATTCTGAGCATGTGCAGAGTCAACAGCATTGTTAAAAATCTGAAAACCAGAGCTGATACTTGGACAAAGTGAAATGTTTTACTAAACTACATCTCTTAGGTCAAATAAACTTGTCCTTACCCAATCTCTTCCCTCTGTCAATGTATTCTTCACTTGTAGTTGAGGATGTGTGCTCGTATTTCAGCCAGCTGTGCTAAGGCCAGACAGGGCATCTGTCCTGTAGACAGATTCTGGCCTTGTTTTCTTTCCTTTATATCTAAAAATAGCTGTTCAGGTAATGTAGAGCAAATAACTGATGGTCAAGGAATTACAGAATTAATTGACTGTCAACAATCAACTCATACTGTCTGTATATGAAAGCTCATTAACTCTTGGACAGTTTAAAGCTATATCATTACTACTTCTTGCTAACTTGTACACAGCCAATACTAGACATTCTCCTTGCTGTTTTTCTATAGAATACAGCTGGAGAAGTAACTTTTCCAGAATTTTTTAACTGTTAGTTTGGGTAGGATCTTAAATAGTTAAAACAGCATCAGAAGCAAGATCCTTTAAAAGCTTAGTATAAAATGACTAAGTAACTAGTAAACCTATTTTGATTGAATTATTTTTGTGTGTTAAATGTTTTTCATCTAGTCAGCATTTTGTAAATACATGCATGTGCAAGCTGTGGAACGAAGAAAAAAGTTGTAGAAAAATAAGGCTTCTTTGTAGTCTGCAAAACAAAACTTCATTATTCTTCTGCTTTTGAGAATGATTGGGGGTGGGGAAGTAAATTTTCCAATATGTTTTTAAGTTCTTAACACTCTGGCTTATTGAAACATTGTAAAAACTTGTCAGTTTTATGTGATACTGAGCTCAGTCAGATGCTTCTGTGTAATGAAGCTTAATTACAGCATATGTACTGAGTACATAACCTGTTAGTTTACTCTGCCGCCATTTCAAGCTTCTCAGCTGTGGCCAAGGTGTGTATTTTTGGATTAAAAGAGTTTAGCAAATGCTGTTGCGCAGTGAAACGTAGAAATAGCTATGAGCCATGAAGAAAGTAGAAGTGAGAAGCTGTACATTATAATGTTAATCTAGGAGATTTGGCGGTACTGCATTAGTAAGTTTTTTTTTTAATTGTTTTTAATATTAAGAGAATAATCTTCTTGTTGTGACCACAGCTGTGTTGAAACCACTGTGCTAAGTATGTATTTGATGGGACTGTCTGGAACAAATAATGTTCTATAATGATTATCCCCCTCACTTCTTGTAGTACTGGGGCTTTCTTTGGGTTTGTTTGGGTTTTTTAAACATCTGTTAAATTGAGAGCTGATCTTGACCTGAATTTTTAGTGAGAGAAATTGATTGTTACAGAATCTTCATGGTGGTATGATGAAATCCTGCCAAATGTTTTTCCCCTTCATTGCTTTTAGTACACCAAGGTTTGAAGTTTGAGACCTGGTTCATTGGTAAACACATTTAATCATAGTTCTATTGACTAATTTTCCATCACAATTTTACTATGAAGTTTAAAACCCAAAAATTTGACTTGGCTTTCTCATAGCTTCCCTATACAAACAGCAAATTTATAATTCCTTTGATTTAACTTAATGTATTCTTCCTATTCCAGAGCTATAAAGATATATTTCACCACCAGAAGGGATTTTGAAATGGAACAAAACCACATGAATTTAGAGAGAGATGATGTTATAGTAGTTCATGGATCAAGATAAACAGAGATTGTTCTTTGACTGGTCAAATATAACTCCCTTGCTTTGATAGAGAAATGTCTGACAGCTGTATTTGTCAAATGTGAAGTGATGTATGTTAATAAAAGTATTTGCCTTAATTGTATTACTAGAACTGTTTTTTAAATTAACAAGATTTATTTTTTTGGTCTACACTTTAGCTTGATGTTTGGTCTTGTGCCTGTGAACTGACAAATACTATCTAATTATTTCACTGTTGTGTACAGCAGTTCTCACGTCTTGACTAATGTTATCTTTTCTAGATTTCATCATCCGATCCTCAGTCCTCTTGAAAGCAGTTTCCAGCTGGAAGTAGATGTTCTTGCGCATCTCTTAAAGGCTCAGGCTCAGATCTCAGAGTGGAAATTCCTTCCATCCCTGGTCAATTTGCACAGTGCTCACACAAAACTACAGACTTGGGGCCAAATTTTTGAGAAACAGCGAGAGACCAAGAAGCATCTCTTTGGAGGGCAGTCTCAGAAGGCTGTACAACCTCCACACCTCTTCCTCTGGCTGATGAAGCTCAAAAACATTCTCCTTGCCAAGTTTAGCTTTTACTTTCACGAGGCCCTTAGTCGACAAACAACAGCATCTGAGATGAAGACTTTGACTGCTAAAACAAATCCTGATTACTTTGGGAAGATTTCCAGCTTCATCCGGAAATACGATGCTGTCAACGTTTCCTTAATTTTTGACAATCGTGGATCAGAGAGTTTTCAGGGACATGGTTATCATCATCCCCATTCTTACAGGGAAGCCCCTAAAGGAGTGGATCAGTACCCTGCTGTGGTGTCTCTGCCCAGTGACAGGCCTGTTATGCACTGGCCTAATGTAATCATGATTATGACTGACAGAACCTCTGACCTCAACAGTTTGGAGAAGGTTGTTCACTTCTATGACGACAAAGTCCAAAGCACGTACTTTCTGACTCGCCCTGAACCTCACTTTACCATTGTAGTTATTTTTGAGTCCAAGAAGTCAGAAAGGGACTATCATTTTATTTCTTTTCTCAATGAAATTTCCCATTCCCTTAAGAACTCCAAAGCTTTTGCAACCTTGAAGCCTGGATCCAAAGGGTAAAACACAAACTACTTACAAGTTGAGGCAATATGCCAGCCTAGGGGGAGCTGTAGCTTTCAGGGGTTACATCAATTCATGGTTCTCAGAGTCTAATTGAAAAGGAACTAATATAATGTTATAAGTTCCTTTTTTTTTAAGCTTATAAACACTTGAAGAAAAGTATTTTGAGGCAGTTCTTAGTGGGGCAACCTAATTGTGGGATGTTGATGACCACAGTAAGATTTTTGGTGTGGTTTTCAGTTTTCAATATAATTTATTTTTTCAGTCCACAACTTTGTTGCCTGTATCAGAAAGGAATATATGCACTTTATCTTAGTCTGATCATTGACTGTCTTCTGCAGAGTTTATTGAAAATGTGGTGAGCATGGGAGATGCTATCTTTTCAGAAAACTGCATTGCCTGACAGGAATGATTTCTGGGAATTAAACATTGATAACAAGGGAATATTAAAAAGAAGTGAACCTGCAAGTGCACATTTTAAATAAAAGCATGTGACTCACAAAATGCAATGATTGTTAATTGTAACTTAGTTTTTGAATGGTTTAAAATGTTAATTGAGGTGTCTGACACTTTTTATTAAGCATCTGTCTCTATTCTGAATACCTTGAGTGGTAACGCTTTGCCACTGCTCCAGAATGCAGACTGGGACAAGAAAAGCTGCAGCATGGGCTGGAAGGCTGATATTCACCAGAGCATTGTAATCTGGTGTGTCCAGTACCAGTCTTGTCTGAGATTAACTGAAGGAGACAAGATGAAATTGAGCAGATATTCTAGGAGGAACAGCCACATGGAAAAAGCAGCAAAGCTCTTTTCAAATTGTGCTTTTGTCTGGCTAACATGGGGGGGAGGGTTAAAAACAAAAAAAGGCAGTAGGAAATGTCCTGTGTAAATGAATTATTTTCTGATTTGCTCTTGGGTTCAACCTGGATTTGTTTTCAGGTTTTTATAAATACATGTTTGTTTGTTTGTTTGTTTGTTTTTTCTGTTCAGTTTTGAACAATTTCACAACTAAGCCAAATCACTTTGCGAATTTGGATTTAAATATATTAGTCTATGCAGTGTGTTTACCTCATTCTAAAATGTCTCTTTCACCACTTAGTTCTAGGCTGCAGGTTTGGAAAAAGTATGTTTTCTAGTTACCCTGAAGTGCTTCATTTTGGAAGTCAGTGTTTCCAAATACAGTAGTAGAGTCGATTTGACTGTACCTGTAGCCCTACATGGCATGTTCTGACTGTTAGCTATGCATCTGTGCAAGCACTTTTGTGGGAATTCAGGACTGATAAGGGTCTGCTGTGTGATGTCTGTAAGTGCAGTAAAGTTAGATACTTATCTGACTCTGTAATGTATAAGTATCACCAGGTTTGTTTTAAAAGGAGGTTTAAGACAAAATATTTCTGTTAGGACTGAAATATAAAAGATACCTTTGCAGACATGGCTTTTCCTGATTCCCTTTCTATACTACAAAAGGTTATGGCAACTTGTCTTGCTTCTTGCTGTAAATACTGATTTTTTTTTATTTTTTTTTTTTTTTACAGTGCCATAAGCATGTTTTGTTCTCAAAATGTAAGCTCTGACTTTCTGCTTTGTGCAAAGCAGAGCCTTCCATGCTTTGCTGTAGTCGTGTTAGAGCCTTCCATGCGTTGCTATAATTGTTAGTCTACTCTGGGTACCTATGCTACTACCTTTCATCTACAGTATCACTCAGAAAAGTTCAGTCTGCTCTTTGCCATTGAAAAACAACAAGAGTTGCAAATATACCAGCACCTGGTTCTAACAACATTGCACTTTACAGCTTGAATTGTCCTTCTAAATGGACAAGAGTTACAAATAACAGTATTGAGGGAGTTTATGTGCTTTACTCTGTGGGACAGTGACTTTCTAATAAACCTGTTACTGTTGATTTCCTCAGCCTAAATAACAGAAAAGGGGCTGTTGCCAGAACTGACTCCCAGTCTTCAGCAGGCTGATGAGTTCTGTCTGCCTCTGCAGTATTTCCCTGTTCTGCTAGCTGTCTGTGAGGATGGGGAGAGGAGACTGGGGGAAAAGCCTCAGACACCTTCTTGCTACTTTTTGAGTTGCAGAGGGCATTCTAGAAGAGGTGAAAGAGAAATCTGCCTTTTGGAGCAGACTAACAGCTTTTACCAGTTGCTGAAATGCCTGGAGGCTGTTACCAGTGGCGTTTTTTGTGTCTTTTTTTTTTTTTTGTATGTGTGTGTAAGTGAGTATTCAGCAGACCTGGTGGTTCACTTCACTCTCCTGCCCCTTGGTTTAGGGGGTGACCTCTCTGGGAATGGGGAAGGGATTCTAGGTGATGTTTCTGTGCAGGAAGAGGTAGGACTTGTTTTGCCCTTCATAAGCACTGTGGTGGTTTGCTGCAGTTTTTTTTTCAGAGGTTATTGGGGAAGTGGGCAGAGAATCCATCTAACTTATGGGTATATATTCCTGAATATTTAGATTGATGGAGAGCCAAAGGGAGCTGTAACCATTACTCTCACAGTGTAAGGGAGGGAAGGGGAAAAGGGTGCAGATAAATGGTGGGAGAGAACTGGGTGTTGGAGAGAGAAACTTGGGGAGCTGTCTGTGTTTCAGAGCCCTGTCCCTTGGGCTCTCTTTATGAGATCTCAACCTTAAATTATTACAAGGTGGAGGGCAGAAAATCCAATGAAGATCACTACAAAATGAACTGGATGAAGACTGCAGGGGTGAAGCTGAAGAGAGGTTACTCTTGTGTATTGATATCAAGTAGTTTTGCAGAGTTGAGATGTGCTATGACCAAAAACTAAGTGTGTGGGGGGTGTGAGACATGTAATGGGTTACTATTTATAGATTGGTTAGCAGACTTATGGTGCTGTTTCTTACTTGGTACTTTGAGGAGTTTGGAGATAATGAGAAGACTGAGTTATCTACGATGTAAAATTTGACTATGGCAGTAATTAAAATACGCTTAATTAAGGGAGGGGACATATCTGGGGGGTAAGTAAAGGTGACCAGAAACTCAGTAACTGGAAAAAAAAAAGGAATTGATTACTGACTTCAGTGCTGGAAATATTAATCAGCCTCTTTACTATAAGAATTGGGGAACAAATGCACTTTTGCCAAACTGGGTGATGCCCCATCTACCAGCTTTTCCTCTCCACCAATTTAGCTAAGCAAGATTGAAAATCCTAATGTACTTTAAAAGTCTTGTAGAAATGACTGGTTTAAATGTGAGATGTGTAGATGTTTATGATAACATAATGAAAGCCAATGCTTCCAGACAGATATAAAAGATTTTTTAAAAAGGTACTGAGATTTGATATTGTTGGTGCCACTCAGATTGCTTAGAGTAGCAGTGTGGAAGCTTATCTTGTAGGAGATTTCATATACCTCATCAGTTACTTGAGTCTATGAAGATTTTGGCAGAACATTTAATTTAGTATACTTTGCCTGGAATGTGAATTTGACAGCAAATGTATTCTTAGATCTCTCACTTATTTTGTATTTATGGCTTGTAAGCTGTTTTCTTTAACATGCAGTGTTCAGGGGTATTGTTCTTGAATAAAACATCTTTTCTTTCGCCCTTGCATGAAAACAGTGCGGGGAGTAGAAACAGTACATTTTGTATGTGCTGCAAAGGACTGCAATATATGTGTAATGCATGTAATATTCAGGTTTTAATGATCTAAAAGTAACATAAAATCCTGGTATCTATTTAAATACCAACAGCGTTTATCTAACTCACTTAGAAAAATCCCAATGTATTATTGCTCTGCTCTGTTATTCATACAAGCCTTTTGAGACACTTGTGATCATTCTAGTGGTTGTTCTTTGATACCAGTTATCTGAGGCTTCTTTGTGTATGTGTCTACAATGCCTGCTGCCTCTTCCTCTGCTGGATCCCAATGTTCTTGTAACCTGGCTTTGTTTAAGAAAATCAGCAATGTGCTGTACTCCATTCCTCAAGTCCTGTTTGTTATCCCAATACAACCCTTCATCTTGCAGGAAGAAAAGTGTTGCACAGCATCGCTGGTTCTGGACTTGTGGTTCATTCTGTGATTGCTTCCGGAAATGCTGGCACTAGCATAATTAGCTTGGCTGGAACTTTGGGTTTTCTGCCCTGTTTTCACCAGAAGTCTCATTTTCAGAATCCCAGAGATACAATCCAGCTCAGCCTGGGTGAATGCAAGCCAGACCAAGCACTGTTAATTTCCGTGGACTCTGCCTGAGTCTCAAGAGCAGTAGATCAGTGTCCTGCCCACTGGGGACAGACAACTCTTGTGCTGCTTGACAGGGATGGCCTTTGGGCTGTGATTGTGCAAAGGCAGAAGCTGTTTATGGGAAGAGCAGGAGAGGCTCTGGAAACAAGAATGCTGACAAAGAACAGCAGTAGTAGTGGTCTGCAGAGCAGGCACACAAAATGAAGTCAAATGCAAGATGGAACTGGATGTTGATTTCCTTTTCCTGTTAGTCAAGGACTGATTTATGCATATGTAGTCTTCTTTGGAGGATAAAGGTAATGGGTTCTTTTGCCATTGAATTGTTTTAAGTACTTGGTCATTTTTCTTCAGGAACCACCTCTTTTCTTCTGTTGTGTGTGCATGCTTTCAACACATTGCCTCACTTATTTTTGTAATTGCTGTGTTTTTTTTCTGGGAGAGTTTGCCTGCTTGAGTTCAGTTCTAACTTTCAACCTGGCACTGCAGCTTCTGGGTTTATGGTAAGATAACAGAGCTCCCCACCTTGTGGCTGAGATCTGACCAGTGGCAGTGGTAAGAATAACAAAGTGTGTAAGAGACAGCAAGTCGCTACAAGATGGGCTGGAGCAGATGACAGCATTGGGAAAGGCGGGGGAAAACACGCACAAAAGAAGTGCAGTGCAGACAGACCATCAACAGAAGGTTTTTGTTGGCCCCTCTGCCTTGCTGGCCTAATTTCACAGGAATTTGTATAAATTTTGTATCCTATAAAAGCTGCACTAGATTCTGCCCGTAGTTGCAGCAGCTGGTTTTCCAGGATGGTGGTGTTCAATCTTTAGGTACTGACAGTCTTGGCAAAACAGCTGGTTTTGGGCAGATGATTAAGACAAGCTTTGCTGTATCCCATTATTAGCTAGGATATGCTGCTACGATGTTACAAGCTAACATCTGAAGCCTCAGAGCACTGCAGTGTCGTGCTTTCTTTGTGCAGCTCACTGCTGATCAGATAAAATATTTAGTGGCACTAAATTTTGGCTCTGTGGTGTATGCATCATTTGCTATAAAAGTACTAAAATTTTTTAGTGTGTGCAAGTCAAACTCAGATTAGAGCCATAAAGAGCCAGCATCACCATGATCCCATGCTGGGATGTACAACCTTGAACCAAGACCTTTGCATTAGCTGTGGGGAGGGTGATGTGGTCCTCATTCATAGTGATCAGAGGCAAAATGATGGCCACTGAGAGATGCTAAGGAGGGCAGGGGCTGTCTGTGTTAAATAGAATTCCCAGCCTTTCATTTTGTCTTGGAATTAGTCCCCTCTGGGAACACAAGCAGAGGAAATGTTGTCTGCCACACTACCGAATAGCCTGGTGGTCTCCTTAGCATTTACTTAGTAAAATGTTGGACCTAGCATTGTCTTCCTGCAGAGGAATCCCAAGTCGACATCTTCCTCTGCATGTTTATGCAGATGCTCAGCAGAGCCTCCAAGTTCCTTGTTCTCTCAGGTGAGGAGCAGGCTTCCGCTCCCTGGCCCTGAGTTATTCTCTAGGCAAATGGAGGATGAGACGTTATAAACTTCCTGAAAAGGATAAACTTGTCTATTTTCTAGGTGGGTGCAGTTGTCACTAGGCTACTGTGTGTGCAGCAGACAGTAGTGAAAGGACCATTCTGCCTTCAGCAGGATCAGGGGCGGATGATGCAGCCTGGGGTTACATGCCCTCCCAATGCAGTTATGGGTCCAGTTAGGAGTGATTTATTAAAATGATGGTTGCAAGGTCAGGAGTATCTTATTCTAGATGTTTCTGTCTGAAATTGCAAGAGAGCAGTAAAAAACTCAAACCACCATCACCTTACTGATGAGTTTTTAGTGTGTCCAAGAAGGAGGTGCAAGTCCAGAGGCTGAACTCTCGCAAGGTTCTTGCCTTATCTATCTTTAAAGCTGTCAAATAAATGTCTTCAGATGGCTGCTAAGATAATCTGTTAAAAGCATAAGGCTGGTGCTTCTGACTGTAATTTACTCACCAAACACTGAGGAACTTATCCATCTGGAAGGTTATTTTGCAACTGTGCATTATAGGAACTTTACTATTTTATGATTTTCATGGTAGCATTTGATTAGGCATTTATTTTTGTAAGTTATGTTTGAGATGAGTCAGATACAGCTTTTTCTAAAGCTGCAGAAATTCACAGACTGCAGAGTGTAGGTGTTAAATTCAGTGCAGGTAAGCAAAAAGTTGCTGTTTGCAGTTTTTGCTTCATATCTTAATTCATGAGATCAGTTGATATGTTGAAAACTGCATTTTTGCTTCAGTAAAGCATAAAAACTGCCACTAGAGGGTGGTATTAATACAGGAAGAAAAAAAGTCATTTTGTAGTTGGTATCTTTCCAGGATTAAATAGTTTATACTCTCCTACACGTTTATAAACATGGAATAGATTTTACTGCTCTAGTCAGATTTGTTTGAGACTTGTTGGCTTTTTGCCTCATCGAGTGATTTATGTAGTTCTGTTTCAGCTGTAAACAGCAATAGCAGGTGTCTAGTTTCATACTTTAATGTATATATGAATCCTAAAACGATGCTGTTTCATCTTCTTTGCGAGGAACTCTTTAAATGAATTGCAAAAACAACTATAAAAAAGTTTGATGTTTCTGTTGAAAACTACCCAGTCATTTAAAATTGCATTACATTTTAGAAAAGGTGGAGAGTGTAGAGGGTTTTTTTCTCCTTCCATTTTCACTTTCATAAACAGTGGGAGAACTAAATTATTTTTCACCAAGGCAGTGCAGTATGATCAAATGACTGTTAAAGTCCATTCAGGGAGCATCAGACTAAGGTTTAAGCCTAATGCAAAGTAAGAGGGAGTGTGAGATTCTAAGACGGGCTGAGCTACTGCAGTGTATATAGGTATAACTGCATATGTATATATGTATGAATGGTATAATCACATATGTATGGCGTAACATATGGTTGTACTGTACCAGCCAAAATGTGGTTATACCATACCAACCCTGAGAAGTGTAGGCTGAGATGGAGGAATGGGGCAGTGCAGGGGCTGAGTGGCTGATCCCAGGCTGAGCAGCTCTGGTGCCAGAGCTGATGCTGCTTTGGGCCATCACAAGCTCTACAAGGCTGCTGGGTGTGCTTGGGGGCAAGGGCTGCAGGAGAGTGCCAGCCCACCACTGCACTTTGGTATTGAGATTGTGGAGTTCTGGTACGGCTGCGGCCTACATCAGCCCCAAGAAGAAGATGAAGGAGTCAGAGGAGGTCTGTCAGAAACATAGGAAAAGCAGAGGAGAAACAAGGACCAAAGCAGCAGCTAGGACCTCACTCTCTCCCACCTGTCCTCCAGGAGAACAAGCTAATTTCATGGCACTTTCAGCAGGACTGATGCACATAGGGTGGACCTGCAGCACTCAGCAGGGGTGTGGGCTTGCTGTGCCCAGAAGTCAGGTGGAGATGGTGACCGTGGAACCCCTCCATGAACTGCTCCAAACCTGCTACATCCTTTTGGGCTGAGGCCAAGCTTGTGCGTCACTCGTGCTTCACCCTCTATCCCCAGGCTATGTCAAAACCCAATAACAATTGCATTTATTTTTCATTTCTGTGTTGGAAGGTAGCTGGATGAAAGACATTATCTCGCTGTGAACTTTCTTGATGTGATCTGAAAAGAGATAGCGTATGTTTCTCCCACTGCTGTTTTACGTCACCGCACACGACGACATCTCTGCCAGGGAGGCTGCAGCCTGGCCTGAGCTGCTGTATTAATAGGGCAGTCACATGGGATTTGGTGCTGTGCAGTAAACACATTTTTTCACCATGACGATGTTAAAATTGTGGCTCTTCAGGGGACAGGACGGTGCCTTTGAACTGATATTGCAACTGCGTGTGTGGGATGCAAATGCAGTGTGTAAAGCCACCCTGTGGTGCGCTGGTTTAATGAAACAGATTTTCAGTGACTCATTGGGAAGATGAAAGTTTTCTGCTTGCATTTAATCTTAGCCTGATAAATCACTTGGGGGATGGGGGAAGCAACCGTAAAATGCAAGAAATTAGTGCTCCCTTGATGACTTGGCTTTGGAGAGCCAGCAGTGGTGGGGGGCTTGGCCAGCAGTGTGGGGGCTGGGAAGCATGGAAGGAGGTTGGATTAAACCACGAAGATAGGTTGGGGTGGGACCAGCTGCAGGGCAAAGCAGAGTACCTGGCCAAGGTGGTGGCTCTTCCTCATTGGCGGGTTTGCCATCGTGTATGTGGTTAAAAACTAGCCATGTTCAGCCAGTTACTATGGCAATGATGTAGCATGAGTTGTCATGGTGATGGAGCAGAATTTTTCATCACATTCCTGCATGAGGGTGATGGATACTGTTTTGGCGGGCTCTGAACTTGACCATTTGCCCTGTATCTTTCTCTTTTGGTAGAAATGCTCGCAACCACTGCAGTCAGTGAGTGTATTTGTCCTTCCAGTACAGTCACCTGATTTTCCATGTCCTAGTGCTAAATTTTTCTTTCACATTTAGAAAGTTAAGAACAGCTCTGGTAAGCTATAAGTTGCTAAGCAAACCTAATTATGTGCATTATTATACAAGGTATGTTAATAAAACATAATTCTGCTAGTGAGGCTGTTCCCAGACACTTCCTTAATCTTGCCTGTGCTCTTCACCTCTGTATCTGCCCATAATACAATTTAATAGAACAGTAGGCGCTTCTTTGAAAAAAAGAATTTTAAGTTGATCTGAAATAAATTTGCTTCACATATTCCCTTTGAAGGCAGAATAATACATGTTCTGCCTTGGAAGTGCATCTTCTGGTTCAGTTTTATTTACATTGCCTTTGCTTTCTCTTCTTTCTTGGGCTTTAAGAGTGATACACAGTCTTTTTGCCTTACTCATGAGCTATGCATCAGTTCCTCCTTGTCAGGGTTGTGTTTCCATATAGGTCATCAACAAGGATAAGTATACGGTATGGAAATTGTATTGCTTTCAATGGTTCTTTCCTTAGGAGACGTGGTGTAACTCCTGTTTTAGTCCTATGGGAACCAGGAATGTACCTACCAGTTATGTTTTGGGTTTTTTTCAGTTGTGCAAGAACGTAAACTCCAGGAGTGCAGAACATATTCAGCCATTTGTTTTTGTGAGGATAAAAATCTCATACTTAGCTTGACTCAAGATGATGGCTGTTTTTAAAAAAGCCAAAATGTTCTGCTTTTAAAAGTCCTTCAACCCTTCATTACATTTAAGTTTCTGTGCTAAACCATACACCTCAAAATGAAGCCTTGAAAAATAGCACGAGTGGTGTTTCACATCAGGACATGCATCCAGCTTTCAAAAGCCATCATTTGTGGGCACCAGGGAGTCTGGAAAGAGGAAAATCTGAATTTGGGGTGGACAGCTTAATAGCACTGATATTTCGTAAGTGTCTTCAGTATTTTGTTTTGTCCTGCTTCTTAGAAGGTAAGTTTTGGGTGTGCCTGTATTTATTGCCAGGGACCATAGGAACAATATTGGCTCAGAAACATCTTGGGATTTGGATGTGTACAGTGCTGGTTTGGAATCTGGGTTATGCTTGAGGCTGCATAGCTTTGGATTTAGGAAAGTAATCACAGTGATGTTTTTTAAGTCCCTTTTGCTTTAAGAACATCTGATTGCAGTGTGCTTCAGTGTATGACTAATGTAAGGAGCTTCCACTGGCCACACGCACTGGCGTGCTGGTTCTAGTTCCTCTAAACAATGTCCAGCTTTGCAGCGTTGCTGAATTGCCTACAAATGATTGTTTTGGTTTTTTCCTTGTTCACAGCTTTATAATTACTCCATAAATGATGTTAAACTCATTGACTTAAGAAACAAAGATTTTGGAAACTCACTGGGCTATGTGATTCCCATGTATGTATTTAAGCACAACAGTGCAGCCTCTGGGTGAGGTAAACTGCCAGCTGCGAATTGCTGGGAAGCAGTTAGGTACCACCATGTGCTGGTCTGATTTTACCAAACTTGCCTGGATATATCCAAGAGTCCCTGTTAGAGATAAGGTATGGAGCTACATTGACCCGTAGTCAAATCCAGTGTAGCCCTTCTTCATCAGCTGCTTCTGAGAGCAATTAGTTTTAAAAAAATGGTGAAGTATCAGGAAAATGTTCTCCATATCCTTAAAGATCTTGAAGATGTGACACTCTGCTCTATCATCTCATCTCCTTACCATTTGCTGCTTGTTTTACAAAATATTCTGTGCTTTTACTTCCTTGAATCTTTCAAGTGCTGGACTCAAATCCAGAGCCTCCCTGGCTCTTGTTCTATTGACATTAAACAAATATTCACAAGGTAGGAGGCATTTGTGGTGCCCTTCTTGTTATTCAGGTGTTGCATCACCCTGGAAGCCATTCAAAACCTCTCCAGATAGTCCCTGCTCTCCTCTAGGATCTGCTTAATCTTCTTTTGTTTGGGTTAGTGCAAGTCCCCAGTCATGATGCATTTACAGATAAATGAAGTATGAAAGACTTCATAGGATCTTTATTTGGATATTTATCCAGACATAAAGTGTGATGTGAATCCAGCTGGGTTACAGATCAGGTGATGCCAGTGAATGAAAATGTGTAAACTGCATTATTGTTCTGCAGATTTATTATTGTGAGTGACTTTTGGCAAGTGACCTCAAGAAGTCTCATAGCACAGTGATATTTTTTCCTTCCCTTATCAGTCTTTCTGATGATAAAAGTAAACTGGGTTTTGAAATCCTGAATCGCTCTGGTGTTACATTGGTATAGATCAGAAGATTTATGCTCAGGCTTGTTGAGTAGTCCCTCCTCTCTCCTTCCCAAATGAAAGAAACAGTATCTGTCACTATTTTGAGAGAGCTGGGTTTAACAGTGTTCAGCTGCTGAAAAACTTTAAAGCTCATGGAGATGAAGGATACTGTCTGAAGTCATGCTAGTAACCTTTTAGAGTTGAGGTCGCTTACAGGATTAGAGGATGTTCAAGCCCACTAATGAGTAAATTTGGGGTTTATGAGCACTGAGAGAACTTTACAATGATGTTAAACTAACTCTATTAGATACAGTCAAATTCCTTGTCTTTTGGGAAAGTGTTTATTTACAGGGAGAGTGTTGGTTCAGAAACTCGCTTCTCTTGCTAGAAAGAGGGTTTATGAAATTGCTGCAAATATTTTAACAGGAAGCTCTAATGAGTGAATGTTTGTCCTAGATACTTTTCCAAGATATTCAACAAACTATTAGTAGATGAGTGGAGGCAATTTTAAATAGCAGTAAAACTCCTCTGACATGTACATCACTGCTCCTGTATGTGGCAAGGAGTGCTAATGAGATGTTGCAGCATGCTACAAAGAACTACCGAAACAAATCTGTGCTGTGGCCCAGTCTTTTCCCTTCTGTGAACAAAGTCAAGCAACAGACATCATGCTTTTGATGCTCTGCCATGAATGTCCTGCAGAACGCTGCTTGCTAAAATGCAAAGAAAGTCCAGGAGAGAGGAGAAGTTGGCATCCACATGAAGGTAACCAGGCTGCTGATGAGCTGGTTTTGATGCGGGAAAACACATGTGCTGCATCAAAGAGGATTTCAACTTGAGATGTTGTCACCTTCAGCATTCCTATTTATGTGAATAAATGTATACCCATAAACCACCTAAGGAATGTTATCCTTATATGATGGGTCTTTTGGATGAGAAAATGTTAGAGAACTTTTACAGAGACTTGAGAGTAGGAAACCTCCTCTCCTCCAGGTAGGAGCATGAGACCAGTTTATGTGTTTGTGTGCCTGTGCAATGGAGACTTAGAAGAGAAGACGAGCTACTGATCTGATCCTTGCAGGGATCAAAAAGTAATTGGTTGCACTATAAATGGGAGAAGTGAAAAATGATGATGTAGCAGTTTAATCAAGAGGCTGCTAAAAGAAAAATATATAGAGGGATTATTTCTCTATAGAACACTCTTAGGAGCTCACCAAAGAATGATTGATACATTTAAAGTAGTGTCAAAAAAGTAATGTTTGTGAACAGTCAGTGGCTGCAGGACATTTATAAACCATGAGTGATTAACAGCTGAGATGTAAAAGACCCCAAATCATAGTTTCCTAGAAAGGTTAGAGTTGGAAGGATCTTTAGAGGTGATCTAATCAAACCCCAAAGCAGTGAGCAGGGACATCTTTAACTAGGTCAGGTTGCTGAGAGCCTTGTCCAACCTGATCTTGAATGGTTCCTGGGATGAGGCATCCTCCACCTCCCTCTCTGGGCAACCTGTTCCCGTGCTTCCCCATCCA
Source organism: Galbula dea (assembly GCA_013399015.1). Classification (NCBI taxonomy): domain Eukaryota; kingdom Metazoa; phylum Chordata; class Aves; order Piciformes; family Galbulidae; genus Galbula; species Galbula dea. The sequence goes on along the minus strand of VWZX01001727.1, from coordinate 1,816,101 downwards.
CACCATGAAAAATTTCTGCCTTGTATCCAATCTAAATCTCCCCTCCTTTGGTTTAAAGCCATTACCCCTTGTCCTATTACAATAGGCCTTGCTAAAAGGACTCTCCATCTTTCTTATAGGCTCCTTTTAAGTACTGATAAGCTGCAATAAGGTCTCCCCAGAGCCTTCTCTTCTCCAGGATGAACAACTCCAGCTCTCTCAACCTTTCCTCATAGAACAAGTGTTCCAGCCCTCTGATAATTTTTGTGGCCCTCCTCTGGACCTGCTCCAACAAGTTCATGTCCTCCTTATGCTGAGGACTCCATTGCTTCCCATGGTGTTTGTGACCTAAAGGAAGAGGTAGAAAGGAGCTTTAGGCAGGTGAGAGCTGAGAGTCTTGAGTTTGAGGTACTACTTGCCACTAATAAGTGTCTTATGAAAAACTCAATGTATGTAACATATTTCACATAGTGAAGGTCTCCTCGGGGTCCTGCTGAGCAGTAGGTGGTGTGTGATGCCTGAGGAAAGGAGAGCAGTCGTGTTTCCGTGTCCTCAGAACACTGAGATGAACTCTCTAAATAAAACATACGGCTGCTAAATTTTTCATCTGTCTCTCTGAAATAGAAGTTCTTAGTCTGACAGCTCTTCTTTGCATTCTTAAATACTGCTATTTTAATAGCTGTATTTGCCCATCAGCACCCTGGCTTAGAGTTTGTGGTTTCCCTGTGTGCCCTGGGGGCTTTCTCTGCATGAGGGGGCCAAGATTTCCCAGAGATGTTTGCCAGAATTGACCTGTAATTTTCCTGTAAGTCTTTGTTCCATCAGGAAATTCTGCTTTGTGAAACCCAGGGTATTTCTTGAAGACATACTTCTTAGCAATACTTCATTCTAGAAAAGGCAAAAGAAAATATTTTACTTATGTTAAATCAGAATTGTTTTATTTAAGATGTTACAATGAAATTCATTTATTCTATAAGGATGAAAAAAATCACACCAAAGTATTTCAATAAAAAAACCTTCAAAAATGTCATTTAGGAACAAGTTACAGAGATGCAGAGATATTTTTGTCTGTTTTTATTATGGAAAATATATGAAAGCTTGTAGAATTTGCTGTGAAAAGGAAAATCCTGTTACAAGCCAGTTTTTTCTTTTCTCTGTCTGTGCTTCTTCATGTTTTGTTTTATGTCTTGTACTAAGGAGCTGTTCAGTTGCACAAGAAATAATGTGTTCTCGATTTGTGATTGACCTTCTGATTGGTTAAACTGATTTTTTGTATGATACCTTCACAGTCCTATCTTCTGTAATTTATAGCTTAGGTATACAAGAAATACTTCATAAAGATGTCATGTAGAGTTAATAGCTAATGTATACAGTGAGTCATGCAGTTGTTGTTAATTCCTGAGTTTTTTAAAGGACTGCAGGACTCACTGGCTTGGTATTTAATCTAGAAGAGAGGGTGTCACTTGGGAAATAATTAATCAGATTTAAACAGAAGCAAATCAAGGGCTGTTGAACAGTTTGGATTAGGCCTTTTGGAGGGTTTTTTCCTTTATAAAACTCCCAAAAATGTATTATGGAGCACAAGTCAATAGAGTAAGTCCTATGGTTTTGTATAGGTTAACTCACTGGTGGCTGGGCTCTTGCTGGAGGACACTCAATGTGCTGTGGGCTGGACGCCAGCGCTCCCATCAGGAGGTGTGCACTCCCTCTCCTTAAAAGGTAGACCCTAGAGAAGCCCACGGGGATTGTGAGCTGCTGTTATGAATTGAACCATGAATTTTTAATATTTGAATACCCTGAGGTACAAAACAGAGCTTAAAATAATAGCATGTGAAGGGAACTGAAGTTTCCAAAGGACTCTCTGCTTTGGGTTAAACAGGACAGTTTTGTAAAAAAAATCATCCCAGAGACAGGTTTGGACCAGATCTGTGCATGGGGAAATGACCTGGTTGTGCCTGTCTATGACTGGAGTCTCACCTCCTGCTTGGTTGAGACTTCCTGCATGGCCCTGGTGGCCTGCTGCAGCATGATCTGTCAGTGCTGCCTTCAATGACAAAGTAACAGATACAAAAAACTTGTGGTGGATAGGAAGCTTAACAGGAATTAAAGCATCACTTCTCATCTGAGTTACGGTGATATTTTTTTTTGACCCTTCCTGATCTTTAAAGTGTTGAAATATCAGCGAAAACAAGGCTTGAAGCATCCTGCAACTTCCCTGAGCCTGTACTGCTTCCTTCCCCTCATCCTGGCAGAGAGAAGACCCTGCTGCAAAATAACCTCCTGGCACACTGGATACACAAGAGTAAGCTGGATCCAGTTCATTGTCTCTTTGGTTGAGTATTTTGCTAAAAAGATGGAAAACTTACTAAATGAATATATTGCCACAGACAAGCCCAAGGGATTTCACAAAATATTTCGTTTCACCTTGCATAGAAACCAGAATAATCTCCATGGCTGAAAATGCTAAGAGATCTGCAATAAACCAGAAATGTGGTCAGGAAACATTATTTTTGTTGTCAGAGCTCCTATGGCATGAGACAACACAGCAGAAGCAATGAGCGGGAGCCTGGGCCTCATGTGAAAGCTGCCTGGTGGATATTTGTACTTGTGCGGATATGTGGGTGCTACCTTTGAGGTACAGCTTATATTGATCTCCCTCTCTCTCTAACATTTTGTCTGAGGAAAAGCAGAGTTGTTGAAAATAATAGCTGGGCAGGCACTGCAGACAGGTACCTGTTCCATCAAATGCTGTAGGAGCAATGCAAAGGATGAGAGACCTGGCTTGCTAATGGGTAATGAGTCAGCTTCCCTTTTCCACTGTCCTGTAGTTTTGTCACTGTAATGCAGAATCCTCTTCTGACCATTCAGGTCCTTCTCCCAGCTAACCTGTGGCTCCAGCAGAGTGGGATACATGTCCCTGTGGACACGGTGGCTGGGAAGGGGCTGTCCAACATATCCCCACTGGGGCTTGTGGCTGCACAGTTGTCAGACATAGCAAGTAACATTTCTGAGAGATCAGGACTTGAGTTACAAATGCTAGGGGAGAGAAGAGCACTGATCTCACTTAGCATTATCCTGACAGAAGTTAGGAGAAAGCCAGATTGTCCCAGGCTGTTATGCAGGGTACTGCAGGAAACACTGAACAATATTCCTGCACGTAAGTGTAACAGCAAAGTGATTTGTATTTCCTTTGGCAGAATTGCAGCACCTTGTTCTGGGAGGATTTCTGCCACATGCAAACGTGATTTTCTTGCAGGATGTGCTTTTATTTGATACTGAGATCCTTCCTTTAATCAGCTGAGACATGGTTGTTCCCAGTGCATTGAAGAAGTGAGTGCCCTGGACACAGAGGTGAAACCTGAGCCACCTGAGGTGCTGGAGATGCTCGTGTTGGCTTTAGTGAAGAGAGTAAAGAGCCTCAGGGATGATGGCTAACAGTAACTTTGTAGAGATGGCACAGTTTGTACATTTGCCTCCAGTCCTCCTCCAAGTGAGCAAGGTGTGGATTGACTCCTACAGCATTTGAATGCTGCTTTATGTGGACCATGTCACATGGGATTCAGACTATACTAAGGGAAATGCATGGATATGATTGCTCTCATGCATTTTCTTGTTCAGGTTAACAGAGGAGGAAAATGTGCTACTGATGTTGCTATTGGTGGGATGAGTGCTGTGGATCACAGTGCAGGGACCAAGTTAGTGCTGCCACCCAGCACGGGCTCCCTGAAACAGGGTTCCTTGCTCAGCTGGTGTCTGGGGTGTCCAGCAGTTGCTGGAAAATATTTAATACCTAAGCAGAACTTTTTATTTTTTCACCAGAAAAAGGAAATATTAGGAAAGAGTTAAATTATCTCCAGGAGTTGCCTTCTCATCAATTTTATTTAACTATGAATGATAACCACATTGAGGAAACCTGAATTATTCTATGACTAGCATTGCTAATAGATCCCTGGAAAAAAATTGAGTTTACTTTAGAGTAATAATAAGTGTACCTGATAGTAAAGATGGAATGGTAGTGCACACAAAAACTGCATTTTAATACTTGAGCCTACTGGTACACCTCTAAAGCAGGAACAAGTAAAAATAGTGAACCAGCACATGCCAAAAGTGATGTCTTGTAAACAGGAAATCAAATTTCTGTAGGGGTGCCAATATTACAATGCAGGTACAAAATAGCTTTCTATAGTAAAGCTTGTAAATCAGCTGCTGCTTCACTGAACATATACATTTTCATGTGCACACCTCATGCATATACAGAGATATGAATGGCATTTAGACCTCCAGTACACAATAAATTCTATTGTTTTTAAACATCTAGTATTTGACAAAAAGTCAGTTCATTTTTAATACTAGGAGTGTTTTGAAGGACTGAGGTGTAATGACAGCATCAAAGCAAACATTGCTCTGGTTCTGGCTGGAGAAAACTGGGCAGGATTCCCAGTCTGCCAGCTTAGGGGTGCAGGAGAGATGTGGGCATGTGAAAATGGGAATCCCTCCAACAGAGGTGTGCTGTGTCTTCTACACTGCCACCCAGAACTGTGCTCCCCCCTCACCAGCTGTCAGGGTTGTGTGGGGAGGGAGGGCTCTTCTCCCCAACAGACTGTGTGACTGTATTTTCTTAACCAGAAATAAAACACACAGCAGGGATTTTGCAATGTGCCTGGCTCTGTGCTTTCAATAAATTGTATGTGTGCATATATATATGCACACAAAAATATATATACACATACACCTTTTTTTATTTGTAATTTTGGAAGGGGAGCAGAGGACAGCTCAGAATTAACTGTGTGATTTGGAAGCCTAGGATTAGCCATGTTTTAATGCCCAATTGTAACTTTGTACATGAGCTGGTTTTGTTCTGAATGACTCTGATTTAGCCATAAAATGAGCCTTGTGATGTGTGTGACAAATTAAAAACAAAGATCTTGACACTAGGTCTGAAATTAAGTTTTGACATGCTCTTGGAGTAGCAGTCACAAAAAACCCCCCAAAACAAACTCAAAAACCTCATAACATTTAGAGAGCTGAGAAAACCATTCACATGAAATTCAGCTTAGAGCTGCAATGGTTGGTGATAAACCTGTTGTGTTCACTTTGGTATTGGTTACCAGAGGTGTTGGTGTGCCACTGTAACAGATATCTCTGAAAATATTAGATGCAGGAAAACCCCCCTAAATTAAAATGTGTTGCACTGACTCATTTTGGAATACTTGGCAGTCCTTGGTCAAAGCTGTGAAAGATTTTAGGTGTTTTCCACCTTTAACACACTTAAATTCATTTTCATTACTCAAATGACAATCTCTACTTTAATGCTACTTCATCACATTCAAGAAGTCACTGCCAGAAAAACAATCATTTCAGTGACAGTCTCATCCCCCTGCAGAGGAGCACTGGGCTCAGTGATTTGTCCCTCCCAGAGGGTAATTCATTCAAATGAATGTAAACCCCTGTTTTATGTGGTTTGGTCAGTGGATGCTGCTGGAAATGCATGTGGCAGATATTAAGGGAAGAATCGATGTGCTCCATAGAAATAAGAACAGGCAGGGTTTGGTTTTGGTTTATCCATGCTGCTGTGCTGAGTGCAGCTACTATTGATTTCAGTCCCACAACTGTCTGACCTCCTTTGTACAGCACAACTTGTCTATCTTCATATTTTACAGCTGAATTTATTTTGCCTTGTACTTTGCACTCGTATTCCATTACCATGCTACTTGGGGGAAAAAAAATAATAAAATCAATGCAGTTTGTTAATTAAAAAAAAAAAAGGACAAACTCCCAACCTCTGACCCTAGACCAAAAAGGTACTTTTGGGTGTCTGCAGTGACTAGTGTGGTCTGATCCTGCTGGGAGATGGCAGCAGCACAAGTGGTGCAGCATCGTCATGTTGCTAAGGGGCAAGGGCTCAGCTGATCCCAGAGTTAGGTGTGAAAACCCTGTTCCTGCTGGTTTTGATTTGCATGTGTGTATTAAGAAAGGTGATAGAAAACCTGCTGACTTGTTCAATTCAGCTGCACCCTGTTTGTGTTCTTTAATGATATTTAATCCCCCGGTCAGCATCTAATTATGCATATTGCCTTACAGCCCAGAGGCCTGCTGGCTTTCACCCTATCTGCCACATGAGCGAGAAGGTAAGCAAACACATTGCTCTTTTCTCCTTTGAGTCCAGCTTAATGCCACCACACAAGTTTTGTTATCCCATCTGGCTGGGACACTGCATCAGATGGTCTGGTCCATGAGCTGCCATTTTCTGTATTCCTTTCCACCAGTTTTGGCCATGTTGATCAGTAGGACAACTGGATGATAGGAGCTGAAATGCTGTGCTAGAGTTACAGTCCTTGTGGGGTCAGTAGTGGAGAGTGGTTGGAGGAAGGTGGGGTTTCCACCAGGGCTGTGTGCCAGGAGGCAGCACAGTGTGAGTTGGGCTGAGGCTGAGGACGCTGTGGTCTAGGCAGGCTACAGCAATGCGGCAAAGAGAGTGAGTGGCACCTCCAAGTCATAGGGTTCTTAGTGTCATAGCCCCTGGCAGAAAAACTTGCTCACACTAGATCTGGTGGAGCTGTAGTGCCAGCAGGGAATGGTGCTTTCAGCAGCATGATCTGCAAATGCCCTTGAATAAAACAGAAAGCAAGGGAGTAGCTGCAACTACAGTGGGTTGTCTAAACTAGTGGTTGGTTTGTTGTTTTTAACAGTAACTGAACTGGTTTAGCTAGCTGGATTTTAAGATGCTAAGTTGTGGATCTCTTTAGGGTTCCTATATATTTGAGGTTTTTTTTCCCCAGAAAAGCCAAGTTAACGGAAAAAGCACTATTGCTACCTACATGAATGGTGCTTCCATCCTGTACCACCACTAGTTAGTCTTAGGCTGGTTTCAGTTGTTTCCCATGTGCCATCCAGACTAACATTAAGACACGTCCCACAGAGTAGCAGTGATTGAACAGAGCAACTGTAGATCTTTCTGGGCAGGGTGAGTCCTCCTGAACTGCAGAGCAAGTAGCATACCATGCACCTCCACCAAGGAGAACTCAAAACCTGGCTGATCCTCCGTGGTTTCCTAAAGCTGGCTGAGGAGGTGTTTGTGCAGGCTAGGGCAGTGCCATGTCTGGGAGCTGCATGTGGTTTGATACAGCGATTTTCACCGGTGGCCCAAGAACTAAATCCCCTGCTGCCACTGCTGCCCATTTTCTGTTCAGTTAATACACTTTTCTCAGCAAAAGTACTCATCACCTCTTTGCTTTGCTGAGTGCCAGTAAAGTCAGCGGTTCCCTAGTCACCTGCCAAAACCTTTGGCTGTCTCCATGAGAGCTGGGCTTTTTTCCACTATGAAACCTGGAAGCAAACTAAGAAGCTGGCACAATGCAACACCAAAACTTCATATTACACAACAGAAGACCCTTCTTGTTTACTTATTTATTTTAGAACAGATTAAAAGCTGGCAGAGAAGCCTCTCTCCTCACCAGCCTATGAGCTGACTGGAAATTGGGTTACACGTCCTCTGGGCAGTGCAGGGCCTTGAATGAGGACTAACCTTTGCTGTCCATTTCTGAACTTCTTAGCTGGCTTTTGTGCAGTAGGGGACAAGAAAAAATATCCAAAGTAGGTCACTGGATGCTGCAACACATAGGCTGCCACCATGGGCTGATAAATGGGTACACTAACAAATAGTTGTGTTATGGCAGCTTTCCCAGCATGAAGAATGAAACCCCTCCTCTGAAGGTGTGCCTGTTCCCCTTTACTATGCCATACCACCAGACATCTCTCCCTTTCTTCCCCTCTGGGCAGATGGTAGTCCTCAACCACAATCAGAGATGACTTCAAAACCTTCAGATGCTGCTCTTGACTCTATTTTTTTTTTTTTTTTTTTTTTTTTGGTTTTGTTGTTGTGATGGTTTGGATTAGAACAGAATTAATTCTGTTCAGTAACTGTATTTTCTAAAAGATATTCCACCACCACATACATAGTACTGTTATTAGTTATCCCCCCCCCACACACACACCTTGCCTGAACTGTCCCTTTAAGAAACCTGAAATTCCTGAGTTGAGGACACTGCAAACCCCCTCCGGGGGGCGGGGGGAGAATGCTGGGTTTCTCCGGGGGACTTTTGTTGTTTGGAACCACGAGGAAGCTCCCTTCCTGCTGGGACTTTTCGGCCGAGCTGCGTGCTGTCTGCCTGTGCTGAAACCTGCGGGTGCTACCTCACTGCTTTGGACTGCTTGTGCTGATTCCACTGGGAGCTGGCATCGGGACGGTTCAGTATCTTGGGTCCTGTACCTGTTTATATTTTGTTTCATTTATATCTGTTATTATTATTAAAGCAGTTTTTAGTTTCTAACTTCCAATCCAGTCTCTCCTTTACCTGCTGTGTGTGGGGGGCTGGGAGGAGCCCTTGAACCCACCACAATTGTTGTTGTTTTTTGGGGTTTTTTGTTTGTTTTTTTGTGGTGGCTTTTTTTTTTGGGAGGGGTTTGGTTTAGGTTTTTTTTGTTTGTTTTGTTTTAAGCAAGGATTGGAAATGTGTTTCTAAGTAGCTCTTCTCCTCCTAAATGCATGCAAATGGGCAGCAGGGTGGGGCTGTCTGGGCAGCTGCTCTCCAAGGCCAGGAATCATCCTCTGCAGCATCTGAGTCATGGCTAAACATCCATTGTGCAGGTATCAGCCTGGCACTCACGTGGTCTCTGAAACCAGCAGCAGAGGCATGTGTATTGCCACCATTACTTGGACATAAGGTCACTGAAGATAACCTTTACCCGTGGCACTTATACCCTCCCAGTATGATGGCATCCTTTCTTCTGTTGTAAGACACGCCCCCAGGTAGACCTGTTTTATTCTTTTCAGCTTGGGACTGTGTTTTTAAAATGTGGAAAAGGGAAATGTTTTTCCCTGCAGGGGCAGGAGGTTAGTGGTGGGGTGCTGGCTGAGTGGGTGGCCGGGAGTACCCACACCCAGCAGGAGCAAGGTTGGGTGCCCTCAGTGGGTGCTCAGTCAGAACCACATGAGTTTGGTGGCTCTTTGTAGGGGGAGTCTTCAGGTATGGACTTGGGTGAGCTTATGGGGATGGTGCTTTTTAAGTTAGGTATGAACTTGTCTGGGAACAAGCATTTCTTCAGGCCAAGATGGTGGGGTGTGGGTGGCTGGGGGATGCTGATTGGTTTCTCTTTATGGAAGGTAAATGTAGACTGGAAATCCCCGTTAGAAGATATGCTGGGGTACTCAGCAAAACTACATCCACAGACAGAACTATCTTCTTTATTATAAAGATACACTATGAGGAACAAACCTGAATGTATACTGAAGCTTGTAATGGTACATGCCAAAAATGTACAGTACTATACATAAAAGTGCATTGTCACAACAGATTAACAGTACATTTCTCTTCCAGAACTGTAAATTTCCATGTTTTTATTTGTTCTTCAAGAGTGGAAGGAATGCAATGGGAATGCAGCCATACAAGAACAGGAAAGGATGCAATGGAAATGCAACAGTACAAGAGCAAGGCTAAAGCTCCTCTAAAATTTAAAGGCACTTTCACATGTACATACTACAGATGTACATTGACACAATTAGGTAACAGTCAACAAGCAGGAAGCTACCAGTACTGCAATTTATCAAACTTGACAGTAAAGGACAATACTGATTGGATTAGGTATGCAGGAGTTACCCTTTAGTACGTCTGTAGTTGTAGCAATCTTTCCTGTTACAAATCCACTTACTATACTTTTAAGTATCTATAATAACCATCAAACTACACATTTAACTGTGTGAATGCACTAAGTGAATGCATTCACTAAATGCACTGTTTCTAATATTCTTCTTTTGCTAAACAATTTCTAATATAAGCATTATGGAGTCCAGTACAGTTATTTAAACATACAAAATTCCCTATGCAATTTAAAGATACAGGTATCCATCTCAATTATGCCAGGTGGGTTAATTCAAAGACACTAGACTACAACTGCATGTAAGTGAAAGCAGAAATTCCAGTTTGTTTCACTGATTCTAGTAAATTGGGGAACTACTTGAAAGTATCTTCTGGTCCTGCTCAAGTGAACAGACCCTACACACCAATACTGGGCTGGAGTGGCATAGACCTTGCCCTGGTGTTAGGATTAGGCAGTGCAGTTGAGAGGGCTGGAGTTTCACTGACTGATGTTGCATAGTCCACTGTGGTGGATTAAGACTTTGTCCCTAATCTAGATGTGTGTGAACTCTGCAGCTGGATTGAGATGGACTTGCAAATACCAGGATCAGTTTGACTCTCGGAGGCAGTTCATGGGATACTTTCCACACCTGGGGCTTTGCATTACTTATCTACAGGGTGTAAACCAGAGCAGGAATAAGTTGCTCCTAAATAACAACAGGAAATTGCTCCTGCCACCTCAGTAATTATGCTTAACGAATTTTGTCACTACCCTTCTCCTCCAAAACTCAATTGTTTATGTATAGTGAGTGGTACAACTTCAAGCTTTCCATCAATGAGATTGTAAAGACAGATCTTAAAGCCCGTTGTACTCCTGCGGGTGGACCACAATGGATTTTATTTTTCCCTGTCTTCTTCACTGAAACTTATTTTATGGATTGGATGTTGGAAAATATGTTCACAGAAATAATATTATGGCTTATTGTTGGAATGTGCAAAACAGCTGTACATTTAGCTCACGCCTAACAAAGTTCAACAAAAGAGCACTAAGCAAGGTTGAGAGTCGTCACTCACACAGATATATAAAGGTACTGATTTCTGTCATTTAAAAAAAAAGGGGGGGGGGGAAGAGGGGAAAAGTGGTTATGGCAAACTTCAGTCAGCTTGAATCTAGGTGGTAGAAACTCGGCTGTCTGTCCTGTGAGTGACCCCTGCATCGCTGGCAGGAGGTAGTCCCTCATGAGAGAGCCCCTGTGTTGCTGCCATCAGCATAACTGAGGATGTGTGCAGAGTGTTTGCACTGTGCAAGGCAGCCAGTGGAGCTAGGTCAGCTCGAGACTCCAACTGTTACAACTCAAGTCATGTCTTTAATTGGACACTGAGCAATAAAGTCAATGGGATACTTCACTGAATTACTACTACTGTGTAGTTGATCCTTTTAATCACCCATCAGAACTGCCTAATGGACCAACAGGTTCATGTACTCCCCAGAGCCTGGCTCACTCAACTATGAACTTTAAATGAATTTAGCTTTTGTGAAAAATGTGCTATCAGGGGATGAAGGTCTAGCTTCATGGGAAAAGGTACACTGTAACAGAGGATAGCCGCAGGAGTTTTGAGGTACTATTCTGGAGATGTGCTTTAGCTGTGACCTGGAATGCTGCTTTTTGTTGGTGAGAGCGATGTGATCTCCAGATCCATCCAGTGGTTGTCCCTAGTGAGACTGCCAAGAGGAAAGCTAAAACTTGGTGCCCATTATGAGAGCGACGAGGGTCTGGTGTTTGTTTTTCTGGTGTGTCTTAAAATAAGAAACGTGGCCTGAGATGACTTAGACATTCCACACAGACACTTAATCCTCACATGCTAGATTTCAGCTCCTACTAACCTGCTTGAGATTTGGTTTGGTGACCCAGAAATGAGAGGTTCCACCTCCCTTAGCCCCTCCCACCCCGCCCCTTAGTTTTGTGCAGGATCTGTTGTTACGTAGCTACAGTAAGATTGTGAAGTATGGTACAATGTGGCAAACTGTTTGTGATCCGTGTTGGTTTTATTACAAATGGTGCAGCATTAAGTTTTCAAGTAAGTCTGTGTTTGTTTTTTAAAATGATGCACAATTGTCCAGTTTTTCTTTTAATTGAAACCATACAGAATACAAATGCCCATGTTGATGTAGCTAGATTCAGACAATACATTCAAACACACTGAAAACCAAAACCTCTCTCCAGTTACAAACACAAAACAAATGATGTTATGGAGCCCTGACTTCCATCATTAATCCACCCCTTTCCCTAGCACACCCCAGCCGGGCACTGTGGGTGGCTGACCTGTCTACATTGTGCAAGATTTGTCAGCTGGACCCTGGGAAGGAGGGGAAGGCCCTATGCTAGGATTTGTTTTTGGAAGAACAATAGGTTTTGGCCTAAGAGCAGGAGGTTTCAGCTGCACTCCCATCCTAGGGGCCACCATGGGCTTGAAAGTACTCATGGTGTCACTGGAAGAACTAGTGCTACGGCGGATCTGAGGCTCGGAGCTCCTTAAAACGACGCTGTGGAGAGGGCTGAGTGACTCTGTGGAGGTGGCAGGGGTGGGGGTGTTCTTCATTTGTTCCAAGGTGTCCAACACGACATCGGGGGCATGCTTGGCTGAGCTCTGCCGCTCCAGCTCACGGAGCTCATTCAGTGCAGTGTTCATCGTCTCCTCGATGTCCTGGGTCAGAGCACAGAGAGAGCAGCAGGACATTTGAATTGCTACTGAATGCAAAGCACCAGAGGAGGAAGGGGAGGGAGCAAAAAAATGCATGAACTCATTTGCCAACCATCATGTTTTTGATGATTACTCTAGTGCTAAAACCAATTTCCACCAGATTTACTTGAAAGACACTGTGATTAACAAGATGGCAGCTTTGGCTGGACATTACTAATGTTTAATCTGTTTACATAAGAGAAAAATAATTAAAAAATCGATTAAACAAAAACCTGCAAGCCATTTTAGTAAGTGACTGTCAGGACAATGTACAGTTGCTTAGCAGTATTTTTACCTGTGAAGATTTCTGTCATCTCTTGGGTACTGGCAAGTGTAAAGATTTTATTCCATTTGCTAACTCTTAGCTAACTGCTCCCCTCATCTGCTGCCTCAGGAGTTCAGGTTCTCTGTTCCTGCACATGGACTATAAAACCTGATTTTGTAAAGGAAATAAAGCTTGTGTGTCTATCAGCTCTTCTCTCTTGTTTCCTTGAGTTAGATCTTAAGCAGAAAAATCTGCGAGATACAGTTCAGTGAGCAAAGCTAAGAAATAATTTTTTCATCAGGATTTTTTTCCACTAATGATAAAAGGATAAACCAAGACACTAGTTTACTAATTTTCAGTGGTATAAAGGTACAGCCAAGGTAAAATATCTGGTGTTCCCTGCTTGCTCACAGTGACTTCCATGTAGTTTAAGCAAATTTTGTGTCCCCTCACTACCAAATGATCACTACTCTAGGCATTAGAAAAAAAAAAATCAAAAGCATAAAAAAGCTTAAACCAAACAGCACTGTATATGGTCCCAGAAAAGGAAATAAATACAAGTACAATAAACCAATAACAATATTTACACTTTCCAGTTCTAACACATGGTTTAGCTTTCTGACTCAAGCATGACAGTCCCCTCTATCCCTCACTGGAAGCAGAGTTTGAAAGCAAGCATCACCAGTACATTAAATTTTAAAACATGAATGCCAGTGTTATTGTAAAATACTTCTGCAATCATATTGTACCCTCAGGGTGCCCCTAGTAATCATGTTATCCTACCTAGACAAAATGTGAGTTCTGGAGACAGTGGTATCTATTTGCTCAAGAGCTGTTACCAGCTCTGCACAACAGACTAATCTGACGCTCGGGGTGCTCTTTATTCCATCCTTCTCACCTCTTCACTGTCAGGAATGAGACTGGTGAGTGTTTACACAGGGAAAAGATGGCCCATGGTTTATGCAGGTGCAATGTCTCACACATTATATTCTTAGGCACAACTACAAGCATCAAACCAACATACGGTATGAACTATATATGAACTATATGGAAACCACATAAAATTCATGAGACCCTGGGATATAGAACTGTGCTATGAATGGCAATAGTTACTGCTAGCCAGGCAGGGCACTTTTCTGCACACCATAATACTGAGAAATAATTGAACACTAATTACATGCAAGTTAGAATAGGCCAGCCTTCAGCAGAGCACAGTGATTTATGTAGCTGTTGCAATCATGTACTTTCCTGGTGATCCATGTGACAGAGGCAATTTCATTACAGTGTAACAGGAAAGAATTCCTTTTTATTGCTTCTGCAGTGTCTATTCCCCTTTGTGCTTCTTCTATCCAGGATCCCTTAATGTATCTTCTTTCACACACACACTGTTCAGAAAACTAAGTAGGATATTCTCCTGCATGCGCCCTCCTAGCAGTGTGCTCTGTGCTATGCTATTCACTGAGACCTGCTCCTCAGAGAATCAGAGAGTGACGTAAAATAGAAAAGACACAAACCTGAGCTATTGACTCTGGGTCCAGTGGTTTATGGTCATTGAAACCTGTGTACTGACCAGATGATGTAGATCTTCGAATTGGAGGGCTATCAATCTTCTTTAGAGAATCATGCCTACTGATGTTAGTGAGACTGCCATGCCCAGGTCTACGTCGCCTTTCAGGGCTGTCGGCATTGAGGTTGCGATTCTGAAGGAGGGCTCTGGGGCTGCAGTGAGTTGCCAGGTTGGGGGAACCCAGATCCACGGATGAGTTGGAGAGAGGGTGAGGAGGGTGTACTGGGCAGTGACTGTCACTGCTTCTGCCGGGGCGTCTTAGGGGAGGTGGAGGTTCTGATCTCTTTCTTTGCCTGCACCAATGAAGAAATGGTTATAGAACAAGTTGTAGTGACCCATCATATGCATGTGGAGAAGTAACTGCTGTGTAACCTGAGCTGGGAGCAGTACTACTGAAAACATGTTATGCTTAAGCTTACCTTCCTAAATACACATCAGAGTGACGGTCAGTGGGAGAGTTCATGTCCTTTGACGATGACTTGTCCTCAGTTATGGGTCCGCTGCTGGCCTCACTGTCTGCTTTTTGGCTCAATGTATCCGAGAAGGTATCATCCCTGAACAGAACACACATGGTGAGATGAGAAGTCAGTGAGTTGTGACAGAGAGCACCTTGGCACTCCCGGATTTTAATCCTCTTAAGAAAAGCAGGTATTTTATAGTGCACTGCAGCCCCTCCATGTCTCCAAAATCCTTCTGTTTACTGAGCTCTTTACATTTCAAGTGTAACCTTTCTGTAAAGACCTTTGTCACCCTTGGCAAAGCACATGCTTAATACTGTAAAACGAGAGTTCAGGGCTGCATTTCTCCAGCCCTTGCTCTTCTGAAGTTATGTCAGAAATTGCTTCAAAAAGATAGTCAAATTAAAACAGGTGCAACAGCATCTGTCTCTTAATGCACTGGGAAAATATCCATAAGCAAAGTAGCTTAGCCTAGTAGTAGCTTTTGATTAAAAGCTGTCTATTCAGGGCAATAAAGACAGAGGCATCCTGCAATAAAGGACAAATGTTTAATCTATCTGAACCTTTAAACCACTGTCCCATTTGGAAATCACTGTTAATTGCTTCAGTGTGCTATTATGCCCCACCAAGAACCTAATCACACCAGACACTGCTTACATATCCTGCACCACTATGTACTGGTGAGGGACAAGGCCATCAATTCCATTATGCCTTCCTTCCCACCAGTCTTCAGATGCTCGATGATAGAGCAGAAGGGAAGCTCCTTTCTTGAAAGACAGCTCTCGTGCAGATCTTCCAACGTAGTCAAACTTGGCTATAGCTTCTATGGGCTCACACTCTGGGTAGGGAGGGAAGAACAACAGATATTAGATTCCACACTGGCTGATTTGCTCATTTTGGTTTTGTAATACCCACTTATTACGTCTTCTCAGTGCTCACTGTTATTGAGCAAAGCTGACAGAGATCAGCTGAGCTAAGGTAGACTTCAGGCAGTAGTAATAACATGTCCTTTATAAAGAAACACAATCAATCTGTGCCCCAAGTGTGAAGGGTTGCTTCTCAAGCTGCAGAAAACATAACAGCATATTCACACTTTACAATAGCTGCTGCTGGGAGAAAAGCCTCTGCCTTCTGCTGCAAGGCCTTCTTCATGGCTGTGCAGCGAGATGGAGGCCAAGCAAAGGAGACCTCCAAAACCAAGATGAACAAACAGATGAATAATCAGAGGCCCGAGGAAGCAAGACAGGATTTCCCTGTGCATGAGTAGGGACACTGCCTAAGTGGGCTATGAGATTTCTGTCTTTTACATGATGAGGGTGCAGACCTAGTGTTTCGCTCAACACTGAAGCCTAGTGCTTTAATCTGCTTCCTTAACACCCTTTGTGTGCAAGGCAGGCAGCTCCAGATGGCCTAAGGACAACTCCTCCACAGGGACAGTCCCTGTGTGGCCTGAAGTTGCCTAAAGTAGCTCTGCCTGCTCCAATATGCTGAGTTCCTCTGGTTTCTAGAAGGGAGGTTGGTCTTTTCTGAAGTCAAGTACTGGTTATAGCAGTCCTGGCTAATCTTCTGTCAGTACACTGGTAAATTCAGCCTTACACTGGAAATAGACTCCATCCTGTGACACATGCTTAGGTTGGAAACCTAGTGATGTCAGTGAAGGGCTCTTGATGAATGTCTGCCTGAAGGTGTCTTCTGAGCTGTGCTCAGACATCAGTGAAACAGACATGATTTTTACAACCTCTAGTATCTATGGAACAAAAACAAAAGCACCTGGGCTCAAACAGATCAAAATTATTCATCACGATCTCAAAACATAAAGAAAACCCTGCAAAATACAGGTTTAAAAATCACACACACTGTTGATTCCAGTAAAATGACAAATTTCTCCACATAATTAGAGCAATATTTAGATGGAAATTAACATCTGGGCTAATGACTAGCATAACAACTTTCTGTTTGGTGCAAATTAAAATTGCTGAGGTTGTAATTCCCCAAAGAACCAGGCTGCTAAAGAAAGCCACTGTCCCTTATGACAACATTTTGCACAGGAATGTCTTTTCAAAATTAACTTCATCCTGCAGCAAGAAAACATAATGATAGCACTTTTATTGAGGTAATAGGGTGCAACTCATTTTTTTAATGACTTGCCCAGTCTGCAGAAGGCTGTCTTGTGGTTTGCTGCTTCTGCAGTCATGCTAAGAGCTTCTGTCATTGATGAGGGTGTTTAAGAACTAAAAACTCAGGAATTTACCAGAGATAGCATTCAGTGGTATGGGGAATTCACTGTTACAAATGCAAAAGTAATGCATGCTGGCAGAAATGACTTTGATCATATCAATGCAAATAAGAATCTAGCAATACTAATTCCTGAAAATGAACCCCTACTGGGTGGCTGGAATACTTGGAGAGTATTGCCAATTGAAATAAAACTAAACATGCCTGTTTACCTTGCATTGTTTTTAAGAAGGAAATATTAAATGAATGGCAATAATGTAATACTGACAAAAGAATGCTGTTTTTAGATATATCATGCAGGTTGCTTGTGGAATTGGTTATAAAAAGGTATTAGTGGGACCAGGTAGGATTAAAAAGGAGCAGATGTTTGTATGGACACACTATCCTCAGACTGCAGGTAAATTGTGGATTATAGAAGAGTGAGTCAAGAATTCAGAAGGAAAAGCTCCCAGATTTCAGAGAGCCAGACACTCACTAACAAGCAATACTTTTTAAAATGCAAAAATCCCCAACCAAACAAAAAAACCTTTATATCAAATAAGAAAATCCCAATTTTCTTGTACATATTTTCCTTTGAGATTCTCTGATGTTAACTGATAATGGTCATGGGTACTGGATTGATTGATGAACCCCTACAATGATTAGCCATGGGATTTCCTGTTTCTCTGCTGATTTCAACAGACCATATAGTATCTCACATTTGAGTACAGAGGTCTCTTTATTGACAAATTAATGGACTAAACTAGAAATAGTTCTATCTTCCCCAGTGGAATTACACTAATCTAAGTGTGGTGCATGATGGGAATCTGTTTTTTGTATCCTTCCATTGCCTGCAAGACCCACTCACTTTCTCAGAGGTCTGAAGGAAGTTGCTGCACTGGAACCAGCTGCATAAATTGGTAATGTACCCATAATGGATGTGACTTTTGAGACGTGTTTGTTAGATTGCCTGGGTAACAAATCTCACCTCCTCAGGGAGAAGAGCCCAGCAGATCTCACACAGTTCTCTCAATAGAATCAAAAAATAGTTCAGACAGGTTTTAGTGTTTTGAAAGGGATGTTTTCTTTGCCTGAATGTTGCTTCTACATGGAGAGAACTTTCCTATAGCAAATGGTACTGAGATTGTACTTAAATAGTAATTCACCTTATTACAGGTAAAGCTTTAATAGTTAAAATCCAAGCAGCATGACAGTTACTCCTAGAAATAAACGCATTTTGAAAAGTTAAGACATTTGATATCAAGGTTACTGAATGACAGACAAGCATTTCCAAAAAAGCAAAGGCAATGAAAGCTAAATTTGGGATCTGTAACTCAAATTCTGTGTGGTACTGAATTTCTAACAGTAAAATTGACAGCTTGGAGGGAAATGTAATTGCACTGCTCTGTCCATACCTGGGGGCACTAGCCTACAACAGCAAGAAGTATTTGATGACATTTAGGATCTCACCAGCTATCATTTCTAGTGACTTGGGCAATGCTATGGAAGTGAAAAGTTAGGACAAACTGAAGCCCTGCAGGAAAAGCTTCCACTGCTCAGAAGAGCAGAAAGGGCAGAGGAAACTCAAGTGCCAATCCTAATTTTGGGACCGGAGTGACATATGTAGCATTAACCTCTCTACAGAGGTGATAGCACTGAAGTGGCACTGGGCTGCCCTCTAGCTTCAGGGCACAAAGAGCTAAAGAAAAGAGGAGAGACCATCTCCTGCACTTTTTTGGGGGGGATTTGCTGTTGCCCTGCTCTCCTCTTCTTCAGTTCACCCAGATGCACCCTGTCTGTTGGGAATACAGTCTGTCCTTGAATTTGCTGGGGAGGTGCCATCTCCTGATGTCTTTATCCTCTTCTGCACCCCAACAGAGAAGAGTGGCTTTACAATTTCCAAGTTCTGTCCCCAGGACAGCAATGCCCTAACTGGGGAGCAGTAAAGTGAAGAAATGTTGCAAGGTGTTGACAGAACAGAATTTGGCAAAATGTTGATGTCAGCAGGCACTGCTGAAAATCAGAAAAATGACTATGTGTTGGGGACACATTGACTACTTGCAGTCTTATGAGTCCCTGTAACTTTTGTTTCCAGCAGAACTACTATCTCAGCTTTTACCCTATGTTTATGAGATATCTATGAATAGTATAATATTAATTGTATGTATGTTTTCCCAGAAGAAACCCATCTGTTTAACTTCCTCAGGAAATTCTCTCTTACTTCCTTTGAAAACTAACCTAGCCATCCCTTTCCATATGCCTCCCAACAAGAATAAAAAATCTCATGAAACTGAAGGTAAAGGAAATATGCTAAAAACTGCTTCATCAAAACAAAGACAATATCCTTTGAATCTCTACTGCACAGGCACTTTCAGGTAAAGACTTTTCTGAGCAAAAGTCCAAATAGATTTTTTTGTGCCTCAGCTTGAGTACAAATGTTCTGAACTTCACAAATTAAATTTCATTTCCAAATTTAGGAGAAAGAAGAAATGTGTGTTTTCTTTAATAGGGATACTTTCTGCACAATGAAAAAAGACTGAAAACTCTACAGTAAAATGCATCTTCTGCTCCTTCCCTCTTCCCTCTCCAGTGATCAACAGAAATATATGAACTCAAGTAACTTCAGGAAAAAAACCCAATTTATATGCTTAAACTTAAGTGGTTATGAAGTATTCACATGCTCAGTTACAAGTTCCAGCCTTCTTTTCCCCAAGCTACCAGATTTTACCTCTGCAAATGTAATTTAATTTTTAAAAAGTCTTCTTGTTTTCTAATTGTAATTAACCAGTCCTAGCACTACTGAGCCAGCCCCTACAGATAGGTTTATTCTGGTAGGCACAAAGAGGTTCAGTTACAGTTTAACTTTTTACAGCAAGTAATTCTTGTAACAACAATAACAGAAGTAGAAGAATAAATCCTTTTACTTTTGCTCATAACCTCTGGATTATGTTTCAATGACCCTGTAATTCCTATGGTGTTAGCTGCTTGGTCTTGCATATGTATACAGCATTTTAGCATAAAACTAATGAGATTTTCAACACAACACTCCCTCCATTTGTAGAATCTGCTTCTTCCATCTCCTAACAGATAAGTGTCTGAACAATACGGCAGCAATGCTCTGCCTCTCTCTCTCTCCACATACAGCTGGCAGTGATGCATCTAGCTTATAATCAATGAATCAATCACATGAAACCCCCAAAATACTCCATATCCCTTACTAGAATCCCTTTTCTTTTTTCTTTTTTTTTTTGTCCATCACAGGTCAACCAGTGACTCTCACAAAGTTCAACAAACAAATTCAGAATTTCTCATCTATTCTCATATCTGTGTCAAGAACACTTCTTAAAAAGAATTGTCCATATGACAAACACATGAATGTAAGTGCAAAGAGATGGGGAATGCATGGTAACCCACATTAGAAAAGTATGTAATTATAATGGATAGCCACACATGTGGGAAAAAAAATGGTAGAGCTTGCAGGCTGAGAACTGAAGAGCAACACCAGTTCGTGTGCAGCCCAGGCTTGCTAACCTTTATCTTTGCAGCAGTGTTTCCCTAGATTACAAATATTTTTGTGCTAACTATTACTTCACTGTAAACACAAATGTCCATTTCCTTTCAGCATTGAGTTAATTAAGGTTTGATGAGGCAACTAGAACTAAATTGCTGGCCAATGTCTTGAGCAGTTAAATCTTTTAACAGAACTGTCCTGTTGTCAGCTATTCTCTTCAGGGTTTATATTCACTAGTGACTTGGTCTTAACACAGACAGCACCTCAACAGCAGTGTAAAACTGTTATGATAACACCACAGTGGTGAGGGAGAGCCCATGATTATTGAGGCTCAGGTGATACACCTATACAATGCCATAGTCCTTCTCCTCTGCATCTTGCTGATGTTTTAATCTTTCCTAGGCATGGTTTTAAATAACTGCTTTTGGCTGCTGCTGAAAAGCTGCACTTGTTTTCCATGCCCACTTAGGCCTTTATCTCTCAGTTTGGCTATGGGACCCTAAAGCTGGCCCCTGTATATCGAACTGGTGTGTCACCTGCATTTCACTACTTCACTTGTGCTCTAAATAAGAGACAGACAGACTTCTTCAGCTTCCACTCTTGCTTCATCCATACAATGGAAGAAAGCTCTTATAAAGTATGGTTATACTGTCTTGGAAAAATAAAGTACAAATGATGTGTTTGTTCACACCATTTAGTGGAGCTGTGTTGCAGAAAGACAGTGGATTAAGCTCTGCAGAGCTGGTCAAGAGGAACCCACATACAAGCTGTCTTGTAAAACTGACAGGATTCCCTACTGTGGGTGCAGGCCTGAGAATACACCCTAAACAGAAGATTAACATTAACTTCTCTCCTATTCTAAGTTTTTCCTCCCTTCTGTGATGCCTGCCTTCCCAACTGTCTCTCTGTCACCCTTTTTTCCTTCCTCCTGAGGGACCCTGCCTGCCTTTCCTGTCACAAAGGGGAACACACAGGCAGACTGCTGCTGACAGCTTGTCTACGTGACAAAGCAGATGGTTACAGCTAGACTGGAGCTATTGTTTACATTGTTGTGTGTGCAATGGGACTAGTGTAGCCAGGTTTCCTATAGATAAACTTTCCTGTTCCCCTTCCCTATGGCAACCATCCCAGCTCCTAAAGAGTACCCCTTATGACATCCTTTCTTTCAAAACAATAAACAAAACCTTTTCCTTCTCTGCTGTACCTCTTTTCCTCCCCTTTCACCCTTTCTGTCTCTTCCTCCTTTCACCCATTCTCTGAGATGGACAAGGGGCAGCTTTTGTTTCTGCTGGCTCTAAGTGCACGTGTGCAGGTTGCTCTCTCTGGATTGCCTGCTGGCCACATATGCAGTGAGCTCACACTGCAGCTCGTTTTGACAGGGAACGTTATTCTGAATCCTTCATCTCTAACTTGCTACTAATTGTCAGGAAGAAGGTTTGACACTTCTTTACATCTGTTACATTTCCTTGAAACTGGGCAGAAGTTACTGGGAAGGACATCTGAAGGATGCTCCAACTGAAACATGTCACAGACAACTACACCTTCAGGAAACATGGCTAAAAAGAATTGATGTAATAGAGATGCATAAAATTTTTCATGGATATCTATCATACCCAAACTGTCAGAGTATGTGTGATTAATACTTATAGCAAATGACTACTGTTCAGAATTTTCACTGTGGGGGATATACACATTTTTCAGTAGTTATGAATCTTTTAGATGGACTAACTTTTAAATTCATATCGAAATAGAGCCCACTGAATGGTAAATATCCCTTAGCTGAAGTATTTGAAGACACACTTTTGATAAGTTTAGTTTTTGCAGACAAAAGATAAAAAAGTCACTAAAAATGTAACATTATATCAGAATATAATATGTACTGACTGAAATAGTTTCTCTCTTGCCCTTCCTGTGACTGGGCAAATCAGGAGAGAACAAGGAAACAGCTGGTCAAACACAGATGAATCAGAGTGAAAAAGCACACAAACAAAGATTAAAGATGCTGGCTTTGCTACAGAACATCAGGACTGAAACCACTCTCTTTCAAATAAGACCCAGTTAGGAAAGGAAGGAGGTGTCACACATGAAACACCTCTAAAACTTATTCTCATCAAAGGCACAGGAATGTACACAGTAATGGACATAAAGACATACCATCTTCACTTGTATGGGGCTCTGTACTAGCATCCTGGTCCACTTCCTCTAATGTACCATGTTCACTGTATGGGCTGTCACTGAAGGGAAACAAAAGGTCAAGCAGAGAAATGACACATATCAAAAATATGCCACCCCTACAAGATTACTTAAAATTGTTTTTATGTGCAACGTAATTCTGACGATGTGCTACGAATACACAGTTACTGAAGAAGTCTATGCACCTCTTCTTCAAACAACATCTTCAGTTAGTAAGAACTTCCCAGAGCCTTTGAATCTTTTCATTTATAAAAAGTGTGTGTGTGTTGCTATGAGAGGAAAGGAGCAGGAGGAAGGCACCATAAGTTAGAATTTATTAAGGTGGTTCACAGCCAAAGAGCCAGTTTCCTACCTGGCTGCGTGTTCTTCACAGTACACTTAGAATTCTGGATGTACCTGGCTAAACACAAGGGTAGTTTCCTCCACACAATGTTGCAGGGAACCTCATCACAGTTGCCTTAGCTTTACATTTTTTTGTACCTACCACTTTACTATGTGAACCTAAACAGTCTTCTCATTTATTTGCATGGTTCCATCGTAATTCTGTAGCACAGGAGTTATCCAGACAACCAGACTAATGATTTTGTTAAGGAGACAGAAGGGCAGTAGTCTGACTTACCAGTAGTCATCTCCAGCCATGCATTTTTCATACACTGGGCCATCAAGTTCTTTAGCATCTGGAAAAATAGCCTCATGATGGATGATGATAGTTTTGATTATCTCATTCACATGTGCCTGACAAGACACCTGGTCTTGTATGTCTGGAACAGGCATCAGGGTTGGCCCAAAACAAATGGCCAGGTTGTAGGGATCCATCATGTTTTCATCACTGTACTGTGAAAGGCTGTTAGAACAGAAAAATCAAGAAAAATTGACTTTTCCACTGTGACTAATCTTAAAACTGGAGAAACTTTATATTCCATCACAACTTGATGACTTGGATGAGGGGATAGAGTGCACCCTTAGTAAGTTTGCAGATGACACTAAGCTGGGTGGGAGTGTCGATCTGCTTGAGGGTAGGCAGGCTCTGCAGAGGGACCTAGACAGGCTGGATCGATGGGCAGAGGCCAATGGGATGAGTTTTAATAAGGGTAAATGTAGAGTCCTGCATTTTGGTCATAACAACCCCCAGCAGCGCTACAGGCTCGGGAAGGTGTGGCTGGAGAGCTCCCCAGCAGAGAAGGACCTGGGGGTGCTGATTGATAGCCGGCTGAACATGAGTCAGCAGTGTGCCCAGGTGGCTAGGAAGGCCAATGGCATCCTGGCTTGTATCAGGAATAGTGTGACCACCAGGAGCAGGGACGTGATCTTGCCACTGTACTCGGCACTGGTGAGGCCACACCTCGAGTACTGTGTGCGGTTTTGGGCAGCACAGTATAGGAACGACATTGAGGTATTAGAGAGGGTGCAAAGAAGGGCAACTAAGCTAGTCGGGGGTCTGGAGGACACGCCTTATGAGGAGAGGCTTAGGGAGCTGGGCTTGTTTAGCCTGGAGGAGAGGAGGCTGAGGGGAGACCTTATCGCTCTCTTCAGCTACTTGAAAGGTCATTCTAGGGAGGTGGGTGTTGGCCTCTTCTCCCTTGTGACTAGTGACAGGACTAGAGGGAATGGGCTTAAGTTGTGCCAGGGTAGGTTTAGCTTAGATATTAGGAAGAATTTCTTTACTGAAAGAGTGGTGAGACATTGGAATAGGCTGCCCAGGGAGGTGGTGGAGTCACCATCCCTGGAGGTTTTTAAGAAGAGGATAGATGTGTTTCTTCAGGGGATGATTTAGGGGTAAGAGTAGTGTAGGGCTATCGGTTGGACTAGATGATCTTGAGGGTCCTTTCCAACCGTAATGATTCTGTGATTCTGCGTAACTTAGAGATTTCCTGTTCTCCTTGACACTTAATCCCATGTAATGTAACAAACCAAAAAACGGGGATTTCTGCAATAGGCTATATATAATATAAAGTGAGTTTATAGCCCATGTATGTATGTTTATGTATGTGTTCCCATACTACTATGTTTAGTGTACAGTGATCTAATGGTCTAATGTAACATACACCAACTGCTCCTTCTTCTATCTCATCCATGCTTATCCTTGGAGGCCCAAGTGGACTGGATCCGAAGTGCGTACACATGCCTATCATTTCTCAACAGACCTTGGTGCATCTCTCTCATCAACTGCCTAAATAACTTAGGCAGACTGAAGTGTCTTCTAGAGGCAACTAAATTCTTGGATCTTGCAAAGGCTCTTTTGATTTCTGGTTTCTGCTTTTACTATACCATCTAAAATTCCTGAGCACTGTGCCTTCTGCCCACAAACTACTTTGTCTAGTTGTGGGACACTGACAAACTAGTCTAAGTCCAGAAAAGGACTACTGAGATGGCTGTGCAGTTGGAGAATACAGGTTATAAAGTGAAGTGGAGAGAACAGGATTTGTTCAGGCTTTAGAAGAGAAGGCAATTGGAGAATCAAGCTGCAATCTTCTACCATCAAAATCATAAACAAGACAGTCAGACACAGGTGCACAGCATAAGGGATGAGAGGCAACAGACACAAGTCACAGCAAGAGATCGTCCAACTGGAAGTGGGAAAAAATTCTTCACTATAAAGGTGACCAAGCACAGTACTGACTGCCCAGAGAGGCTGTGGACTCTGCCCTTTGAGATTTTTGACTGGACAAAGCCTTGAGCAGCTTACTCTAACTTTAGATGCTTTGAGCAGGAGGCTAGATCAGGTGAGGTCTGCCATAAGGTCTGATGATTGCACGTGGTCAAGCAGGCATAATTGCATATTCAGAAAGCAGAATTGGATTTACAAAAAGTCAAAACATGGAAATGTTTTTCCTCTGGATGTACCAGGAGCAATTGGAGGCAGTAAGGGATTTAGCCTGCTTTCTAAATTGCATTCCTGCACCGAGCACAGATGTAGCTAACAGGACCATGTAACAAGTACAACCTCATATAGCTCTGGTCAACCTGCATGTCCAAGTAGAGGAGAAGCTGTGATGATATAAACCTTTGAGACACTTACACAGTGTCACTTTTGGGGGATGAATGAATGTTTCAAATAAATAGTTATTTTCATGAAATTTAGTTCTCTGCCTCTCTTTGCAATATTGCTTGAAGCATTTTAGACATTAGTAGAAGAAAGGAAATGGACCAGCTGTGAATCCAGGCATGCATACACAACCTGTCTGCAAAGACCCTGTTTCTATAGGAACAGGATGAACGAAAAGGGGAAGGCCAGAAAGACAGAATGAATCAGCAGAGGGCAAATTTAGGAGAAAAAGATCAAGAAGGCAATACAAAACCAGATATAACAGGAAACAGACAATGTGGAAGCAGAAAGTGAAACTCTAGAATCAGGGCAAAGTGCACAAGAAGAAAAATTTTTAGTGAAAATAAGTGACATACCACATGGCCTGCAGTGACATAGCACAAAAATAGTGAGGTCAGCAAAACCAGAGAGGGCTGTGAACAACTGGAGAGTGAAGGACAGTGCATTTGCCCAACCTGTCTTATTTTCTTTACCAATTAGAAGATCATCTTTTGTGTTCAACAGAGCTTAAATGTAAATTCTACATAGAGCATGAGTAAACCCAAAGAACTTCAACACCAGCAGAGGAAGGCAGATAAAGCACCTTAGGGAACTATAAACACTCACTGGTTGAGGAAGGCGAAGAGGTATCTCATCACTATAAGGACCGACCTGGGCAAAGTAAGGAGGAGTTTGCGGATGTGAAGAGCCCTCTCATAGAGATTGTCTATTCCTGCAAACAGAAGAAAGTGGTTTAGGTTCCTGTTCATAGGATGGCCTAAAACAACATTCAGACAGTTTACTCACATGTCCCTAGCCAATACCTTCTCATTTTGGCCTATAAATAAAATCTAAAAGCCCTTCTGACTCTCATTAAAACCACACAGTTTAAAAGTAACATCTTTAAATATAAGAAGCCACAAATCTGCATAAGTCAAACCCTTGCCACTTGCTGAGCTAGATGGCTCACAAAGCCACAATACCAGTACATAAATAACTTGAGGGAATGAAGGAGA
Source organism: Galbula dea (assembly GCA_013399015.1). Lineage (NCBI taxonomy): Eukaryota > Metazoa > Chordata > Aves > Piciformes > Galbulidae > Galbula > Galbula dea. Next base: position 1,789,496 of record VWZX01001727.1, on the reverse strand, counting down.
GATGTTTGCCATCAGTTTCAAATACAGATTCATTCTCTTTATTTGAATGCTCATACCAGATATAACATTCCAGTCATCAAGTTTACCTAATTAATTTTCTTAATCAAATGTCAAGCTAGAACTCTCTTAATGGCCAAGTAGGAGAAAGGTCTTATGTCTTATGCTGTGTAAGCAACCAAAAAAAATCACATGTGTTTTCCCAACTGATTTTATAGCAGTTCTCCAAAATTCTTCTGAAAAAACAAGGTCAGCTTAACAGAAGCATCAGTTCCTAATGTCTTCTAACAAAGAGGCATTATCTTCTATGTTGGTCAGAAAGATTATGTGGCTGCAGGTGGGGTAGTGATGGCATAAAAGCATAAATTGTTTTTCCAAATAAGTAATATCTCAACTTTTTACCTGATGTGTTTAGAAACAACCTAAAATTTCAGTAATGTTTTTTATGTCAGCAATGAAAAAAACGCTTCAGTTAACAACAGCAGAGTACCTGAGAAATACTGTCCAGTGGCACTGAAAAGGATATTAAAAATTGGAAATGAGAAATAGGAGCTGATTCCAATAGCTGAAAAGCCATTTGTACCACTAAATGTGGCATTTAAGAGTACATATTTAAAATAATTACTTACATAAAAACATGCTAACTGTAAACAGTGTTCCTGGTTCTTTGGCATGGCTATTTCTACTCATCAGCATTTATTTGTACATGCAAAATGTGTGTTGACTTATGCTTCTTAGAAGAACAACTGTTGCCTAGTTATTAATCTTTTGGTACCAAGAACTAAGCATAAGCAAAGGATGTTGGCAGTGAGAGTAAATGCCAATTCAGTAAACTTGGGGGGAAACCAAGTTCCCATTGTGGCATCTACTGTGGGAGCAGCAAAGCAAAATTTTTGAAGGAGTTAAAAAAACCTATTCCCTAGCAGAATGGCTGAAGGTTGGAGTGGTGTCCCTGCTAATCCACCACAGAGCTGGTGGGGAAAAGGATTGCTGACAACTTGTATAATTTATAAGCTAATGAGTCACACTGAACCCCAACTCTACCTGAAAACCAGCTCAAGCCATTACACTTTCTCAAGTGGAGTATGGGACTCAATTTTTTGGGGTTTTTTGTTTCTGTTGAACATGGGCTGTATGAATGAAGAAGTATTTCTGCTTATTGGTTAAGAAGCAGAGTCCATGACACAGATGTGATAAGCTTGGGAGCTGCTTGCACAGCAAGGATCCACAGAGCAACCTCAATTCTCCTCTTCCTTTCCAGTGTGTACCACACCTTACACACACTAGTGCTAGTACCCTCTCTTCTGCACTGTAGGACCACGCTGCTGTTCTGCACAGCTCACAGACACAAGTTTTAGTGCAAGGCCTTTCTCCACCTGCCTAAACTAAGTCACAGCCAGTGGAAGGAACCTGCCCATTCTTCCAACAAAAGGAGCTGCTGTTGTAACAGCACCTTGTTGCAACAACTAGGACACTTCTCCAGTATCCAGCTCAACCTTCCCCCTGACAAGCCTGTCTGTTAGTCTCTGTCTGCAGAATTGTAGGTCTGGGTGGCTTTGAGCCTGTGTGCACAGGTGGATTTTCTGTGGACTGGGGCTGAAGGAAAAAGTTCCAAAGGCACTTTGATTACCTCTTTCAACACTTCGGTGTGTCTTTTCAACACTGCTGTGCAGGTCTGTGGCACAGCTCCTCTCCAGCTTTTCTGCTCTATGTGCTGAATGTGGCAATATGGAGGGAAGTTGTGATGCAGCACCAGGATCTGTCTTCTGCATTACAGCCTTGCCTGGCTAATGTCTCAGGCTGCAGACCTGCCTCTTCCAGCTAGTTCTGGAGACCAGCCCTGGACCAGGTTCAGTCATCACTGAACTCACATCAGACCCAAGAATTGCACTGGCTGGGCTCCCAACTGCATCTAGCAGTTCCTTCCAGCTGTGTGCTGCCTATTTAGCTGCAATAGCTGTGTCTAAATTAGTGAGCTAAACCAGGATGAGGCACAGTCTTGAATACTGGCAGGCAGCTGCTACAGCAGTTACTGCACCCTCCAATGTGCCTGTGATCTGTATCAGCTACAACTCTTCTATACAGTTCCTAGACATGGTTCACAGGATGAATGAGCCAGGAACTGGTCCCAATAGGCGGCATAGATACGGCAGAGTAGGTGCAAAGAGTTTGGCTGTATGGCCACATGCTGAGTGAACCCAGATGTCCTACTGGAAGCATGATCAGTACTAAGTACTAGCAGGCCACCTCTATGCTGAGGCAGTTGCATGCTATACATGTTGGAATGGGAGGGGTGTGTGTATTTCCAATACCTTGCTGGTAACCCAGCCTCAGTTGCTGTAAAAGCCCTTTATTGAAAATCCAAACTGCCAAGCAGTAGATGTGTGTGCTTTCCATGGTATTTCAAAAGCCTTGTTTTTTTCTTTCTTAGCACTGACCTGGTTTAAAGGAGGTAATAATGTTATGTATTTGCATGCTGCTTTTAAATGAAGAGCCAAATTTAACAGTTGCTTGTGTGTATAAAGCACGTGAGTGGGTTTGTGGAGAAGAAGGAATGAATACAGAAAGATCTTTCTGCACCCAGGCAGAAAGAATTTGCAGCTCTGCTGCTTCCCATGCAGAGCCAAGAAAAAGCATTGCTTTGCCTCCACCAACTCAGCTGAAGATAGCCTCGGGGTAGAATGGCCATCCAAGGTACAAGCTGGTTGCAGTGAGGAACCACTGGCAATCCCACCACTGTTTCCCTTCTCACAGTGCTTCTGTTGAAGCCCTCTTTTCATTCTTCTGATTTTCAAGAAGTGCAATTAGCCCTAGCTCAGCACCCAGTGAGGTATTACCCACTTCTCAACGAAGAAATCTGAAGTGCTGATATTACATGACTTGTTCTAATAATGCAATTAGCTGCCAAGCAGAAATGGAAATCAGGGGATTTGAAAACTGGTTCATTACTCTAACGATACGATGAGGCACACTGCCAAACACAAGCAACAGGACAAGCCTCTGGCAAGGCCAAGCACACTGAGGACTAATGTGTTTTTCTGACTATGGAGTGAGGGAGGGAAGTGAAATCTGAGTGAAGGACATGTGAATATCAACCACAAATCAAGACTACTGTCAGGTAAACAGGACAAATAGAAGTTGTTATTTTCTAGCTCCCAATTCTCAGAGCAGAACAAGACTTCTGCAGCTCTGGTCTGAAACACCTGCCTTCCAGACCCATCTCAGCCATGGGGGCCAAACTCTCTAGTAGGAGAGTTTCCTGCCAGCCAGATGAGAAGCTCTTTGGCATGGGAACACTGTGCTCCTGTCAAAGTGGAGCTACAGTGCAGCCCAGAGCACAGGAGACATTTGTGGGGTGGAACAAGAGAAGGGGAAGAGGCCAGCTTCTGGGACTTCATAACTACAGATAGCACTCTGTGGAAAACCTGGGCACCTCTGCCTCGAATTATTAATGTATTTTTATCAGGCAATAAGGGAACAAAGCACCTCAGTAATATAAGGAGCTTGATTTTCTGTGTAGCCATAAAATTATCTATCCATCTAAGTATCAGAGGTGTTTGGGATCTAAGGATCCTCCACCAGCTACTACGAAAAAAGAAAACGAGAGCTTGGAGGAATCTTCAGAGGTCATTTAAGTCTACAGTGTCACTCTTGGACTTTACCTTAATCACCTGTTCATAAAATCCTCCAAAAAGGCAGATCACAACCTCCACAAGAAAATCTGTTAAGGTGCAAACTTGCATTGCTCTTGGAAAAGATTTATTTATTGATCTTCCACGGACTTCCTCTGCAAATGCTCCTTGTCCTTGAACTGGATGAATGAATCCAGATGAGACTGATGTCATTGCATAAATAAAACAATTACTTAACAGCTAGCTTCCCCTTTGTCAGCCATGGGCTAAGGACTAGTTCTCAATAGCATGAGACAGGCATAAATCCTAGCTACTGAAGCCTTAAAAGGTGTGCTCTTCAGCCTCCAAGATCACTGGAACTTGTCCTGGAGATGCAGTGTCACCTTTGCTTACTACAGAGACACACAGAATCAATGAATGTCCACTTTTCTCTCCCATAAGAAATAACACATTTTAACCACCTGGTGACTCGTGATGAGTTTTTTGCAAAGGTAGACTCTAAAGTGAAACAGACCAAAAAAGAACAATCTGCCTCAGAAGACTAAAGGAAATCTGAGGTGGGAGAAAACAGAATTACTAATACAAATTTCCAAATAGAATAAACCAAAACTAAATTATAAACGAAGACAGGGATACTTTCATCCCAAATAACATTAAGAAAGTGTAAATGGAAGTTTAATTAAGCAGTAATTCTGAAGTAATGCAGCATGTAAACATTCAAATATATAAATGAAACACTTTGGCGAAGGAGAACAGAACACTTTTGCGAGAGAGCAATTGCTGGTGGTTCCAAAATATTTTGGGCCAACTAGACAGCTACATGCCTTTATCACTCTGGTTTAGTTAAAAATGCTACAAAAGCACTGTACTTTTCCTGGTCTTGGTTCTACCCACAGCCTCTTCCACACTGATGGTGAGACACGGTTATCCAACAAGGAGAAGATTCAGCCTGGGAGCAGTCAGAGCTCAGAAACATGAGTTCTGGATTGTTTTATGTTCTACTACCCTTTGTTAATAGACAGCCTCCATGGGCCAATCCTAGTAGTAACAAAGGAATTGCAAACATTTAGCAAAAGGAAGATATTATCGATCAGAACATGTGGAGAGAGAAACCTGGTGTCAGCAATGAATGAATTGTCCTACACTGACAGCCAGTGCCGTGCAAGCTAAGCATATTTCCCATGCAAGGACAAAGGAGGAAGAGGAAAGCAAACAATGGTAATGTAAGATATCTCTCTCCTTTAGGACCACTGTTTTGAAAGATAAAATCCAATATGGCATCTCTATGTGAGGGTCACTCACTACTTCCACTTGGTGTGGCATCTAACAGTAACAGAGTGAATCCCTTACGTGTATTTTACACATCCACTGAATGCCAAATGGGACTGAGTTACACTTGCAGATGTAATTTTTATGGTCAATTTGCAGCTGACAAATAATCTACATGAATATGTATTAGTGCTACTGTTAACAATTTGTGCCTTTTTTCACTTTGGCAGATGAGTATGATCCAACTCAAAGATATGTATATATTAGCTCAGCAATGCCAGTTGCAGCTCTTCCAGATCCATTTAAGAAGGCTTTGCAGGAGGACAAACACAATGGTCTCCACTGTGATTTAGGGAAGGAAACAGTTATCATTTCTTGAAACTTTTTCAGGAAGAGTTTACAACTCAGAAAACACTTTTTTTTTTTTTTTTTTACTTTTTTAAGTAATTGGCAATAGCCTGGAAAAACAATAAAATTGTCTAGTTTCATAACATTTATGCCTTTAGGTAAATGGGCACTGCACTGCTGAAGCAAGTTAATGATGAAAATCAGAAGGAAAAAAGATGTAAGTTTTCATCCATCCTAGCATCTAGTATATAAAATTTAAGGACAGAGAAATGAAACAGAAGAATTATAATGCCTTGATGGGAAGCTAAGCAGTCTGGGTAGCTGATATGTATCTGCTTCTGCACTGCACAGCTACGTATACAAAAATGAACCAATACACATGTGTAAGGACTCACATCATAACAGGAACCACAGTCCCCAGCACTGAAGGTGAACTGTGGGCAGCCCTAAGTACAGTTTCAGTACCCTCTGCCTCCATGTAACTCCTGTCACATATCATTTGCTTGTGTTTAGTCCAATCTGTTTCTACAAAAGGGCAGAAAAGAAGTGCAGGGCAACTATTCTCCTCCCCCCTCTCATTTTACCCCCTGGATTGCTAAGTGCTGCTAGGAGCAATGGTATCCACTCCTTTTGCTGAGAATGCAGAATTATGGCCCATAATCAGATGGATTCTTTATGTTCTTTCATGCTTGCTCTGAAGAAGTCATAATTTGGCCCAAATTTTATCTAAACCAGTTCATAAACCCAAACAAAATAACATTGTTCTCATGAGCCTAGTTAACACAAATTGCCCTAAAAGTCACAGTCATTTTGCACTGTTTCCACTGTATCTCCAAAAGGGAAAGCATTAAATCACAATGCTCTATTTCATTTGGAAATATATGCATAAATGCAAAGGAATTCCTCAGTGGCTATACTGAGGGAAGGTTTATTTTGCAGCTGTAGCCTCAATTATGCTTGACATCCATAACTAAGTACTTCAGTTTCAAGGCTTTTTTCACTGGCAACATTACATTTCCATATAAAATGTGTGACATTCTGCCCTTTTACAGTTTTATGTGAACATTAAATTTATGAATTTGCTTTCTCCCTCCCCCTTTTTATAATAATTTCTGCCACCAGTGTGTGACAAACTCTAAAAAACCCACAATGACATTTATCTTAGAAAACTATTTGAAAACAAATTAATGTTTATTCTTTTCCTCACTGTTTATCAGAGAGTGAAGGCAATATGAATTAAGAATATTTAAACACTCAACTAAAAATGTGAAAGTTTTCTGACCTTTACATTCCAGTTGTGAGCTAAAGAAGTTACAGTAACGTTCTCACAGAGGAAAGGGAGTCTGGCCCAGCTCCCATTAACATGAAGACCAACATACTTAGTATATGAGGCCATATGAGCACAGAAAAAGAAACTACTGTAACTATGACAGGTTCAAAGCCTGAAGTTGGAGAAAAATCTTGCCTAGAATTGTCTTTCTTCTTGTAAGATACACAAAGCCTTAAGGTTAAAAGACAGCAATGGAGAAAGGTCCTCTTCAAACTAAACTGTGACAGGTAGTTTATTCTGAAATGCTTGTTGCTTTTGGGGGGAAGAAATAAAAGGGGAAAAAAAAAACCCAACCCAAACCCATCTTATTCCCTGGAAGTGCTGTACCACCTAACAAGGTGCCTAGAGCAGGAACACAGCTGCAGAAACACCCCACCTCATGCTTCTCAGATAACCAGAAGGTGCAGACATAGCCCACTGCTGGCAGCATTCGGTTCTGGGGCTGCCTGCGGGTGCAAGGCACAAATGCTCATTCTTTCTCTCCTCACACCACATTCAAACCCCCCCTGTGACAACACGAAGTAAAGTCTCTCCAATGTGCTCAAAGAGAAAATTTGTTTTGTCCTGCCACGTTCCAAACTCATCTCTCCTCCCTCCACTAAAGGAAGCCATTGACGCGTCATTTCAGACTGCCCCTGGGGACAACAAAAGCCCCTGGGACTGACAACCCAAATCAAAGAACAAAATCATCCTCTCCTGGCTTTCTTCAAAACCTGCCAGAAGCAGATCTGTGACTCTTACAATACATTATCAGGAAGAAAACCCTCTGTTTTCTTCTGTAACAGCAACAGCAATAGTCAAACCTAGCAGAACTACTCAGTCTTTACACCTCGTTTTGACAAGCTGTCGTGGAGATGATAATCCAGAGTTATGACAGCCCCAGAGAACAGCCAGTCTAAACCAGGATCAGATGGCAATGCCTCTTTCCCAATAACTGTTCCACTTCAAAATGTGTCTGCAAAAAGCAGTCACTTTATTCCAGGCAATTGGTTGTTACTAATTTCAGCTCTGCTGGATGACACTATTATTTAGAAAACAAGGTTGTCAACTCTTTCACAAGAAAATAATCTGCTGTCTACATTGAACATGTCATAGCTGGACATCCTCTAAGAAAACCAAGGCCTAATGCTAGGGATTTAGTATTCTTTGCCACTTTATTCAAAGTTCTTACTAACAAAAGACCATTTAAGGATAATTGTATCTCTTTCAACTAGTGATGCTCGGAGAGGTTGGTGAATCTCTCCCACCTGTGCAGGTGCCATGTACCCACACTCAGACTGCTGAATTTCTACCTTTCTTTCCAAATACCTCATCTTGTCTTCAAAAACTTCAAAGGTGAATGGAAACTCTTTTGAAATGATCCAGCTTCCTCTTCTTGGAACATATTTAAAAGGTTGTTCGAGGCAAATACCTTTGCATATCCTAAGCACTCACTTGTACAATCTCTGTAAGCTGGATGCTCATTCTTGGTATTTTACAATTCTCTTTAAAGCTCTTCAACAGAGGAGAGTGCAATACCACCTTCACACATAAGAATCACCATTTACATTTTTCTTAATGCTTAGCCACAATAATAAAGTCATTAAGAGATCCAATGGGCAGAATCTGACAGCAGATATTTTGAAAATGAAATCCAGTACAAATGTTTGACAATCAAAGTGATTAATCATTTGAATAGCTTATCTAAGAATGTGGTAGATTTTCTGTCAACTGAAGCCATTATATCAATAAATTTTTTCAGCAGACATGCTTTAATTCACCCAGAAGTTATGAAAATCAGCAGAGGATTATTAGGTAAAGTTCCATCATCCCTGTCACGCAGAAAATCACTCAGTCAAAATGAACCCTTTTTAGATTTCAGTTTCTATGACTTGTAGACATTTACTGGGCTGTGGCACCACAGTCAGCTAAAGCTGAACTCAAGCACAACCAAGATTATACTTCCTATAGAGGCTGTGTTCCCTCAGCATCAAGGATCAGACTGTTACACAATGTTTTTGAGGTCCTTCAGGACTCCTCGGTACCACCAGGCCTGTAAATAGCAACAGCTGTAGAAACCACTCCCAAAACTGAAACATAAAATATTACACCCAGACCTGGTCACAGCAGTCCATGGTTTTGCAACCTTTAGCTGAATTACTGCAATCTTCCCTGTGTGCGAAGGAAACCACACATGTTGGGTTTCCCCAGCAGGCAGCAGAAAAGCCCATGTGATGGCCAGCCAGCCCAGGACACTGCACGCACCGATCTGCCATTCTACCTAAAGGGCTGAGACCCTTTTGCCAAAATAACAGAGTTTGGAGACAGCCTGCCCCAATTAATATCCCAAAGGACTCGCCCTTGTTACCTGTGAAACTTCCTCTGTCTCCATTTGATTGAAGCAGGCAAGTTACAAAGGATTGAAAGGAGGAAAGTCTTCCACAAGCTAGCACCTCTGACCACTTCTAATGGACCCACAGGGAACAGTAAGTCTACTGATTGTTGGCTTGGTTTCACCCCTCCTCAACATCTGCAGGGATCTGTGAACTGAAAGAGGTTTTGTGCATGCCAGAGCAATTCACTCATCCACTGAGAACTTCTAAATTACTACAACCTCTCTGTGTCCAGCTATGAACACCAGCAGTGCACAGACCCACGCAATGCTCCTCCAAGGCATCCCATTACAACTTGTGTGTTGGAAGGCATACCAGGCTCTTCCACAGACAACACTGAGCTGCTCTCCTCTGTTCCTGCACTGAAGGGTTTTCTTGATGGCTGAATTGGGGGTTTTAAGCTGAGCACAGTAAAGGTCCAGAACCACACAACGTGAAGCAGTTCACCAGTGCCGACTCCAAGCTGCAGGGCATGAAAACCTTTGTTGAAAGTAGTGTACTCTGCACAGTCATGACTTCAGCCCCTTCTGTCTGCCCCACTGCATAGAGGAATACAATTATGCATTACATAATAATCTCCTGCATACACCAGGAGATATTCTTCCTCCCCTATTAAACAGAGTTGTACTGTATATTAATCCCACTGGAAAAAGGGAACAACCACAGCTGCAAGTGTGACTAATAACTGACCCAGACTGTTACAGATGGCAAACAAATTGTCTCAGGAAAATCTATGAAGTTAGCTCTCTTTGTCAGGCTGCTACTGAATATATGAAAGTAAAGTTACACTGAGAAGGAAATAGAGATTTGTACTTACTGATACATGAAATAAGATCATTAAATCTTTCCTTAGGAAAGACAGGATTTTCCAGCCCTCGGAAATAGAGCTTCAGTACTCCAGCAACTGAGTTAATGTCATGGTTACTTTGGTCATCTGCCAAAGGATTTTCACCTTAAAAAGTAAATAAAGTGAATGGAACACACAAGCAAGAGCATTCTTGCATGCAACATTTTTATAAGTGACTGACATTTTTGGGGTTTTTTGTTTTTACTGTGTGGGAGGTGGCAATGCAAGCATTTAAGTAAGATAATAAACACCAATTTAGAAATCCCAGGCTATGATTAAACTAAAACTGGCAGCCTAAATAAAGCTTCCTTTAAATAACATAACCCAGTGATCTCCTAGGTCCTGAAATTCCAACTAGGTATTTGTGGACATGTGATTTATAGCTAGTAAAATAAAAAAGGCAAATGTTCTTAATTGAATGGAGTTTCTCAGACTGTTCTTTGGGAGCTTACATAAAGCAATTTGAATAAAAGGATTCGAACTGGAAATCTATCTATTTTCTAGAAAAAACAAAACATTCAGGAATATGTGCACCCATTTTGTGAAAATAGAGTATACGAGCTGAAACCCTAACTGAAACCTCAAACATTATTGAACTATGTGTAATTTTAAAGACTTAATCTTTATTTTGAAACACCTTAAAATGTATGTATCTTCCAGAATAACACTACCTAGGAGTTAACAATTTGGCAGATTTAAAAGCTGGAGAATAGGAGGACGTGGCTTCACTTAGCTTGTAAAAACAGCTGCTTCATTTATCTTGTCAAAGACGGGATCAGGTTTAACAGGATAGTTAACTAATTCTGGCAAGAAAAATACTGTGCATATTTTTTCAAGCTTTCAGTCACAAGACCTATTTCTCCAAGGGTTTTCTCATTAGGAGATGATCTGCAAAAGGTCTTTCCAGAAAGATCCACAAAAAGAGAATGTAAGATTTTAAAAACAGTTTTAACTAGTACTGTTGTAACACAATCAGGTGATTGCTGTGTCCTGGCTACCCTAGCAGAACAATCCTAGGCTGGGTGTTGGAAGCCACTCATGTTTAAAAAGTTGTTTTCACTTTCTGGCATTTTTTTCATAATTCCTCCTCTGAGGCTGAAGTTTCCTTTGGGAATGAAAACAGTGGTTGAAAATGGAATGACCCTTTCACAGCCTGTGCTTTCATTGATCGTGATGCCTTTTTGGCAGAGGGACTAGAAAGTCGAGCGCTTGTATTCTAGAAGATCAAGTAACAGGGTTCTCAAATTGCATTAAGTAGTCTCTTGAATCTAATTAAAACCCAGAATCTTTCCTTTCTGAGAATCTTTAACATAAAATATAGACAAACTATTATTTGCAGTTTATCACTAGCAGAAGTCTAAAGTTTACCTTGACTCAAGAGTCATATGTCTCATCTAAACAACATGAAAAACAACCTCAAGGTCCTGGGACGTAACACGGGAAAAACATGTACAGGTTGTCATTATACTTCATCTTTAAGCATATGATGGTGCAAAGTTTTAGGTGCAGTCCAAAAAGTACATACAAACTTCTTAAAGAGCCAAGAAAGTAATTAGAATTTAAAATATTTTTAAATGTCAGATATTAAGGTGCTTGAATAAATGAAAATGCAATTACCTCTCTCAAATGAATTTTTAATATCATTGACTTCCACCTGGGAACCAGACACTCTAAAAATTCCTTGATGCTGGAGACCTGCAGCAAAGGTAGGAGACAGCAGTGAGAAATGAATCTGGTTTGTAAAATACTTTTAATCTCTATTTTAGAAACAAAGCTGTGCCAGTAAATGCATTATGCAAAAGATGCACAGAAATGTCAGTGCAATAATGCAATGACACAGTATGTTTCAGAGCTTACCGTATAAATTGATAAATCTGATACAGCTTTCCACAATGAGAGGAATGACTTGTCCTGAATCCTGGGGGAAAAAAAAAAAGGAACAGAAAGAGTGAACTGCAGATCTGAAATAGGAAACCCCTTTACTCTCAACTGAATATGACAATGCATTGTCTTGATCAATCTAGATGGACATACAGTGCTGGCAAAAAAACATAAGAAAAAAATGTAATTTCTAACAGAATAGTCTTCCCATTTAGGGGGGTAGGGAGGGGAAGATGTGTAGAGAAAGGATTACAGTTCTTCTTTAAAATGACTGAATTGTGAAGTTCAGACAGTTCATTGTCTACCTCTGTATCTGGCTAACACTGTATGTGACATCTAAGCTCATGCATGTGTTTTAGATTTTTGAAGCAAAATGAGTTAAAGCAGTGAATTTGCCTTTTAAAAAGTTTATTATTAGGAATAATAATTGATGATAAAGAAGAATGCTCTGCAGCCACTTAGCTTACCTTTCTTTTCCTGCTGGAGCAAATCCTATGTGGATCTAATTCCACAGGACCCAGTGTCTCAAGATTTTATTTTTTTTTTGTGGGGGTCAGAGGGTTATGGGTTTTTTTTTTTGTTGTTGTTGTTGTAAAAAATGTTAGTTACAAACATTTGACAAGGCCTTTTCTGGACCTGCTGGACTATCAGAAATGTTCTTGGAGAAGAGCCACTAAATGACACTGCATGCAGTAGCAGGTGCGTCCCTCCTGACCTGAGAGCACTCCTATATGCTCTGCTGATTTGCATGTCCTGACATAGGGCAGATGATGGCCTGGCATGCTGCCTCAGGCTGCTCTAACTAGCTGGTAGTACACTGAGCGGTAAACTGCAGCCACTTTGAGCTGAGCATGTGGTTCACCTGCCTCTCCTGCAGGCACAAAGGTACTGGGAAAGGGAGGTCACAGCCTACGCCTCCCCACCTGCAACTGGTGGAGCTCAGGTATCAAAGCTCCTGATCTCAGCTATGAAACAGCAGCAGGTCTATAGCTGTATCTTCAGTTAAGCAGATGTGTTTAATAAAGGGGAAAAAATGGTTGTGATGGGAGGGGGAGAAGATGACTGTACAGTAATTTTCAGTGAGTTGTCTTTTTCTTTTAAACCACTGATTTTCCAAAACAACTGTCACAGGCCTTCATCTGTGTGTTTTGGCACTTTAAAAAATGGATGTTTTACCCTAAGAACATTAGTGACTACAAGTCATCAAATATCTGTTAAAGACACAAATCATATGATTAAAAATTATTTAGAAATGTTGTTGTTAACACTGGAAAAATTACTGCTTCATAAATAATAGGTACCTTTGAAATTCTTGTCTTGGAAGCTATAATTTTTCTTTCCAAATGAATTTCAAATATGTAAGTGCTCAGAGAATTGACTAATTCTTTTGAAAGTTTAATATAAACCCAGTCTGTATTACAAAACCATGAATTGAAAAGCACCCTGTAACTTCCTCTTACAAACCAGTCCTTCATTTTCATGCTGAACTACACAAATGGGAAGTTTATGAATTAAGCCTAAATAGAAGAAAAGCCAACTACTAAAAAAAGTTTGAAAAGTAACATACAGTGAATGAAACAATGCACTTCCTGAGAAAACCTAACCCCTCATCTTCTATTTACTGCATATTGTTTTAGTGGGGCTTACAAAAGACTACTGCTAATTCTGCTATTAAAATTGTGGCTTGTTTGTCTTTTTATTTAAAACCTAGCCAAGTCTCTCTATCCAAGAACCAGTAATGTCTGGATGAGCATTTTCTGTTTGAGCTGTGCCACATTTCAGTAACAGATGAATGAAAACAAAAAAATTCCATAGAACAGGTCAGTTGCTAAACCCAGGAAAGGAATACTATCATCTTCACCAGCACTGAAGAGCCTGGCTCTCCAAAAAAGCAGAGTATTAGAAAACATGCACAACATGCACCCATATCTCCTGTTAGTACACTGGTTCGTGCAAAGAATGTAAAACCTTGGAAAAGATAGGGTTTGCAGTAAGAAATTACACACAAATAAATAAATAAATTACTTTCATACCTGTTTTTTTGAGAATCTGTTCAGAACTGTGCACAACCTTGTACTTAATTCCCTGAAATAATCTAAAGTAGCAGCTTTGGATTTGGGATCTAATAGCAAGAAAGTAATGTGAAGGAACAAACTCTGTTGGTGCAATGTCAAAACCAGTGACCCTACTGCTGCTATGAATTTAATCTGATGTGTGTAGTCAGTGAATGTATGTTTGGGACTAATTACCATTTCTCACAATACAAAAATGTAACAATAAGTAATTTGGTGTGATAGTGTATGTCATTAGCTGTAATCCTTTTGTGCCTGTCAAAATCACTCATTCTTATCAGGAATGACATGGTCTTTGGGCAGGAATGCTTTCCGAGGTTAGCTCCCCCACTGGCTACCAGCTTTCTTTTCCTCTTTCCTTTTGAATGGTTAACTATGGAGGACTCCCCACTTGCAAGTAAGCCCCGTCACCCACATTGCCATGTAGCATAGCCCTCTTCTCTGTAACGTTTCTCCTGATTCGCTCTCTGCTTCTCTAATCCAGGAGCTTCTGTTATGGGAGTTTCTGGTCTTTTCTTACTTTCATCCTTGACCAAGAAACTGTTCATGATATTAATCTTTTGCATCATGTGATGATTTCCTGAAAGTCTTTGCACCTCACAGCACTGCCTGCATAATAATAACAGTCTTCCCTGTAGTTGTACTGAGGGTGGCTGAAAGCTTGATTCAAAGGCAGCTAAACTGGTATGCTGCTACTGAGCAGAGAATTTGTCCTACAAAATATTTGTCACTAGTTAAATTGCAAAACAATTCCTTGTAACATTCAAATCCAGTTCTCAGAGCTTGCAGTCAGTAATTTCACTCACAGTGTTTATAAATGTACTGTTAAATATTTTTTGAAGCTTTCTTTCCCTTAACTCTGTCAGCTAGTCTGCAGAGGCACTAATTGACTGTGATGGGCAGGTGAATGTTAGTGAATAAGGGAATATCCATCATTTAAGACTACAATCACTCCAGAGTTGTGCTGTGGTTCAGTTTTGTTTGCTGTACTTGTACACTGATTTCTTAATGCAAACTTCTCCCTCCAGATCTTAAAAGAACTAATTTTGAGCCAGGCATGAATGCAACCCAAGAGTGAGGCAGAGATGGTTCTCTTGTCACCAGAACTATACCTGATGTCTCGTGTGAGAGTTCCTTCGGCCTCGGCTAGAAGCATTATTAGAAATAAAAGTATGAGAAAGAAGAAGATAGTAAATACAGCAAAGATACAAGATCCAGAATAGTGGTGATCACAATTTCACACAATATAATAAATTCCTAAAGTCATAGGAAATCAAAAGCTGGATATCAAACCCAGGGTAATACTGCTCCTCCACAGACTTTGAACACTGAATGTAATGAAAATAGCAAGCAGGAAATTGTGCTAAGTTGTGGGATGTACCACTACATCCTATCTTCTACATGATGCTAAGTTTCCTAACAAAACCAGGCTACCAATGCTATCCCTGCTTGATTAACAAAATCGTAGGGAGGCTAATGTGCAAAATGAATCCTCCTCTTTCCCTCTGACTTCAGGAAGTATTATATTGATCAACCGGGAAAGAAAAGAGCCCCAAGACAGACTTAAACATAATGATCTGCCTCAGCTCATGTGAGGGGGTGACCATTATAGTAAGAAGTATTGAGATCAGCCACTGGGGCAGCTGGTGCCAGTACCTTGATGAATGACTCCAAATCACCATTAAACAACTTAGTACTACACTGTGATCGGGGTCTGAGCTTCCTGTGTTTCTGGGGCTTAGGGGGAAGATTTGGAGGCCTAAGGGAAGGGAATATGATTACTGAGCAAGGCAAAATTAAGTCACACAACAAAATGAAATGTCTGCAAGCTCATGACAAAACAACAGAATATCATTAAGGGAGAAATAAACACAGTACTTATAAAATAAACACTTTCCATCAAATTTAAGTGTAAGAGTGGTTACAGAGTGCAGAACTCCCCCATTAAAGTGCATTACTTATGGATAAGTATTTGCTTTCTTTATGAATCTCTGCTTTGCAGTTTTACCATATATATTTACTCCAAATACTGCACAATGTCCTTTTCTGTTGCAGTCATGCATGAAATGTGCAGCAACCACTGGAATTCGTTCTGCTAGCTGTGGCAGAACACAGGGCACTCAAAGCACCTCTTATCAAGCACAGAAGTTGTCTCATGCTGAAGAAGCTTCAAATGCAATTTAAAGCTGCTCAGAACAATCCTAAGATGCTTCAAAACCAAACTGTCTGCATTTTCAACTAGAGGCAGGAAGGTTAAACGGCTTTAGCCTTCCACATCCAACCATCAGCATCTTTACAGAAGAAAAGAAACATCTTGCAAATTGGCTAAAGGAATTAAAAGAATATCATCAACTTGAAACAATAAACAAAAGCAGCATAACACAGTAAGAGAAGGAAGAACACAAAAAATTTTGGTCTGCAAAATGTTTACCTAGCCTCTTACACATTTGATGACTAAAATGGAAAGAGATTACAGGAAATAAATATTGTTCTCTAGGTCACACTTCAGTTTGTGAGTGTCAGGGCACACTATACGCCAACAGCTTCCCCAGTTCCCCTTCACCAGCAGTCCAATGTTCCTACAGTTTTTTAAGGAATTTGCAAAAAAAAGAAATCAAATGCTTTGGCAGAAACAGTGAGGAACAATAATGCACAGAACATTAAGTAGCAGGACTTTGTTCTGTTTGGGTACTCATCTTTAAAGATATCCTCTTCTCTTCTGCAATTTAACTTCGACCCTGAAGAACACTTCCATTTGCATGTCTAACAGTCTGTTCATTTAACTGAACCTTGGGGCAACAGGCAGGGCCCTGTCAAGAGCAGGGGAACTAATGCTGAGGAACAGATGGGCAGGCCTTACTCCCTCAGAGTCTCTTTCTTTAAGTAACCAGCTGTGAGAGGATAGGAGGTAAGACGGCTTCAAGCTGCTCCCCCACTTTACTTAGGCAAAATCATTGCCTAAATCCATCATCATCTTTCAGCTGCTTACACAGCAGGGAATTTAAGATGATGTGAGTGTGATGAGTCATCTGCTTTGGAGTCAGGAAAGCAATGTTTTTTGCACTAGAAAAAGCTTGCTGACTTCCACGCATTCCTGGTAGCATCTGGGGGCAGAGTTGAAGTTAAAGACACAGGTCTCAGGATTAATGTCAGCAATTGGGAAGAATGCTCTGATTTGTTACTGCTTTTCAACTAAGATTGTGTAAGAAAAGAAAGTGAATAACTTTACAGAGCTAAAATGGACCATGGGGTGATGGAAGAAAGGCTGGTCTGAAGTCTGTAGAGATGTCCGCAGGAAAACAGGGGCCAGTCAGTCAAAAATTAAACAAACCCAAGTGGTCCAGCAAAGGATCCAAGTGTCTTATCTGGGAGGCTGTGGGATAACGGCCTAGCTTCCCTTCTGAAAGAATGCAGGCTGGTTTACTTTACATTCAAAGATGAGGGGTGATGGCAAGGACATTCTCGTTTAGGAAGCAAAAAGGGGAAAAAGAAGTCACTAAACAAGGATGTATCACATAGAAAGGGAACGGAAGAATGAGACCAGGAAAGCTGGGCTGGATGTTCCTACAGCCACCAGTATGGGAAGGGTGGTGACCCCACACACATGTGGCAGCTGCAATTCCAAACAGTTGCCACTGTCCCCCTCAGTCTGATACCCGGGGGCTGCAGCACTTGTCTGCGTTTATGTCTGGAGGCAGCCTTGCAGGTGTGGCATTACACAACTGAAAAGGTATGTGCTGCAAAAGCAGGGAGATCTAACACTGTATGCCTTCTCTTTTATATAGACCCATTTAAGTATCAAACACATGGATACTGGGGGAGGAAGGTGTTCTTGTCCAAACCTAGGTTCTTAAAGATGCAGCCTATCCCCTAAATTAATCTCCTGAACTGTGTATCTTGACCAAGTAAAGGAAAAACCATGAGAAGCAAATTATCTCTAGCAACTGAAAAAATATTTATTTTCTAGCAGCAAAAATCCCCCTGCAGCTTCAAAATTTGATGTGTGATTCACAAATATTTTTAAGGATCTCCCAGCTTGTCCCACCCTTGACACTGGCCTAATCAGCTCACAAGAATAAGGAAGATGAGGAGTCTGGTCCTTTACCCATCAGCATGCATAAATAGAAATGCTGAATGTTAAACCACGCAGGGACTTCACACAATTTATGTAACAACAGCAACAACATTATATACCCTTACAAACTTGTTTTAAAATTTGTAATTTCTAAGATTTTATTCCATTTGTAACTCTGAGTTATGCAAAATAAAAATATCTTACCTTGTTGTCATATATTCAGCCCTGTGACCTAGAAAAGTTCGATAAACAGGAAAGAATAACTTGTAGGCTTTATGCAGATTTTTTGTGTCTAAATTATGCTTGGCAAGTTACTTTTGACCCTAACTTTTATGTTACCAGCAAAAGATATATAGTTATACAACAAACAGGGCAGTTGATCTACCATCTCCACAGTTACATCTAAAATACAAACCCAATCCATGTTATGGAACAACTTTTAAGAAGCATGCCTATAGATTAAAGAGTCACTCGATAGTGTAAATAATTTGAAGTAAAACCCCAAACAATGTCTATTGTTTGTACTCATGTGTTTTGGAGGCTAAACCAGTATGGAAATAGAGCTGTGCCAAGATTAGATTCTCTCTCCCCTTGTCCCTTGTGCCTAAATTTGTTCAGTGATGAAAATACAGAGCTCTAGACACTAATAGCTTGCTATTGAAAGACTCCTTCCTCTCTTTAGTCTGTGTATTGCAGGAAAAAAATATGCCACCACTAGGAAACACCACAGAGAACTGAGGAGAACTGTAAAGAAGCAAAGACTGTATTCCAGAAAGGTTTCTGGGTAACCTTTGCAGAACAACAGACCAGTAAGTCAGGCATGTGCACTGTGTCAACCCATGGTAATGAAAAGAAAAATAATGAATCGGTATGAAGGTCATGGTGTAAGTTCCAACCAGCCCAGTCTTCCCAGAGGGAAATTCTGCCCTATTAATTTATTAAAATTCTTTGAACATGTCACTAAAATACTGGATAAAGGAGAATCAGTTGAGCTAATTTACTTAGACTTTCAAAGGCCCCTGGTAAGTTTCTTCACAAGAGGCAAATAAAGCAACTAAACAGCCACGGATTGAGTGGCAAAATATTCTCATTGATCAAAAACTAGTGAGGAAAAGGAAAAGCGAGTGGAATGAAATGGTCTTTGTTCATCATGACAAAGCTGTAACAGTAATTTACTCAAGCCTTCCCATTAGGACCATTTATGTAATACATAATACATTTATTAATGTTTTGGTAAGATCACAAGCAGCTAAGGAGGCAGAATATTGTACAGATGACTTAAATACTTTTGTGTCAAGTCCTGACAAAACTGTGAAGCTCTTCAGAGGGGTTTAACAATGTCAAGGAACAAGACACATAGCAGCAAAAGAAATTCAGTATTGACAGGTTCAAGTAAGATATTAAGGAAGAAAGAATTAAACACTTACAGAGCTAACACAACAACAGATAACTGACTAAAAATCGCTCTGAGCACCACTTGTGCTAAGTCTACATTCAATGCTCAGTTTGAAAGTGACATCAAAAAAGCCTGTCAGACTGCAGAAGGTATTATGTGACAACGTTCAGCTGCACCCAAAATACTGCATAGTATTGAAAATCCTCATCTGAAAATGTATTTTGCAGTACCAGAAGAGTGGGGATCTACAGAAGGGGCACAAAGAATAAGCTCTGGGAAAAGTCTTACATCAATAAAGATCCTTGGCATCAATTTTAGAGAGATGAAAAAGAGGGATGAAAGAAAAATATGTAAAATTATCTATGACAAAAAAAAGGGTAAGCCAGGGACTTCTCCCTACTCATGTAAGGAAGGAAAGTTCATTGAGACTGAGACTACTAAGAGTAAATGGTGGTAAACCAAAAGATGTTACAAATCCAGAGCCTGGGGGGATTTTAAACACATCTCTGATATCAAAGAGATTAGGGCAAAAATCTGGGACACAGGGACAATTTCTTTTACAACTGCTTATTCTCTTTCTTGGATTTTCCTTTGCTTTGTTCATTTGTTCATTCAAGAGATGAACCTTGGGGCAGAATCAATAAGTATCAGTGTGCTTCCTAAGTTTACTGTCAATTTCAGTTATTTCTTATCTACTTTTCCAAACTTGTAGACACAGATTCAGGACAGAGCACTTAATCTAGCTCCCCTGTGCAGATCATGAATACATATCTGCTGTGTCCATAAACAGTAACAGACTCTAGTAGGCAAGTGATGAACTGGAACAGAAGCCAAAAGCTATCAGTGTTGTTGACATCACACCGAAATCTAGATTTATCCATCCTATATCCTTACACTGTACAGGTTGAATGCAAGAGATGGTGCCCAAGGAAAACTTGCAGCAATCCTCTCCTCCTTCCCCCACTGTCCTCTGCATTACTTAATACAGCACCCTGTCTTATTTGTCTGCTGTGTTGCTGACATTAAAGCTGCCAGAAGAGGCAGTTTGATTGGAGCAGGGGAGCAGTTCGCTTGCTACAAATTCATTTCTGTAACAGCTACAGCAATAATGTTCTTAATTCCACTGTAATTCTACCCTTTCAACCATCTTGCAAGGCATGTGCATTGTAATGCAGGACATGCCTCAATAGAAGGGGGGGTACTTGAACTTTTTAACCTCTAAGAACAATGGCTTTTTCTCCAAATATCAGCTGTCAATATGGATGTATACATTTGGGATGCTATTTGTACATGCTATGCTATGATGATGCAACAACTATGTGCAAAAACACTGTGAATAACACAGAGGGGTTACATCTAGTGGGCCAAAGGGAACTCTTCAAACTGAGCCTGGCACGCTTGGCCTAGAGCCTGACAGCAGTTTATCACTTAGGTCACCCTGCTGAGAAGTTTTTCTTTGGATTTCCTTTCATACAGTTCTTTCCTTATTTCTTTCCAACATGCATTAGATTCTGTTGTCTTTTATCCTTCTCCCTTCAGTAGACAATCATGCATTTTATTGGGCTTCCAAATAACAAACATTCACTTTATTTTTCCAAATGTATTTTCTGTGAGCCTTTGGAAGAAAATTTTCCTCTTTTTTGAGCAGTATCAGCTGCACATCGCTTTGCCTGAGTAAACTGCTCAACACAAACATTAAAAAAGATCCTATTAAATGGAAACTTACATGAAAAAGAACAGAATGTAGTTAGCTGTCTCAAAACAGCTACCACATTCTATATTCCAGTTGTGCAAGAAAACACTGTTTATCTTCTACCCCAACCTCAGTCACTCCCCAGACAGGGGCTTTCCTTGGGTCATAGCTGCTGAAATGTTCATAGGTTTTTAGGCATCTGCCCAAATGAATTTGTGATCTGAGCTTTTGTATTAAAAGAAAGAAGGGATCTGATTAACAACAGATTTTTGGCAGCAAAAAGAAAACAAACTGAGACATCCTTTACAAACACTCTTTAGAGAACAAGTTTCCTTTCTTGAGTCTGAACTGAGTTACAGTCTTTAACATTCATGAGAAGATTTTTACTCTTTGCAGTAATTCACTTCCTCTCAAGTCTGTAACACGCTGTGTGGCTAGTCCTCAAGGTTTGCAGTGTGACCCTCCTTTTACCCCTTAGTCTGTGAGGAAGTACCTGCTGGGAGGGCTGGTAAGGGGCAGGCTGGAACTGTGCCTTCATTACTGCCCTAATTCAGCTTTCTTTCAGTTGATTATGGACACCTTTCAGCTGGTCAAATTGTAACAGGACACGGGGGAACGGATACAAGCTGAAGGAGGGGAAATTCAGACTGGAGATTAGAAGGAAGTTCTTTACCCAGAGGGTGGTGAGGCACTGGAACAGGTTGCCCAGAGTGGTTATGGATGCCCCATCCCTGACAGTGTTCAAAGGCCAGGCTGGATGTGGCCCTGGGCAACCTGGTCTAGGATGTGGCGTCCCCGCCCATGGTAGCGGGCTTGGAACTAGATGATCTTTAAGGTCCTTTCCAACCTGGTCCATTCTATGATTCTGTGATCTGCTGACTTGATTTGTATTTCACTATGCATTTTTAAAAATTGTGGAGAGTGTTCAGGACAATGGATAACTCTCTACTACCACAATTTCTAGTGCAATTTTATCTTAATCCAGATGTATAGAGCTATTCATTAAGTTTTCATTCCACAATATGCAAATACTCTGTAGAAAACCAACATTAAGTTAAGTCTGTAAGAGTCTCACTGCTGCCATTAGTGAGATCAAGACTTCACCTTTTACCTTCATAAATGCTCCATTGAGTTGCTAGGCTGCAAAAAAGACATTCACATTCACCTCAGAAATACTGCACTACTGAGTTCATTGTAAGAGATGCATCCTGGATAATTTTGTATGCTTAAAAAAAAAAAATCACTCTCCCACAACTCTTAAAGAAACCTCGAGTCAAAAGAAATCATTAGGAAGCAGAAACAGTACATTTGTCACAGCTCTCTAATCACCCTGCACTGACTGTGTCACCTCTCCTTTCAGACACGAGATTTTTCATTCAACAGTTCCATTTCCAAATATAGTCACTTGTCTGAGTGTCAGCACAGTGGAAATAAGTATCAGTTGAAGAAATAAAATCAATTTATAGTGTGTATTCTTACCACTGCACCAAAACTGTGAGTGATAAATATCAAATCTATGTTTACTGGGCAATTAAATTTTAAGTTTTGCAAGTTTGTCCTGCACACCTTTGGCATTTAGTGAGTTCATTGTATAGTCTGGAACTGCTTTCCAGTTTATTGTGTGATATTTACCTTCTCCAAGTGTCCTCTGCAGCAAGTCATGTTTTGCTTGAAGCTTTGTGATGAGGTTACTACCTTCCAGATATTCTCTGAATTTCTGTAGAGATGCAGATCAATCTATTACTATGCATGGCACATAAATTCCAGGAACTTGTGCACACTGTTGACTTCAGATATTTGTTCTGTATCATAGGAATGAGAAAGCAACCAACATACCATAAAATAGAATTGCTCTGTTTCCTGCTGGTTAGCTCTTCTTTTTGCAATGCTAGGCTTACTCAGGTATGTCTCAGAGACTGTTGATTTCACGGACTCCGTTGAGCGACTGTGCTGGAAACACTCTGACACGTCATAGTCTTCAATGGTGACCATGTCTTGTATTGTCTGCAGGGTAGCCTCTGTTGTTTTCTTAACCTGGTGTTCAAAAGCACGATTTACCAAATGGAAAGATAAATACATACCAGGAGAGCTTAGAAGAGAAGCTGAAAATCAGTCTCTGGCATGGTCCCTCAAACAAACCAGTGTGTGAACATGGAAAATTACATGTAGTACAACAGACAGCTACGTAACAGAAGAGTGATGCCATTAGGTTTCCTGTCTAGTTCTCTGCTTTACCATGGTGCAATCCACAAACATGGATGTACTTGTGTTGACTGTGCAGCACTCTCAAGCATTTGTTTCCTGAAACTAGATTTAAAATGTAACATGATTTGATTATGGTCCCTAACCAGGGACAATAGACAATACAGATGACTCATTGCTCTGAAAGGTCAACTCTCATACTATGGTCAATGTGTTAGATGGAATGTACACATCCAAGGATATGGCTGCCAGAACAACACGTTCTTCCAAGATAAAAATCTGTGATACTGTTCTGAGGAGTGCTATGCTGTGGAGCATGGTGATGTTTAGACTATGGAAGTGGAATACACAGCTGGAGGAGGGAGTTGGAGAAAGAACAATTTACACCAGCCTCAGAGCACTTCCTATAAGCTATGGAGAGCACAGCTGGTGGAAACCAGAGTGTGAAGGCTATGGAACAAGGGATGAAGTGTTTCCACAGTACAATAAAGTATCTGACAGGATTCACAAGGATGTGATTTACCTCCCAGTTCTGATTCAGAAGAGTCTCTAGCAGAGTCAACTTAACTGAATCATGCACACTTCTAAACACATCTCCAGTGCAGGCAAACATCTTTTACTGAAGGAATAATCTTTCTCCTTCCTTTTGCCTTTGTTGCCTTGAGATAATTTCTGAAGTCAAGAGGGATTTTTTAAGGACTACTGTACATGTCTCATGGACATTAATAGTTTGTTCTAAGCATTCAACACGTAACACAGAATGAGAAAAAATGGAATTCTGAAAACTTATCAAAAAACTACATCAAGAAATTAAATTATCCCTGTTTTAATTTAGCAACAGATTCTCATTTAAACTGAGGACCTTTAACACTGCATTAAATTGGATAAAAGTGCAATTTAACATCCAGTGGGAGGCCTCTCTCTGCTGTCAGTGCAGGGAAAAGTGATAGCTTTACTGTATTTTACAAGAAAAACACCTTTTGTTTTACTAGGTGAGCTATTCCAATTACAGGCACTCAGTGCTGGTGTTTACATATAGCTGTAGCTGAGAGCACGAGAGATTTTGACTCTGCTACCACAAAAGACAGTCCAAATTCCTTTGTAATTCAAAAGTAGCAAATTGGCAACTGGTGGTCACAGGAAACAACTGTGCTTAGTGGTTTTCTGCCACAGAAATTTGAAAGTAAGTGCTCCAACAAGTTTTCACTGGAACATCTGCAAAACACAGAACTCAGTAATGTGAATGTATGGACAGGTAGTGTAGTTTCCAAACCTCCATAAAGCAGACAATGATCTACCTTAGCATATTTGCCAGTCTTTGATTTTTAAGATTAAAATAGTTCATACAGACTGAAGCCATTTCAGGGTCATTTACGTGCTTTTGACAAGGTAGAAAACACA
The DNA here is from genome assembly GCA_013399015.1 of Galbula dea. Classification (NCBI taxonomy): domain Eukaryota; kingdom Metazoa; phylum Chordata; class Aves; order Piciformes; family Galbulidae; genus Galbula; species Galbula dea. The sequence goes on along the minus strand of VWZX01001727.1, from coordinate 1,764,981 downwards.
GCATCTTCCTGCAAGTGGTGTTCAATGCACTGCCTTTGTAGACACAGATCTTACCTCCTCGTTTTCAATTTTGAGTGTGGCCAGTCGGGACTGTAGTTGCTGATACCTAAGCAGAAGCTCTGCTTGCACAGGTTGCTGGGCAGTGACCTGACAAACCTAAGAAAGAATCAAAAAGAACTTTAAGGTGCAAGGAACAAAAAATGCCAGTCAATAGTCTTTGGTTGCTGTCCTTAAAACTAGGTGAATTCTTACCAAAGCTACTAAAACTTAATAAAGCAGACAATAAAATGTGTACATCTAAATTTTAAGTATTCTTGTGTTACAAGGTGTGGAACTATGTACTGCATTTTATGACTAGAGCAGACAGCTTTGTTGTATGGCTGCTTTGTGTTGCTTCTCTATCCCACAGAAGTGCAAAGCCTTCAGATAAAAGATGTACAGAGGTGATTCTGCTTTCTGCTTCACTACTGGCTTTGGTGTAGCACGACAGTGCACACTGGGGTACCCTGTTATCCTTGAAACAGGGTTTCAAGAAGGGAAAAAGGCTGTATTTTAGAGTGAATAATTTGGAGCAGCTCTGCAGCAGCTCTCAAATAGCACCCATAAACTCTGTTATGGGTGAGGCAGGTAGTGAAGACATAAAGCCATTATTTACACCAGTGCTGGGCTGAACACAGGTTGGCCAGCAAATTCACAGCAATGTCATTGTAAGTAATACAGAATATAACAATACATAATGGCTTTTACTTGAGAACTCTGAAGAAACTCAGAACAGTGCTGCTGGTTTTGCTAAATGTTATTGCTGCTTTCAGGTAGCAATAACAGCTTTTACCAAACTCTTTGTAAAACTCTTTGTAAAAAGGGGATAAATCTTCTATCTTGGTATATAGAAACAAAAACAGTCACCATGGGGATACTTGTCAGTACACAGACCTCATCACCCATATGAGACTGGAACTCAAATTTCATTGGTGGACAAAAAGCAGTGGGGTACATTTCCATGAATCTCTGCTTGTCACTTCGTGGCTCCAAGCTGTCAACTGCATTTTCAATGATGTCTAAGCCCTCATGCCTGGAAGTTTCAAGGTTATACTCTGCAGAAAGGTATGTTCTCAGGGCTCTGTTCAGACTAGCATGGTATCCAAGATCACAACACTAAAAACACAATGAAGGGAAAAGAAAACAAATTAAAAAGCAGGAACACCATTCCAATATCCCAACCCACAAACTATCACTAACATTTTCTGCCCTGAAATTCTTCTCTCTTTGAAGTTTTTTCAGAATATATCCTAACTTAAAATACAACAGTAGGGTCAAGACAGTGAGTACTTAGTATCCTTATTCTGTTGCAAAGATTAAAGAAGTTTTAGAAAAGAGATGAAATATACATGTATGGCAATATGTTTGCATTTGTTTATCAGATAGGGATGAGCAGTCACTGGTTTTACATAGAAAAGGCCTGGGATTCCACACACAGGTGGGCTTTTCAGTTGTATTATCATATGGAAGCCTCAGATCATCTGTTTAAACCCACCCTGATATAACTCTACCATCTGAGTCAATGCCAGTGCCAAACTGAAAATGAAGCAACTCCTTCTCACCACAACTATGCCCAAGCAAAATCCCCAACTGCCTTTAGCATTAGTGACCCATCTAAGACTTTTTTTGATGCAACAACGATAGATTAACATCCTTTCCCCAACAGTGAGAACATATTTACTATAAACACTGTATTTCCCATGCTCAAAGCCAGCAATGTACATCATGTTACTAAATGCAGAAAGGCGTAATTTATGTATTTTTTTTTCTAGGGGTGAGAATAACAGTGGAATATAATTGAAATCTAATTGGTAGAACATAAAGTTGTGTTTGTTCTTGAATTTTAAACATCTTCTCTTTGCATTATTCATGACTGGTTAATATTTTAGAGGAACAGCTGAATATATTTTTTAAATGTCACATCAGTAACTATCAAGTGATTGCTTCCTTAATTTTTCCTCCACATTACACACTAAACCTCAACTTCTGTTCAGTGAGCTGCCAGGTAATGGCAGATATATCTTGTCACCCCAGTAGTGGCACATCAGTCTGCTAACAGTCACATACAGAGAAATGTTCTTTATTCAAACAGGAGCAGTGTGTCCCAGACAGAGGCCACTGCCTGGCTAGGGCAGTCAGGGAGCATGTGCTTTAGGGCATCCCTCAGCCCCCAGCCACCTGTCCTGGGTGCCTCCCTGCAGTTTAAAATCATCCTTCCCTCTAGGACTCACAATGCAGTTGAGTAAAGAAGCAACTTCAATTCAGTCAATTGTAGACTATCACATTTATATCATAGAATGGTTTGAGTTGGAATGGACCTTAAAGATCACCTAGTTCCAACCCCCCCTGCCATGGGCAGGGACACCTTCCACCAGAACAGCTTGCTCAAGGGCTCATCCAATCTGGTTTTGAACACTGTCAGGGATGGGGCATCCACAACTTCTCTGGGCAACCAATGTCTCACCACCCTCACAGTAAAGAATTTCTTCCTACTATCTAATCTAAACCTAGTCTCTTTTAGTTTAAAACCATTATCCCTCATCCTATCACTACACTCCCTGAAAAAGAGTTCCTCCTCATCTTTCCTATAGGCTCCCTTTAAGTACTAGAAGGCTGCTATGAGGTCTCCCTGAAGCCTTCTCTTCTCCAAGCTGAACAATCCCAACTCTCTCAGCCTGTCTTCATAGGGGAGGTGCTCCAGACCTCTCATCATTTTTGTAGCTCTCCTCTGGACCTGCAGGTCCATGTCTTTCTTTAGTACAGGCCCCATATGTATACCTCCCTCATAGCTATTATAAATCCTTAGGTCTCATGGTATCACATTCCCTTCCTTTTCCTTTCCTCTTACTTGAAAAAGGAGAGAAAAAGACACAGAGACAGGCAGATATACAGATGCACACACTGTATGGGAAAGAGTTTTAAGTTTTCAACCTATTTACCATACATAAACCTGCATGTAGAAAAAACAGAACACCCTCACACCTTACCTTAGGTGCACTGTTGACTAATGACCAAACTGCTCTGAAATCTGACAATAAGAGTGCTGGTTTATTCACAACAAAATTTCCAGAAAGACTAAGCTTTCAGTCTTAGTGAATACTGTGGGTAGTTAGGACAGATGGGACAGTGACTACCCAAAAAAAAGTTCTTGAACTATTTAAAGCAAACAGAAAGAAGATGTCATGTTCAATCAAACAGACACAGGTTAACCTCTCTCTTTTGCACTTATAGAATGGAAATTTGTGCTACCCTTACTAAAACAGCCACTCAACTTTTATACTAAAGCACATCCATATTTCAAAGACCTGCATCCTAAAAAATATTGTTTCTAAAAGGAAAAGTCTCTTGGTGTTTTTCTCTTGTTCTGTGTCAAATCAGATCTCATATTTAATTTACTGTCTTAGATGAAAAAGACAGCCTAAAAGTGCTGATAAGAAAGTGGATCAGGACAGCTGTTTTATTTCATGTGCATTAGTTTCAGAGAGACCTCATGGAAGATTAAACTGAGAGGAAATGAGAAATAGAGGGCAATGCCAGGTTCAACATGGCCAACTATCCACGTGCTATAAAACTACAGGTATCTACAGACTGAATTTTGGCTCTAGAGGATTAATGTGACTATTAATAGAGAACTTACTGATTTACAACTAGAGCTGAGGGTTTCTGATACAGCTTTTTTGCAAGTTGGAATATAAGACTGCAGCCTTTATGCTGTCACAGTACCAAGAACTTCATTGTTTAACCCTTACTCTACTCGGGAACTATCACCATGGTAATCTTTTGCAGTTGCTGGCAGCTGAACAGGGTAACAAATACATCTTCTCAGCCAAGGAGAAAGATTCTTCAAGTGAAGCAGAATATCCTGCCAGACTAAGGCATTTATTTGCAATGCCAATTCCAGCAGAGTAAACAGGAACTACATCCAGAACACGAACCAATGCCTTACCACCAATGGCTCTTTGAATAGAATGCAAAATGCCTGAATTTGCAATTTTGTTTAACAATTTATTGTAAAATAGAATTTGCATATGAAAATTTATTTTAAAAGCAAAATTAAACACATTGGACATCATAACTCTTACTTCTGCCAGACTGCAGGTCACTTTCTCCAAAATTTGGAGACAAAGATAATTTTAATTGGGGAATGGTTCTGCCACAATATCAACTCCTGGCTACTCTGAAGGAAGAGTACTTTTAAAATCTGCTAGTGCTAGTGATGATTTAGAGCTATCTACACTGGACATGGCACTTTGGTATTTGTTCATTACAAAGACTAAAATTTTAAGGTACTGCCTCTAAACTGCATCCCTCACTACATCCTGCCTGACCACACTTGGAATAAAAAAAAATCACCAACCGCCCTGGTGTTGCAAAAAAAAGTACATAATTATGCAGATACACACACACATACACAAGTGTATACATGATTTTCAGGAGAAATCTGTAGATTTGTAGGAAGATTTGGGAAGTTTAAGTGAGCAACTACACTGTTAGTCACAATAAATATGAATCTTTGAGGCTCACTAATCAGCACACCCAGGCGACAGCCTGGATGGCTAATGAGATCTGCTATCAATCTATGGGCTAGAGAGATGAGCTGTCAGTTGGTGCAGATGAGAAATGAGAGAATGCAGTAATAGACTGAGCTTTATTGCATTTCTGGATTCTTAAAGACTTTTGGTTGAGTATAGTGGAGGGAGATGAGTGATGCATTTGGGATATGTGTGAAAAATTAATTTTAAAATTTGCATTTTATTTTTATTTGAAATTAAATCTGAAGCAGTCTCAAGAGCATTTACTGTCTTTATTGCTCCCCAGAGCATATTTAGGCTCGAACAAAAACAAACGTAGTGCTTAGCACAGAGCTTTAACCAATCAAGCAAGCTGCTCCTCATTTCAGTTCAGGAATAATAATAAAATTCTAATGTCAATGGAGAAAGAAATTAATAAAAAAAATGCCTTAACCTCTGAGTAAGTCACTTTCTAATCATCCTGTTACACAGACATCAACATTCAAATCAAAGGATCTGGCTGTACTTCTGTAATAAAGATGGTGAGCTGCACACAATCTAGCCTAGTTTTAAACTTGGTTCTATGAATGATTAACAAAGAACCTTTACAGAATAAATGAAGTTCATAATAGCTAAATGTTCCCTAACTTCTTAACCATCCAAAGCACGCAGACTGCAATTAGAGATTCAGAAACTCCACTCTAAGAAAGAGCAACACATGAATATTTTATTTATTCTAGAAGCAGAACTATAGTCAACTTGTTTTGATCACTATTCCCTAGCATTTCAGATCATAAGTGCATGATAAGTCTGAAAAAAGGTCCCTACTTTCTTCTTATACCCAAATAAATCTAATAACCTCAATTACATGAAAATCTTCAAGTACATGAGCAACAGTATGTGCCATATGGACAGATGCTGGTACTAACAGTCAGATTTGCAGGCGTATGTACTCTGTTGCTCCTCTCAAACCCATAGTCTTAAAAAAAGAATTTCTACATATATAAAGCTTGTCTAATTCAGCTTTGTTACTTTTTACACAATACAAATAAAGAAAAAAACTAATCATGTCCTCCATTTGAACTAGATCCTAATATATAGTCAGCAGAGAAGAAATATTCAGCAGAAAATTCAAATTCCCCTAGTACAACGTGCAGAGGACAGAAATATACTGTGCATATCAAATAACTGTTTATCCCTCCACTTCTTTGCCAATGCTAGTCCCAATGCTCAGCTCACTAAATGCATTAAAACATCCAGCTAAGACTCCAGCAGTACTTTTATCTTGCTCTTATCACAAGAGCTTAAGATGAACAACACATCAACATTCTAAGTCAGAAGCGCTGAGCCTTGTTAATGAAATGAAGGCGTTCAGCAGTTCAGACCAAGTTCAGCTAAGGAACTCCAATTTAGGATTTTCCATCTAAGCCTCACAAGTCAAGTTGCAACAGAATCCAAACAAAAAACTATTGAATATTTTGTAAAAACAAAATCCCACAACCCTCCCCAATCTTGTTACAAAAAATACACTGAATAGTTCACTGCATTCCTTCATATATTTATCCCATTTTTATCAGACATTTTTCAGTCACGTAGGAAAACATTCAGTTTCATTTATGGGCGACACCAACAGCTTGGGGAGGTCTAAATCCCTTACATGTTAACTGGAATTCACACATACAGAAGAAATAATCCCCTTCTGTACAGACAAAGACAGAGCTCAGGCAAGTACAGAAAGGCAGGCAGGCAGATGGGGACAAAGTAGAAAGAGGGCAAAGAATGAAAACTCCAAATTGTACCATGACATTAACAGATTTACAGAATGAGAGAGTTTGAACTGTTGCAACATATGGCCAGTGGGAAGCATGTCTCACATTCCAATCTTGCCAAGACTCTTGCATTTACAAAAAGAGTTTCTTTTGTCAAGTAGTAAACACTGTCTAGATACCAATGCTTTCACAGCATATTCTGATTAAATACAAATGTCTGAAAGACACTTCATTTAAACAAGCTCACAATCGGATTAAATTGGCTCTGAAGCAAATTCTGGTTGCACATGTTTACAGGCTTCTCTTACAAAACAGTGATGCAAAGGGCAGCTAGACTTTCCATTTACATTCCTTAGAGAAGAGTAATTTCTAAAGCCATTTTGCCAAAAGAATGTTATTGTCTACATTGGTCCATGGCTTGGAAAAAGCCCTGCAAAGTAGGTATAATTTCCCTGCATTAGTAAATACTGTAGAATGTATATTTCTATTAAAAAAGTAGCAGTTAGAAAGCTCCAGGCTTCGTGGCTGTGTAAATATATTTACATGTGCTAACTCCAAAGAGTGTGGTCTTTGTATATGTATGCACAGACAGTTTCACTTCTCCATCCCTATCTATGATTCTTTGATCCCTTGCAACTCTTTGTGAAGCTCCAGACCCATGGTTGCTCCTCTCAACTTTTACTGCTATGGTAACCTCTGAAGATATTGATGAAATGGGCAGGAAGGAGGTGCATTTTCCAACCTGAGGAACTCTGACTAAGTAGAAACATGCACTGGAGACATTCACCAGGAAATGTGAGCTCCAAAAAGGCAGGGAGGAGAGAAGACAAAAAGAGCATCTTTACAGCCTCTGAGGGGGTAGGGGTGCTGGGAACAGAGAGCAGAGGACCTTTCCTTCCTTCCAGCGGTCAAGAGGAACCCAAAGTTCACATTTATCAGACATGCCCTAACTAGAGGCTAAAAATCCATCACCCTTCAAGCAGTATCAGGAAAATAATCCTTTAAGTAGGGACAACTTCTCATTTGTGTGGTGCCCTTGCACATGTGCTGCTTGTCCTTAGTTTTCTACCCTGATCATCTATCTATTGGGATCCATGGTAAACGTTTTCATTGCCTGGGCAGGCCTGGTGAGTGGAGCAGGATGAGCAGGTACATGGGTGTAGATTAGACACAGACAATATACAGCAGAATAAACCAGAAGAAAGCAGAAGACATGCAACAGTGAGTAGAAAAGAAGAAGAGATGTTGAGATAGAGACATCAAGAAATACTGAAAATACAGAAAAGACACATCATTGTCTCTTATATGAAAGAAGCAAGGGAAAAAAAAAAGAGGAGCAAAACTATTTGGAGAGAAAAAAGTTGAAATGAAAAAAGAAAAAGTTGTAACAAAATCAGGCAGTATTTTATGAAATGCTGGAAAACAGAAAAGTCAAGAAAAGTCAAGAAAACTGACTCTCAGTATTTAGAAAACTTAAAATAAAACATATATATGCAGCTATTTCAGTCCATTCATCCCAAAAAGGCATTTCCCCCCTTCTCTATCAAGCTTTGTTTCTCTAGACAGCAGAAATGAGAAATTTCTTGCCAAGTGCTGCATTAATTTATACTATATTACAAACCAGAGCTTATCTGGCCTATGTTTATGAACATCCCACCAGAAATTACTGCTTGTCAATGTTGTTTATTATTGTAAGTAAGAAATGCTATTGTTGCAGTGAAAGCACATTCAAACATCTAGCATTTCATATGGGCCAAAAAGGTGCACCCACTGACTTATTTAATGCTGCATTGCTAGTGAATGAATATTCTTGAGCTTGCGTTTGCTGCCTGCAAATTTCTTCTATTAAATATGTGGTCAACTAACAAAGAGAGCGGGACACCACAGAGTGTGGGATCCTCCTTCATCTGAAACTATCAACAACAGAAGTTCTGAAGATCAAATGCTAGTACAAGTCAACATCAGTGTACGACCTCAGTCTCATAAGATGTTCTCACATGACTAACTTAATGCAAATCAGTAACAATTCTGTTGACAGTAGACTGCAGGATTGATTGTCTGTTTGCAAACTATATGAAATAAGAATAAAAGGTAGTGTACATTTGACTCAATGACTAAAAGAATGAAACTAAATGATTTTGAAGACACCCAGGAAATGCCTTATTCTGAGTTAAGATACCATTATTCAGCTGCCCAGTTAAGAAGTTCATCTTATTAAGAATATTTGCACCCAGAAATCCTTTTATAGTACAAAATAGAAATGTCTACCTTTTTTGTGTTATTCCTGTCATACTTTCTCTTAACACGTGGGGAGAAATCATATTGTTCTAACTTTAAAGGAATGGGTTCTGCATCTATTGGCTCTTTCTTTTGTGAAATATAAAGCTGAAGAGAAAATCTGCTGATTATACCATACAGTATTATAAATGATAAGCATATTGCAGGCAATGACTAATGTTGGGGAGGGGGGGGGGAAGAGCAGGAAGTGTTATTCCTGAACAGAATAAACATAAAACCAAATGTACCAATACTTACATCAATTAAATCCGAAAGGTCATGAATATAATACTTGAAAACAGAAGCATTGGTTGCTTCCAGGGTGAGCAGGTATTCATTACGAGCCTTAATAGATTTCAGCTTGTTTTCAGAATATTTTGCTTGACGCTAGGAAAAAGATTGTTTATTAATGTACTTGAATGACTTCAGTTTTGTTATGTAGCAAAAATGGAAACAATTCAAGCACACATCACTAATAACAAAAATGAACCTCAGTTGCCAGCCTGTTACACATTATAACAAATGTAATACAAAATGATAACTTAGCATTTTGTTTCAAATGGGACAAAACCATATAGTAAGAATTATTCCTGGAATAAAGTATTCCCCTCTCTGAACTGCAACTAAGTCAAATTATCCATAACTCACTGATAGTTTGTTATGTGCACCTCGTTTAATTTTATTTCCCAGCTGGACTCCTCCATCTAACATCATGCTAAAAAATGTCAGAAATGCACTGAATTGACTTCATTTGAAGCTAAATAAAAGGAGAATTTACTTTTTCCTTCATTTTTTCGATCTTTTTCACAGAGCTCCGTCTTTGATGCCTTTCTTCTAGTCGAATATGAAAAACAGGGTCTCCTGACCTCCCAATCTGTTTTTCTTCTTGCTTCTCTGCCTCCTTCAGTTTGCTTTCTGCACTGATGCTCTCTGCATGATACATGTGGTATGTTTTCATGACCTGCAAAAGGCAAGAATCAAAGGAAAGTTAGGGGGAAATGAAAATATAAAGGTATATACAGAAAAATCACAGGGGCTTTGAGTAAAATGTTGCCTTAAAATGTTCTCTTATAAACACAGACCTTGGAGAAGTTTGTTTGCCAGCAGAGATTAAGGATTTCTGGTTGCATTTTTCTTTTCTGAATTATTTAATAGCATCTCAATAGGGATTTTTTTTCCCTCAATGCTCTAAAGAGCACAATCCTTCTCATGAAACTTCAAGATTCTTGTATTTCAACAAAAACCTGAAATAATGAGCAATAAAACTGAAGCAATAGCAGTGCCATATCTGTCTGACCACTTCAGGGCTAAGTTCACAGCTCAGCTGTGGACATTGAATGTTTGAAAGCAGAAGGACTCTTTCAGCAGTAAGGAAAAGGGAAGGAAGCAGAAGTAACAGGAAGCTTTGGTCTGGAAGCACATCCCCAGCCAGCTGGACAGCTGTCCGTAGCCTGGAAAGAAGTGGCTCCCAACTGTGCAGCCAGTAGATTGGGCACAACCTAAAACCAGATGAGAGCTAGACAAGGTGCTGCCTGATAAATAAGTTGTGAAGATGCTTTTCCCATAGCCCCCCACTTAATACCATTATCTTCCCTCTACACACATGCTGGCTCTGCAGCCAAGACAGCTTGGGCTGTCAGCTTGCAAACACATGCTTGCACAGACCACAAAAGGGAGAGGGACCGATTCAGCCCAGTTCTCCCTTTCTTCTACAAGCAAGAAAAGCCTCATCTCATGCTGCACAGTGAGCAGCAAGCAACTACAAACCACTCACCTCTGTTTGGAGAGGGCTGTCTCTGCCCACCTCCAGCAAAGAAAGTCTCTTTCCACCTTCTCCTCCCAACCCCCCCTTTTTCTGTATGTGTGTGTTTTTTAAAAAAAATTGTTTGGTTTGGTTTTTGGTTGTTCTGGTGTCTGGGTTTTTTGAGGGGCTGGGGTAGTGGGTTTTTTGTTTGTTTGGTGTTTTTGTTGCTGTTGTTTTAGGTTTCAAGCAAGTAACAAAGCAGGAAGATACTCTCAGGTGGATGGTGGCCTCTTCTCTTCACAGGGTGCCAGAGCTCTCCTCAGATGTTTTCTTTGGGTTGAGGCCATGCAAGCCATTCACATCTCCAAAGGACAAAGCCAGGGAGGAATCAAACATGCTGTTCCTCCCTCAGGAGAGTTTTGCGTGACCCTCATGAAGGAGACAGACAAGTTTGGGGAGCTGCCTTAAAACATTCCCTAGGGAGAGGAGTAGTTTTTGTAACTGAGTAGTTAGGTCAGCCTAGGGAGCATCCATAGAGTAGCAATGCTGGGGACAGACTAAAGCTAGATAGTGCAAATTCACTGTGGCACAGCTTAGCATGGATGGACAAAAATCAACTGCATACCATGTCAGGTGATGGCTGAACTTACACATATTTAAAGTCCTGTGCAGCAGAAAGAAAGAAGCTTTTAGAGTGCTGTAATACTGCATAACCATGTATGCTGTGCATATGTTATACATCATAACTGTGTATGCCACTATTTAATACTGATGCTGTGCTGTTGCTGCAACTGAAGTAAGATTGATATTAAAAACAAAATAGGCAACTCTTCACTAACTCCTGTAGGAAGGTAAAACAGTTGGAGACATGCACCAAAAACAGTGGCCTGGTTTTATTTTAAAAAACAGATGTTTACAGCTTTCTGCTGGAAAAACCCAAACTGCCTGGAGCAGGGCTTGCACTCTAAGGCCTGATCAGAGTGCATCACTCTCTGCCCAAGCACTGCGTACACCTGCTGGGAACAGCTGCTCCCCCAGCATCTCACGGTCTACATGGGTGAGACAAAAACCTGAAAACAAAATAAACAGAGCTGGGAAGAGCAGGCAGGGCTGCAGAGCCCAGATCTGCACAGTTCTCAGCTTAATCAAACGGCACACTCAGCAACCTATACCCTGCAGTTACCAAAGGCATTTCTGTAACTGGGGAATCTAACTGGTATGGCCACATGGAAAGAATTACTGAAAAGAAAAGAAATGCACTTCTTAAAAGTTTTTTTAAAGATTTACAAATTTTTTAAAGATTTAAAGATTGCTGAGAAGCACAGAAGGTGATATGGCTCTATTAAAAATGATGGGAAAAGGAAATGAAAAACAAGGTTGTGACCTTCTCTTTTGGCCTTTTGATTCAATATTTTAAGTGCTTCTTTGCAGAAGTCTACAGGTGTTTGCTTTTATTTCTTTTATCTTTTGTTCTGTGTCAGCTCCAGAGGCTTTTTAGCTGGTAGTACAAGGCTAACTCACGTCTTACCACTTAGGAAAGTTATTTTCTGTTGTACTTAGTTTTTCTGCCTGCAAAAAGGGAACATTAACAACGTCTTGAAGTTTTCTATCAGCACTTCTCAAAGCATCTGACTTAAGTGCTGAAGCAAGGATTTGTTTTGTTTGACAAAAGCAATAAGCACTGAAGTTTCTCAGGCATTTTTTTCTGAGTGCCAGGTAGCCCAGTGGACCAGGCGAAAACGTCCTTCTGCAGCAGTTCTGACATTTCAGCTTGCCTCATCCTTGAGTGCATCAAGTGTACCACTACCATTTCTCATCAAAAGGCTCAGACACCTCCACACTGACTCTGCTAACCTCACATCACTGAAGAGTATTTCATCCTCTCACTGCCTGCTTACAGCACATGCTACCAAATTCAGAGAGTCTCACTATACACTGACTGAAAGCCAAGTTTTGTGTGAGGATGACATGGAGCTCACAGTGACTACAGACGACCAAGAAATCCACTTGAGATCCATGTTCTCACAATAAACTCTGCACAAGTTCCTTGGTATAAATGATTCCTTAGATAATTAAAACTGATAAAGAGGCCCTCCTTCTGGCAGTATAGTCAGGGCTGGATGACAGTCACAGTCTGTCCTACTTGAGCCACAATGGTTTAGAAATCAATACAGACTATATACAGAGCAGTGATCAGCTTATGCATTTGATCCCTCTCTTTTTTATGTTGACAGCATTGCTCAGCTCATGCACTGGTGACATCATTATTTTGCAAGCCTTTGGGGAAAGCTGACAGCTCCAGTCTTTTTCATGATCTATGTTTTTTAAGAGGTGATATTGCAGCAGCTAAACTTAACTTGAGAAAGTCATAGGCAGACACATATGGAAAACAAATGGGAACAAGCTAGGGAGCTGGCTCCCAAATATTCCAGTTCATGCTTTCTCAACAAATTAATGTAGAATTTGCATACTAAGTTGCATATATGATTCTCTCCCTTAACACTACACCAACTTTTCTCCCTGGAATTTAAAAGACTGTTAAGTACTGTAAAAGACAGTAACAGGCTTCCCTCATTCATATAAATAGACTGTATGAAGAGTTCTGAGATCCACAGGTCTCTGATCTGTGAATATGTAACAGATCCATAGATCTATTATTCAAATAACAAATAATCTGATGAAATAAGCAGTATCACTTCTCAAATGTCCAAACTGTTGAACAATAGACTATCCTGTGAGAGTATCCATCACTGAACTGACTTTAATTAGTCCCCAAAGTGCTTATTGATCAGCCATCAAGTAGGTACTGAAAAAAGAGCAAGGTCATAATTTTGCAGATGCTGAACTGTCACCATGACATATGCTGCACTTTTCTGCTGTAGTGAACAAGCATTGTTAAATGCATACTAGTACCGTTCTACAACGAAACAGTGAGTTTATCTCCTATTAATTTAGCAGGTTTATTCTGCAGATCCAGCAATATAAAATATAGATTTGTCAGGTAACTAAATGAGACTACAAGAAGATGAAAAAGATTACGTTACCCAAACTATGTACTCTCCCACTATTAGGTGACAGACCGTTCACTTAGTGATATAAACTTCTCATTTTGTGTGCCAAATTTTCAGCATCATTCATAAGGGCTTAGCAAGTAGGCTTGGGGCAGAAGATAGCACTTATCACAGGAAGAGTAAATCCTTAGACCATTATTTTATTTAAACCCACAATTGTTATCTTGGCAAATCCATCACTACAGTACTTAGTGCTGTACTTCTGTGGGCTATAAGAGAGGAATGCTCCTGTAGCAAGGCACTGGCTTTCCTTTTCTACACACATATTTCTTTTTCATAGCATTTCTCAGGAAAGAGGAATATAATGAAACAGTAGTTCAGTCCTGCTGCAATTACTGTGTTTGAATTGTTGCTGCTAAGTTGTGCGTTCTTATCAGAAGGTGGAGCAGCAAAGGATACGTTAAGCCAAGTTAGCCAGTACTTTTCCCAACAAATAAGTAAAATCTTATGCCAATTTTACTACACCAGTGGCCATTAAGTAGACTCAGTATTAGCTGCTTTCAGCATTCTGTTCACTTCCAAACCAAACTCTCATGTGGTTCCAGGATCTGTCACTGATATATTACTCCCAATACAGAATTATAGATTTCATCCTCTCAGACCTCTGGTGTGCTACAATAAATTGGACTTCACTTTTCTGCAGAGAATCCAGATTCTGCATTATTTCAGCAAAGGAAAAATAAATTCTGGCAGCAACTACCTTGAGAAATTAAACAGCCAAGATTTTTAAAGAGTAAGATAAAGCAGTGGAAAATGCAAGCAGCACAGCAGCCCTGTCTTACTTAATATTAAATTGTTTGCTTTGGACTCTCCCTACTTTTTCATTTTTCTGAAAGCCTTACATTTGTATCACTTCTGAAAAGTGTGATGCCATTAGAAGTAATTTGGAAAGTGAAGTGGGACACATGAAGATGTATTTTTACGATGTGCAGTACTTTTGTCCACCATTTGCTCTCATTTAATAAGCTACTAGAACAGCTCTGTATTTTCGGCAGACTTGCCACCTCATTGATTCTCCTCCCCAACTTCTTTAGAGGTGCCCTCACTCCTACATAAATCCAGTGGAGATCTTCCTCTATTGCAAAAAATGACCCTGACTACGTTCTGTTCCCCACTGTTTCCAATCACTCAGATGTTACTATCATATTCCAGTATTTGATCTGACAACATAAGGTATTTTAGCTTTCCAGAGAAATGGAAGAAGAGTCTGAGCAGGGAGTGCTCTCTCTGTTGCAAAGTTGATTTCTTGTAAGATCAACCATCTGTTGCCTCTTTAAATCAACATATGCGAAGGTTTCTAAATCGCTCAGCTCACAAAAACACATCAACCATCAACTCAAACCTCCTACAGTTTTCAGTTTGACTCACTTCTTTTCCTGTCCTTGTCAGGAAACAACCTCTGCTCTGTGACCTCACACAACTGAGCTCCTCTTCTCCCTGCCCCACTCACTCCAAAGGTATGTCTTGCTCTACTGTAGCAGCTTATATCCTTAAGTAAAACATGGGACTAATTACTAGTCTACATTGGCTGAAAGTGTAGCAGTGAGAAGAGTAAGAGCAGAATGCAGCAGCTGGGATGCTGCAGACCTAAGAATACTGACTGGCTGGAATAGCCAGGGAGAAACCATGCATAATGAAAAGTACTTGCCACTCATAATTTAGTGAACTTGCAAAGACACAGACTGACGCTTGGCTATTCAATTGCTTTTAGCATGATATTTTGAGTCATAATTTAAGAACCAGTGCATAAAATACTGAGAATTGAAAATACTCTTAAAATATGTTTTCACTAGTCATGTGAGTAATGTGCAAAAACTTAAGAATATGTAATATAATGTGTAAGAAAATATTTTTTATTTAAAAGAGATGGAAAATGAAAACCTGAACTTTCCCTCATGAAATTTTGATTATTACAGCAAAATAAGACTGCTTTGCCACAGGTTCTTAGAGTATCTTCTGAAGCTTTGGTTCACTTGCTTCTGTTCTTATTTTTTCAACAATCCTGTACATGATGTGCAATTTCAATGAGCATGGCACAAATCAAAGTCAACATATGCTAAGCTACACCCAGGGAGTAAATAAGGACCTATGGCGCAAACCTCCCATTTCCAGGATAATTACTAGTAATACAAACAGGAAAAAGAATTAATTACAAATGATGTCTTCCCCTCACTCCAAGGCTTTAGAGATACTGAAATTCCAATAAATCTTCACATTTTAACAGTGATACTTCATGAATGTACCATTCCTTCAGAAGAACCCAGAACTCAGTAATAGGGAGAGACTTCAATATTAGCATATTATTCACTGACTTGAAATTAATTTGCTTTCTTTTGGACACAAAGATTTATCTCACAATACTCAGACTGTTTTTTTTTCTTTCTATAAATCATGGGGCAAAGAGGAATATGACTTCTTTTTGTAAGTGACTGAGATACTTACTTTGGTAAGGCCACTGTGATCTTATTCTGTAAATAGTAAATGTCACACAGAATTAAAAACCTATGCATGAGGTTTCCATGTGTCTCGGTATCTTTCTACTTTTATATACACAAGCACATACATTACACAGAAATGCTGATGATCATTCTAAAGATGCAATCAGTGGAACTGGTGTTATTCTGCACCATATTGTCACTTTACTAAGTAGGGGTTTTATCTGGCTAAATATGGGCATCTAAAGCTGACCAATTCCTTTGCAATCAATGAAAAGGTGAACAATGGAGTTGACAATGTAAATCATTTCATCTGAAGCAGACGCTTGCATCTGATCACACAACGGGGTCTGATCTCCCCATATTAGATTCCCAGTGACTATAAATGGAACTCCAATAGCAAGCTATTTGTACCTACACTGCAGATGCCTGAAAATAAGGTGAAGTACATTCCATACCAAGAAACCATCCTGCAGTAGTAACCTATTCAAATTGAGCACATGCTCTGTATTCTACTAACTTCAAGAAACTTTACAAAACCCTTGAATTCTGAGCAGGGAATTAGCGTTCAATAGAAGCCATAAAATGGAAAATCTGAAAATCTGTAGCCATCAGTGGGAAGATACAGTAGTAGTGTGAAGAAAAACAGTGAAAATATCAAAATCTAACGCTGCAGATTTTCATTGGTAATACACCAAAGTATTTCAGCACACACTTCATTGTTTTCCTACCCTGGAAACACAGGCACTAATCCTGTGCTTCACCAGGCACTGGATCTTCTTTTTGCTGCCTACGTTGTTCCTGAGTTCAAATGTTATTCTGTGCACTGATGGGTGCACAATATTAACTAGGTTAAAAGAAAAACAGACAAGACGCACAAAAGTAATGTTGGACTGATCTCCCCCTGAGGAGAGCTGGTGTCTGATATCTTTCTAGGCTTCTTCAAAATCACAAACTGTTTCCTGATATAGATATTGTGGGTGTTCTTCCTGGTCCCCCAGATCTTGAGGACAGAGAAGAGAGCAGTCTAGAGACTGTTATGGAGGGTACTGGACCATAGACGTTTCGGTTCTCCTAGGCAGAAGGGAGAATTTAGATGTAGAACTTCCTCAACCATAAGGAATCAACAGACTTTTCTAAGAATAAGATGTCACCAGTAGCTCTTCAATGTATAGTTTTGTTTAAAACAAAAAGTAATTCTTGTTTTGTTCTCTCTCAGAACATATTCCCTCAAAAATATTTTGGGAAATGTTTTTTAGGTAGACAAGGTCTTGGTAGCATAGGTTTACAGTTGGACTCAATCTTAAAGGTCTTTTCCAGCCTAAATGATTCTATGATTCCAAGACCCCATCCTCTAGTAACAAGTGTGCAGATGAGTTTCAAAGTGGAAAAGTTATTCAAGACCTACCTTCTCTGAGATTTTCTAACAGGTTAGCAGCAGCTTGCCCGAATACTTGAGACACTTTTTTCTTGACCTCTCTGAATGGTATGGAAAGCCTCCAAAACTCTCTAATTTTCTGTTATTCTTTTCATTATTTATTTATTCCAGCCAGGGAGAGCAGAGGGCACATAATAAACACTTACTGATTTTTACAGGCTCGGGAAGGTGTGGCTGGAGAGCTCCCCAGCAGAGAAGGACCTGGGGGTGCTGATTGATAGCCGGCTGAACATGAGTCAGCAGTGTGCCCAGGTGGCTAGGAAGGCCAATGGCATCCTGGCTTGTATCAGGAATAGTGTGACCACCAGGAGCAGGGAGGTAATCTTGCCACTGTACNGGTGGTGGAGTCACCATCCCTGGAGGTTTTTAAGGAGAGGATAGATGTGTTTCTTCAGGGGATGATTTAGGGGTAAGGGTAGTGTAGGGCTATCGGTTGGACTAGATGATCTTGAGGGTCCTTTCCAACCGTAATGATTCTGTGATTCTGAGTCCATGAGTCAAACCAAGCAGATGGTAGCATGGACAAAAACAAGACAGCAAAGGAGGAAGCTTTGCTCCGGTAAGCTCTGAGTAGAAATGCCTCATTAGTAATCAACAAAACTTATAATGAACTGGCTTAGCATAGTCTGGGGGGATAAAAGGTTGAAAGTAGAGTAATTCTGAAAGCTTTAGTATATGTATTATAAACAAGTGAGTATTCTTTCCAAACAAGATAGTTTAGATTTGTGTTAAGAGACAAAACCAAGCATTTCCACTGGGGGGTAACTTGCTAGATGAAAGGACACTTAAAGCTTATAGAAGAAGTCTGATATGGAATTTGTATTAGATAAGCTAAGTTAGTGACTGTACTTACTGTGTAAAGCTCATTAAGAACTTTCATTAAGTCTTCATGTAGCTGAAACGCAATCTCTTTGCTCTGTAATTAAAAAGAAATCATTAGGAAAAGGCATGCAAAACCTGCAACATACATTTGCTTCTTTATGTTCACACTTCTTGTTCATGTAATATTTCTTGCAAAGGCAGTGTTCTGAAAGAATTACAGTGCGCTAAAAATAATGATGCAAAGGGAGACAGATAACATCTGGACAGAGGATTTCTAAAAGGAAACCCAGAAGTAAATGGAGAGATTTTCCCATGAAGCATCAGGAAGCACAAAGGGTAAAGTTCATGATTAACATTATAAGCCTTTTTAAGAGAACAAACAGTGTAGTGTTTTATAACTGCTATGACATATACAAAAACTAAACCACGTGGAATGTGATATTCTAGAGGGACATCCTGCCCATTTTTACATCTAGAATAGTCTTTGTTTCTCAGCACATTCAACTATCTAAATATTTATGCAAGAAATAGTGGTGGCTCCTCTTTGAAACAGATACCCAACTGCATAATATTCCACAGAGTGGGCTGCTGAAGCAGCTTTGTTTAGCTTTTCTGGACTGTCTTTACTTTCATTCTGACCCAGAAAAAAAGAAATGCTTAGCAGTAGTTATTAACGAAAGCAAGTATGTCAAAATAAGAGTATTTAATTGGAGTCTCATTCAAATGTATTCCTTTGTTACTTGTCCAGAACAGTTCAATCAGATGAAAATTGTGGCAACTGTGCAAGAGTTGAAGGCATTTGTACTACAGCCTTTGGAAAACAGCTACAGACCAGAGCTACGAGACTTGGCAGACAGCCTAGCTACATTTCTTCCACGATGCTCAGCATTGTAACATCCACACTGGAAATGTCAGCTTTTTCTTTCTGTGAATAAATTGATAATTAGCCTGGCTTCTAAAAACTCCAACTTCATGCTAGATAATGGCCTTAGCTATGAGAAGTACTTTGTATCTGTATAGAAGCCAAAGGAAAATCCTCAGGGACAACTCATCTCCAAAGCTGCTAACACATACTTGGCCATCACTAAAACACCTGCAGGAATAATGGTTTCTGAATGAGAACTTCCAGTGCAACACCCACGTGTGAGGAGGAACTACACCACACATCCCACCCATGGCGTCTTCCAGGAGGATAAAACAGATACAGTAGCTGGAACAGAAAAATTTGATTTTTTTCTCATATTCCTACTGTCATAGTTCTAACTCTGGGCAGCAATTTAAGAAACCTGCCATACTACTTACCAGTATTCAAATCCTTATATGCAAGATAATTTTTAACTGACAAGAAGCTAGAAATACACATTTAAAAACAGTTGAGTGACATTCTTGTATTTGCAAGGGCATTAGATGTAACAGCTAAGACACAGTGAGATAGATGCCATGAAGCTGAATTATGCAGAACTACTATGAAATTTTCCTTATTGCTTATACTTTTCAAAGTCTGGTATTTTTCATGAGGTATATTCTACTAGTGAGGTATCCAGAACATAAGGCTTACTACTTCCATTTCTTTGCAAATATCAGATTATTTTCATTTAATATTAAGGACAAAAATTCATATGCATAACACCACTCAGACTGCTTGTAAAGAATTGGAAAAGGATTGCAGATTTGCAAGCTGCTGTAGGGAAACACAGTAACAGCTTCAGCAAAAATTCTGAATTGCTTTTCATTGCTTTACATTGGCACCCTGCCTTTAAAAGTTAGCAGTGAAGCTCTGACAAAACTTACACATCTCAAAGCTCCAAGAAGTGGAGGCCAACTGTTTTCTCTTGGATAGCTGCATTTATAGTGCTAAATATGAGTGGTCTGTTTTTTTTAAAATTATTTTAGCAAAAAGAAGAACAAAACATACAAATAAGATGGTTGACATTAAGACTGAAAGTTGAAAGCATACATATGGGGAAAAAACTGTAGATGAACTTCAGCTTCAAGCAATTTGCCACTTTCAACTGTTGGTCACTATAATTTCGAAGCTGATGACAACTCAAGCCCTAATTACAGCACTGGCAGTTCTAAAACACCATGACTTAATGTGGCAGTGCAGAAGTTTGTCTGAGAAGGTAAGACAGAAAACCCCAAAGCAATTTTCTCTTTACCCTTTGCAAATTTTATTGTAAGCAAAGCATACTCTCTCTGCTCTTCAGTTACATCTTAATGCAGACACAACACCAGGTGAACTGAGGTTTCAGGGAATGATCACTCTTTACTATGACCCATTTCATCTTTTTGGTCCTGTAGAGCGTTGTCTAGCACTGAAGCACAAGCGGCCCAGCCCTCAGGATTTACTGGCCACCAATGCATACGTGATCGTTTCCAGGCAACACACTGATCAATGGTAAATTTGAAAGTGAATGGAAAAGATCACAGCAGAGGAAAAAAGGAGGTGTTTTTAGGTAAGAACAATAGGCTTTAAAATAGGAAGGAAAATGAGAGGGAGGGAGGTAATGAGCAGAAAGAGTGAAAATTAGGAGGAGACTGCTTAGCAATGCCACATGATCACAGATGAGTCATCTTTCCACCAGTTCATCTGGGGACTCCAGACTCTAGAGTGATGGATAATATGTCAGTTGCTGCCTCTTTCTGATGAAAGATTTTTGTAGGAATTGTCCAATTAAAATCAGGAAATTTGGTTTACCTTAGCAGTATAAAAGGAATTTTTCAAGAATCAACACATTTTACATTAGCATTTAAGATGAAGAAATACTGACTCCAGTGGCAAGTGATTTGGCTTTTAGTGCGTAATTTATAGCGCATTAGAGGACCAGACAAGTGCATTTATTTTCAGTAGTTAATGGCTCTTCTACTTCTCTTCTAGGCTATGTACTCTCTGCAGTAGTTCAGCATGTTTGAACAGTGTGCTCCTTGAGAAGCCTATCCTCAGTGTAGCCAAACAACAGAATGTAAGATGCAGCACACATTTTCCTTGACCTGAGCTAATAGCTGTCATCAGGCCATTAAAACCTGACAAACAGTCACTGAGGTGCTTCTTTATTCACTGTCTCTTAAGAAAAATGTATTAGCATCTATGAATCAAAAGAACAAAGAACATAATAACAACATTAGAGCACATGCTAAAAATATTACATATATTACTAATCTAGCCCAAAGTAACATTTTTTTCACCTGATTGTAGGCTAGATCTCGCCCACGCAACAGACAAATAAGTGTACCTAAACCACCCTTTCAGTATCTGCTCAACTTTCAACACACCAGTGGTCCTACTGACATCATCAAGGTCTGTATTTATAGATTAATGTCTGAGACACTTCAAATTTTATTCCACTTTAATACCTTTTCATTGAAGTGTATAAGATTTTTTCCATCCATTTCAGTTAGAGCACAATTAGGCACCCAAACTGTACTCTTGGGTTTTCTAACTGAACTTTAAGAGTCAGTTCAGTTCTTCCTGGAACTGTTTAGGGTCTGTATTTAGCACACAGTATTATTCTCAGTTACATCATTTAGGGAAAATACTCTATGACTATTACTTTTAAATGAGTCTGCTGCTGGTCCCTGGGGGAAGTAATGTGCACTCTTCTCTTAAGGAGCTTTTATGATCTCCAGCGACACCAACATAACTATCTCATAGTAAAATTTTCTCCCAGATTTGCCGGTCCATAGCAATAAATAGCTTTGCTATCCTTTTAAACCTTCAAATGTTTAAGAAAATATGTATAAAATCTCTATATATGCCACAATCTTTATAAAGTCAAATAGATTTGGAAGGTAGTCACATTCCTTGTTAATAGCCAGATTATGGAACTGAAATATTTATTGTGCTTGGCTTCTCCAGCATCTCTTACTGTAAACACTCGGAGATATGTTCATCTTGGCTCATTATGGTTTCTGTCCAAAGAAAATACATGTTTATAAATTATAAATATACAAATCTGGTTAAGGATTTTGTGGGTATGTGTTTATACAGTTGATACTGGGGTAACCAGAATCCCTGCATGAAATGTGCCACATAATACTTTTCCCTTCTGCTTGAAATTTTTCCTTATTACTTTATTCTTTAATTGTCCCCATGAGGCCATCTACCCCATCTGCCTGTAGAATCATGCAAGTGTGCAAGGTTTGAATTCTGCTACTTTATGTTTGTAATTTTATGTGCAGCATGAAGGCCAGGCATGAACAGCAATCTGTATTGCTTTTATATGCCAGTAACTAAATAGAAGAGCTTACGTGTCTGCCTGAAAGTATGAGGCCTGACATAGCATCATCAGATAAATGTCACAAAATCTCTGAACTAGATCCTATCTCTGTCCTGCATTTAGTACATTTAAACAGATGCTGCTTCCTGACCTTTTGAAAAAAAGGATGACAAATTGCTCCTGAGAGAACAGAAATAATGAATAGCTATATGCTAAGTGCGCCAGCCTAGACAGGAAAACCATGTAGAGTCAGGTACATGAATACAATATACCCTGGCCCATCAGAATACATAAGGTAGAAGTAATAGGGATCATTTCACCAGAGTAATCCAGATGTTGATATACATGTAGAGAGAACCAGAATGAGGAGGAATAAACACTGAGACAAGGGCAAGGTAAGACTAAGGGGCACAGACATCCCTCATCACTACATTTCATATTGACCAACACTGGGTGATACATACACCTTTTACAGAAGGGCTAGAGAAATGGGTTGCTACACACTTGTAACTTTGTGCTACATCCACATAGGAGACATCAACAGAGGAGGGAACAAAATAACGTGCTACTGGTAAGCATGGCCAGGAAATGAAATTGTTTGATCTTAAACATCACTACAATTCAAGCAGGAGCCAATCTTAGAGTAGCATACAAACAGTATCCTTTTAGAAAAAGTTGGACTTACTTTGTGGAAAAGTTTCACTTGAGGACCTAGGTGCTCACCAGTGAGGTGGAAAAAGCCAGTAAGGGCATTGCAAAGCAGAATGAGCAGCCTCATTCTCTCAGGAGGAGAGATGGAGAAATAAAAAGAGGGAACAGAAGAGCCAAAAAGCTCAGAGTGACTTTGCTGTTGTCTCCCTGTATCTTGCTTGTGAGGAATGGGGCAATCCATTCTGAGACGCTTTCCCTTTCTGCAACAGGCAGACTCAGCTTCAGAGCAGAATGATGGAGATCTGCTCTGATCTCAGACTTGGTGTAGTTACGCTCCAGACTTGGAAGCAGAACTAAGGTACCTCCAAAGATGCAGAATCTGCTGCTGCAAGATCAGGGGAGAACTAAACCAAGATGATTATAGTGATGCATAACACTATTAGGTTAATAAACTGTAAGATACAAAATCAAATGATCTAATTATTGAATATAAAGAAGCTTGATTAGCTGGTCTTTGGAAATTACTTAAGACATTAAGCGCTCCTATGCGCCATGTTGTGAGAGCCAATGGCATACGGATACGTTAGATGGGTGTATTCTTGCTCTTGACCATGGACTGCAGCAAGATATCAAGTATGCACTTGCTAGTCTTTATTTTTGAAAGCTTCACATTACTACAGTTCTTATTATTTACATTTATTACTTATAAAAGTCCATATTTCACAGAACGGTATGATCAGACTCCAATGTAGCAGTATCTGTGAGATATGCTTTATCTCTAATTTCATCTGAAATCCGTGAAGAGTGAAAAAATCCCATGTGCTTTTATAGGGCACTCATTGAAACTGATTACACTACAGAATTTTGTTCCAAATCCAGTCTGTTTCAAAAGCAACTTACAGAATTTGACTAAATATTCTATTTGATGTTTACAGATCTCCAACAAATCCCACACCATTTTCGTTAGGGAGAATATAATTTCGGTGTTAGATGTCACCTTTCCTGTTCTAAGTGTACCTTTCTCTTTGCTCCTGTAACCCCTTTCCTGCAAGGGGAACTGTTGTACAGGACAGATGTGTCTTACACTTTATTTATTTCTGTTGCCTGCTGGACATCCATTAGGCATTTCTGAGACAGTCTGTGATTCTGTGAATTAGACTGCCCATTCACATCCAATAGAAATTATCACAGAATCATAGAATGGCTTGGATTGGAAAGGACCTTTAAAGACCATTAGGGCTGAAGCTACCCATTTGGACTAACCATATATGCACACAGCTTATGTTCTTCATCAATAAAGCAAGACAATTTTGCTAACAGCTTTACCTCCTGCACTGGTCTTGGTTTTCTCTCTGTTCAGTGCTGTCCACCTCACTTACAACTCCTTTCACTTTTCAAAGAAGAGAAAATGGAGCTTCATCATTATACAAGGTATAATCAGTTCTGCAGCTGGTAAATAACAGCAGCAAGCACCACAGCAAGAACTGTGCACGCTGGGACTCAGTGGAAATACCAACCTTCTCCAACAAGTATTGATTCCTGACAGACTGTACTAAAAATTGTGTGTTCAGAATCAATACTGATGAACAACCACTGCCAAATTCAGGCCACATGCCCATGAAGTTGACTTATACCATGTTGAGATGCTATTTGTCTTCCTGCCACCCTTCCCCTTACATTACAAGTGTGGCTCAGATCCCTTCACGCAGCCTTTGGTGAACTCACTCTGGCTGTGTTCCACCTCTGCTACCAGCTGTTTAATGTGACACTATCGCACTGGCTATCAGGTGGCAAACCTTGCTGAAAGGTAGGAAAGGACTGTTTTGGGTCTGGGCTACACTAATGTGAGCTCCAGTTTATGCACAGCAGGACATAATCCATTTCTGTTCTCTTACTTCCCCTGTAGAAGATCCAAGTTTGGAATAAAAAAGGTAATAGCAGCTGCTTGCTCTCCATCAAGAAGCTATGCTAGAAAGAGAAAATTTGAAATGTTGCATGTTCCTGGGAACAACATGGAGGAAAGAGATGGTTCTGTCAGCAATATGGGAGAATATGTCTCCTGTAATGCACTGAAAACATCCACATATTTTCCTCCTCCTGAGAAATAAGCTGCCACAATCTCCATTAATAATTTATGAGTGAATAAAGGACATGCACTTCTACATGGAAAACTTTATCTAGATATTTTTTGCACAGTCCATCTGGAAAGAAAGGAAGGAAAAGTATTTCCAGTGCTAAAGAACTGAACTAAACTGAAAGCAAACAGGCTAGTCTAATGACACACACCTAGAGAAGAACAGATTTCTGAGACATGACATATACAACTGAAAAACTATTCCACATTCAAATACAGAAAAAATTCTACTGGTCCAAGCAAGTCTGAGGTATTTCCACACAGACAGTATTGCAGCATGCTCAAATTTTCTCATTATCTTTTCAACTTCTACAATAATCTTCCATGTTAGTAAGTTTAGTGGTTTGTGAACTACCGTTTTATGCATCAAAACATTATATGACCAGATTGAGAAACTGTAAATTTCAACTCTGTTAAAGGTTTTAATGCACATGAATAAATTTGATTCATACTGTTACTTCTTTTCCTCAAAGTACAACCTATGCACTCCCTAAATGATTTTTCTCCCCACCTCTTGCTATCTATCTAGGATTCTGGCCAGGTGCATGTGAAAACAGTTCCCTAACTTGACACTAATCTGGTATCCTTGCCCTCATTTAATCATACACTTGGCATTCTTCAACCTTCATACTATTTGAGCTCTTTTTGTATGATGCTTGCCCACCAACATTCCACTGTGACTGACAGATATGAACTTATAATCTATTTTTATTTTGGAACATTATAACACCAATGACTGCAAACACATCACGCAGATCACAAACTAAGGCTGCTTAGAATGCTTGCTTAGCACAAGAGGGATTTACACATTGTGTGTGTTATGAAAACATGTAACAGGTACGTACGAGGACAAACGTGTCCAGAAATAACTCCTCAATGATCTAATAGAAGGAGTTATATATTACCACAAGTGTATGTTCTCATCTAATATTGGGAAGGAAAGGAAACACATTTAGGAGAATTGTAGCACAGGCTATCATCTCCTTGCCAAGGCATCACAAGGCACACACCTACTTTAGCTTGAATCTGTTTCTCTTGTCACAGAGTTGCAATGAAACACTGTTGTTACAAATAATTCATTAATACAGTGTAACTATTTTGGGAGTTCTAAGTGAAACCTGTTTCCTTTCTGCATGGGCAGACTAATGTCCTGTTAAGAGAACAGGGTTTTTTCCCTGCCGTTTGGATATTTGCAATTCAGCTCTTAAGGTCACCAGGTTCCTAGGCATTTCAGTACCAAGGATTTGCTCCATGAGAACAATCCTGAAGAATTTATATTTGTGCTAAAACAGATTTTATGCTACATGTGCTGATTCTCCTCCTCAAATGCTACCTATTAGGACAAGTCTGCCTCCCTCATGCATTTTACAAGCAGGCTGGGGGACTGAAGGAGAGGCATTACCTTTTTGAACATCCTGGTGGAGTCTTCACTTATCTGCATGAACCGCATGATCACATTGTTCAGGTAGATATCGCTCAACGTTGCATGGTCTTTGCTTTCTCTTCTCACTTGGTTCAGAAGTAAGTACCAGCAATTCACTGGTGACAAGAGGTTTTGGTCTTTCCTAAGGAGGAGATACATGCACGTATTATGTTTAGAAATGAAAGTTACATTATTAACATAAACATCTCCTTGATATCTACACATGAGCTGTTGTGTAAAAATGGCTGCTTCTGAATAGTCTGTTAACCAGGTCTTGGAATAACTCTGGTTAGGCAAGCTCCAGATCACTTTTAAGACACATTCTACAAATCCCATGAGGCACAGATAAAAAAGATATAGAAAAAGCCTAAGAATTCAGAACACTGCAAGCCACCTGAGAGCATAAAAACCCCAAACACCTTGCCACAAAGCTGACAGTTGCTTACAGATGGAGAACATGTAAATATACAAAATCAATAAAGGTCACTGCTGAAAGAGTAACAGTAATTAATTTTTTATATCAGAAATAAACAAGCACTGCAAGCACATCCCAAATCCTTCAAAAAGAAAATTGCAGGTGTAGCTGTTATACTGCAATGGATTTGTGTAACTGCTAAAAAAGTACAAGGAAACATCACAAATATACATATTCTGTAATGAGCATTCATAAATTCACAGCACTCATAGACTGCCACTGCTAGTCCCAGATGGTTCACTTGCAAGACACACTGGACGTTTTCCACGGTGGTCCAGTTCTGAATATCTTTGACAGGCTTTTTGCACTGTAGGCCCACTGCAAGTTTTTAATATTGCAAAAAGTGAAATCACAGATAACTTTTCATTGCTCTTGCACAAACCAAAATAAAAATACATGTAGTTCAACAACTGTTTCACAGACAACAAAAACCTATTTATAAAATCTCTCTTGTTGGGAGGATGGGGTCAGGCTCTTCTCAGTGAAGCCCAGTGACAGGACAAGAGGCAATGGCTGTAAGCTGAAGCATAGGAGATTCCGTGTGAATACACGTAGGAATTTTTTCCCAGTTGAGGTGCCAGAGCTCTGGCACAGACTGCCCAGAGAGGTTGTGGAGTCTCCTTCTATGGAGGTATTCAAAACCCGTCTGGACGCGCTTCTGTGTGACCCGGTCTAGGGAATCCTGCTGTGGCAGGGGTGGGGGACTAAATGATCTTTCAGGGTCCCTTCCAACTCCTAATATTCTGTGATTCTGTGTGATTTTATTGAAATTTTAATTTCAAGTTTGCCTTGCAACTGAGTGCTTTAGAAACTTGCTGTTCCTTTTTCTCCTCTGATGGAGGGATACTCCTATGGTCAAAAGGATCAAGCATGTGAAGATAAACCAGCCAGAGCTAGTGATGAATCGCAGAAGAAACACCTTCAACTCTCGGTAAATTGTTCTAATAATAAACTATTCTCACTGTTAGAAACATGTCCCTTAATGCCTCATCTATTTGTCTACCTTTAGCTCTCACTTTCATAATCAAAGCAATAATGAATGATTAACAGACAAAAGCCTTATCTTGACTGTTAGTGCTTTGCTTTGCTATGAATCAGAAGTGAGTCAAGGAAACTTCTCTTTCATTTGAGATGGACATCTTAACAGTGTTACTGACAGCAAGGAGCTGCAGGGTGTTATCAGCCAGGTCAGCCAACATAAGCACGCCTGAAAGGGCCACGGTGATATTACTTAGTATTCTCTGCTCATGCATGTCCCTGAGCCAATCCCACAGACCTTCCTGCCTCTTCTGGGTGGAATGCTGGTAACAACAGCACTAGGGACTATGAGTTAGAGTGACTTTTGCTGAAACTTCTTCTCAAAGCAGAAAATTGCAGAACAAATTCAAAGGCAGGACTCCCATCATAACCACCATGTGGTGTATCTGCCAGTCTGGATATAACACATTTAAGAATGAGGAAAGATGTTCGTATGCACAAGGCAAAAGAATTTTGGCACAAGCTGAATAAAAGCCAAGAGTCTCTCTGAAGTAGTGACATATGCACACATTGGTTACTTCAGAGAATCACCAAGTCAGTTAACAGAATTTTAAGAAATATACATTACTGCCCTTTGTATTACAGAAGTTGCATTTGGATTAACCTTTCCTTTGCCAGATGTGTTTGGAAAATACTTTTGTCCTGAAACAAAAGCTCTATCTAAGTATTTCTGGCACAGCACTGGCTGGACAGTGGAAAAATATACTTATTTTTCAGCTTTAGAAACACAAAATACTAGTTTATACCCCCTAAGCATAACAGGGCCAGACAAATTAATTAGCTTAAGTCAGGAGAATAAACAGATGAGACTATGCCAGCAAGTAAGTCATTTGAAACAAGCTATACACGTGTTTTTCCAGATACTACCTGACCACTTCTGCTTTGCACACAAGTTACCATGGAAAAGGATACATTAAACTGTAAGCAAGGCATAACATTGACTCCACCATCAATTCCAGGAATGAGAGGGATCGACAGGCAGCACAAGTTCACATGCAATAGCAAATCAAAATAGTTTTCTTTCTTAATGCCTTTTTTGCCAAAATTCTTCTTTATTTTTGTAATGGTATTTGACCTTGATTTAAGACACTATCAAATCCTATTGACTCCACTGCAACAGATCAGCACGCAGTTCTGGAGCCCTTTGGGGCTCTGCATTTCTTTTAGATACTAGCTGTATTTTGAGTGTTTTAAATTCCACATGGTAGGTTAGGGATAATATTTGTGCAGCTTACCTTTTCAAAAGCTGAAACCACTTGTTGAAAGCTTATATGAATAATTGCAGAGGGCCAAATCAACAAATCAGTGTTTAGGCACCCGTCTACCTTCAACTGCAATGAGAACCTCTATGGTCCTCTACAGGGGTGGGAATTTTGAATATGCCTTTGAACCCGGGCTCCAGCTAGCAGTACTCAAAACAGAGAAGCAAAGAGCAGCAGATCACTCCAGCAATGGCTAACCTGAGGCAGAGGAGGAATGGAATTTCTCTTACTTGTACTGCTGATGATCCTTCGTACTTCTTGTTTTTGCCATGAACCTTTCTGCCAATTTTTCCAGGTTTCGGGAATACTCCATCTCTATTTCTGACTTCTTGCGGAAGAAATCCTGCAGATCCTGAAGAAGCTGCACTCTCATTTCAGTCTGCTGCTCCAGGCATTTCTGCTGCTCAATGAGTTGAGCTCGGATCTCTAATGAAGGAAGCAAATACCCACTAAGGTCAGTGAAAACAAATGAGAATTGAGTGTTATTAAGCAAAATTACAAACACTGTAGCATACTTCAGCTTCATGGCTACAGCAACTGGATCTAGATTTCAGGTCCTTTGGTGGATTGTAGCAGTGGCAGCTCTCACTTCTGTCACCACATGCTTATGCCCCAGCATCTTCCCACCCACTGCCTCACTAATGGCTACAGCAAGGGCTCAGGACTCTGCTGCACTCAGATGAGCAGAAGACCTGCCTCCTCCTTCCTCTTCCTGGTCTCTGTCATTAGTGCAACATCTGTCTTGGAGTGATCTCCTTGCAGGAGATAGTGTGCAATTGTTTGAGCAGCCCTTCTGCTGCCCTGAACAATGGCATGATAAACAAGTACCCTTTGGGGTAGGATCAGTCTGCTGACTGCCAGGTGGACCATGCTGGTGGGTATCAACATGTATGACAATGGAAACAAACTTGTGATGAACTTTGAAGGCATTATCCACCATAACTGTGCACAGATGAGCTTCCATATCTGCCCCAACTCTGCCAGGGAGGGAACTAGTGTACCATAGTTGCATTCACCAATATTCAACAGCAGATATAGAGAAGAAAATGTACCTATTATTAAAGACAGTTATAGCAAATTTGCACAAGGTTCCAGAGACTGTGGTATATAAATAAAACATAAATCAACAACAAAATCAGACAATTTAGAAGAGAATATATGTTCACAGTTATCATACAGAGTAACAGAGAAAAGCCTCCAGATTTCTTACCACTGTTTGCCATATGCACAATTGCTATGCTACATGGTTGGGTTTGTTGGTTGTTTTTTTTTTTTTATTGGTTAGGTTTTGGGTTGTGGTTTTTTTGGTGTGGTTTTCTTTTCATGCTGTTGTTGGGGTTTGATGGGGTTTTTTTGCAATTAGTCACATTCTGGGAACACAGTCTAAAAATATGCCTCTTTTTTTTTGAGAGACTGGTTCATTAGAGTTTTGTCAACTGCCCAGGCACAGTGAAATTCAACATTGTGGAGTAAACATTTTGTGACCATAATATATGTATACACTTTTAAGAAAGTTTAATGCCGTAACAAGGACTTATCAATAGCAGAACAATATGCCAGCAGTGATGTCCATGTAAATGCAAACTTGTTGTGAACTTTTACTTGATTCCTAATAATGTAATCATGCTGTGGGCAAGAAGATTTTGGAAATCTTAGATGCTTCACTGGTTTGGAACAGAAAAGGATTCTAAAAATCACTGCTAACATCACAGGGAACTGCAAACCAATAAGTAGCAATAACACTGCAGAAAATCAAAACAGGTATGAAGGCAGAGATTCACTCTGCTGGGATTCAAATGTGCATACTGAAATAAGGTAGTATGAGCACAGAAAACTGTTAAGCTAATATATTTACTGGAGGAGGGAGACACTGCACTATTTTCTTCCAATTCTCCTTTGAGATACCAGCTGCTATGTTAACCATTAATGAAACCATCTAGCTTTATAGTCTGGGAGGTGAACCAAAAAATTCATGGTTTCATTTTCATTTAATTTCAAATCAGTTCGTTGGAAAATGACCATGCCTCCAGCAAGGATGAGCCACTGTAACACAAACACTGTATCAATGACATTCATGTACACAGAGGAGAAAATCGCATTGGAGCCAGGAGGTTATTAAGAGAAACAAAATCCCAAGACTACTTTTTAGGGTGTCCACTACTCTTAATGCTGCAATCATAGAAAATTCATGTGTATAAGTAACCAGTTGTACAGATTCAATGATAAGAGCAGCAATTTTGGCCATAAGGTGGAGTTTTGACTAAATCCAAATCTATGCATGTGGTCTCTGGTCATCTCTCTTTCCCATTATAGATTTTCTACCAGCTACTTTAAAGCAGAGCTCTGTACAGAGCAACTATGTTCTGATTATTATTTTGTAGGTCAGTGGATCTTGCTGCTATAATTCTTGCTTTTTAGGCAGGCTTTTACCATAGCAACAGGAAAGAGAAAGATTTTAGAAACAGGAATCAGAAGTGAGTTAAGGAACAAGAAACAAGGGACTACAGATACAATATGAGAAATTGCATTAGCTTTGTGATGCTGTCTGGATTTCCAGTGGATAGTAGTGGCTTCCTTCAAACTTGTATATTAGAAAACAAACTTGGGGCATGATCTCTGAAAGCTGATGGTTGCTGGATTTGTCCAAGCTCTGAGTAAGGTAGTGAGTTAGAAGTATAGAGGGGCTGCAGCTTTATGAAGGAAGTTCCATAATTTCTGGATATTTGACTCTTGGCAAGGAGAAAGAACATGCTGGCTCCAAAGGGCTAAGCCTCTGGCCTCCCACTAGAGGAGAAAAAGCAGAGATGCACACCCCACTTGTGCCAGCTGACCAGAGTCTGTCCAGAAGAGGCTTCAGCATAGCAGTTCTCCTTGCAGTCTTTCTTGTATTTCTGCTTCTGCACTTTTTAATTCTTCTTCTACTACTAATGTGTAATGCCATAGTGGCAGGCTGAGGAGATGGCAGTGAATAACAAGCAAGATCAGCAAATGTTGTGATTTTTCCTTTCTGATAAGAGAAAGCTGTACATTTATAAAAAAACAACAAAAACCCCCAAATAAACTAACAAAAAACTCCAACAAACACTGGCATAATAGCCAGCCAGCCTGAGGAGCTGTGCATCACAAAATTGCAACTATCCAAGTGTTTTTAATTAGCATTACCTACTGCTATGGAAAATATACCAAGGCAATGCTATCTTCTTTAATGAATCCATGGGTGTTTTCCCTAGGGCTACAAAGAGTGGCGTGGAAAACTGTTGCACTGTATTCAAAGAAAGAAATACCCAACACAACAAGAAGGTGCCAAGCTGAACACTAGTAAAGCCCAAAATCTGCAGATACAGAGACAGGTGCAGCAGGCAACAAAAGGGTGACTGTCTTTACACATTTAAATTCAAAGTTGAACTGATACTAGCTCTAATGGACAATTACATTGTCCTGTTCTGCTCTTCAGGGTGGCTGATGTCAAATGACTGCCAGGCTATTTTGTGCCAGGAACAGGTGTGTTTAAACCCCAGATAAATTAACACCTTCTCCTTCTCTGTGCAGCAGCTAAGCCACACTCATTGGTTTTCTGGCCAAGGGCTTGTTGAGAAGGAATCCTGCACATTTACACTGCAGCTTGAACAGACTGAATTCACATCAAGTGGAAAAAACTCCCACCCTTTGTCCAAGATTTTTATACAGGACCAAAGCAAGGAAATACCTAATGTGACTGTAATGAAATCAAAAATCTCTGAGTAAAGTTTTATTTCTAAAGACTTCCATGTTAAAAAATATTTCAACTATGCCCTCATTGATATCATCCTGTAGGATTACTGCATTATGGATAAAATCAGGGGGTTTTTTGTGGCAGCCTTTAAGATATAACTCTAACTTTTCAACAAAGCTTTATTTTCTTCTGACAAGAGGTTAAATTGGTACATAGTGGAAAACAAAAGGAGGTAAGATTATAGCTCTTTTGGGAATTAAGTACAGAGTGGATAAAGCTGAATAAGCCTAATCATAATCAGAAACAAACTCATCAAGGTTACCTCTTTGAACACAGTACAGTATTACAAATAATGACTTATATAGCACTGCAGTAATACATCATATTATCCTGGAGAAGAGAAGTGTAACCAGTTATAGGCTGGTGCCCCACCTGAAGGCACACAACAATGATGCTGGCCATGTACTAGCAAGGAACAAAACTTGCCACCTCCACCCACACCAAAGCACTAGGCTTCACCAAACACTCCCAAAAGCCATGGGAAACCCCCTCCTGACCTCAGTAGCCAGACACTTCACAAATACACACTATGAACTAAATTAACCTACTGCCAGACCAACACTTTGCATGCAGACTGCTGCCCCACCACAGCACTCCCCACTGCAGTGCACACATTCCTGCCCTGCAATGTTGCAGTGCTCCTACCACACCACACTAGGCTGTCCCTACTTTGCTCAGACCTTGGAGACTTTCCAGACTGCTATGAACCCTCATTACCAACTCTCGACCAAAGCAACTCTAATGAAGGCTTCATGGTGCTGTCACACACATGCTGTGAGCTGCTTCCTGTCTGAGCCACCCCAAGAGCTGTTGTAGTCTGCCACCCTCAATTCCTGTTTAAGCAGAATCAACTTTTATGCTTGCAGAGCAGCTCTGCCATGGTTCTTGGTGTTTGCTGAAACCTCTGGGAGGTGCCACACACCTCTCCCTGGTCATCCTCTCCACTGCACTGCAAGCCTCCCACCTGCTGCCTCACCCTACCCAATAAGAAGCTATATTTAAGTCATGATTACAATACACAAACTATGCAGACACATTAATCCAGTAGTATTACTGGATAATAGTACAAACAACCTCAGGGTCCCATCCTCTGAACAATAATAAAAGCAAGTAGCTTGTCAGAACTATTTGAGAGTACAAATAGACTCTTGTAAGGCATAGCTATGTTTGCAGGTTTTATCCCTTCAGGTGACTTCAGACAAAGCCATATCACTTCCTCCCATCTTCCTTTAAAAAAAAATAGGATCAGCTTTAAAACACACAGAAATGTCTTGTCAAATGCATTAAGGACAATACATGGTTCCTTAGTCTTTGCAACTTAGTTATTTCTTTTATCCTCGTGAGCTATCAACACACATATCCCTCCTTCTCAGATTTATGATATCCAGATCATAGAATCATTATGCTTGCAAAAGACCTCTGAGATCACCAAGTCCAACTGTACACCCAGCACTACCATGCCCACCACTAAACCACATCCCTAAGCACCATATCCACATGATTTTTGAGCACTTCCAGGGACAGTGATTGCCCTGGTGCAACTTGAAGCCATTTCCTCTTGTCCTATCACTCCTTACCTGGGAGAAGCGACTGAGCCCCACCTCACTACCACCTCCTTTCAGGTAGTTGTAGAGAGCAAGAAGGTCCATCCTGAACCTCCTCTTCTCCAGACTAAACAACCCCAGTTCCCCCATATGCTCCTCATAACACTTGTGCTCTAGACCCATCACCAGCTTTGTTGCCCTTCTCTGGACACACTCCAGCAGCCCAATATCCTTCCCGTAGTGAGGGGACCAAAACTGAACACAGTACTCAAGGAGTGGTTTAGAGAAAAATTCAGACCTTACATTTAGCCTAGATATCGTTTGGTGACTGACATGCACTTGTAATTAAGCAGATGTTGGTGCATTAATCATCGTGCAGTTCCTCCTTGAAGACACTTGAGTCTTCCATGATTTTCACTGTGCCTCAGTTACTTAGCCTAAGAATGGCTGGTATCCTAGCCTGCTGCTAGAAGCTGGGGTGCTGCATTGGATGACTGATCTTTCCATTTTCATCCCAGCCTTCTGCCTTTGTAAGCACCTGCTTTTAGCTTCTCTGTAAAGACAGACATAGCTTTGGTCCAACCAAACACAGCTGGCCAACATCTACAGTTCAAGTTTTGTTTCAGGAAAGCACTTAGCTCCAGCCCACTGAGGACGCTGCCAGAAGAGAAACCACAGCAGGAATCACTGAGAGGGGCCTGGAGGTGCCCCTGTACACAGTTAGTAATCCTTAGTGCCATGTCACCCCTAGGATCAGTGCTCCCACACCTCCCAAGGACATTATCCTGCCTCTCAACAGACAAGAAGATACAGATGATGAGAGGTATCAGCCCAGCTGCTGATAATCCTCTCTGAGATACATAGTCTACTGGTGCTAGTGCTGGACAAGCTTTTAGGTCTTGGAGTCATGGCTAGAAAGCTATTTAAGTGTTTCTATGACAAATGGTGAGGGAAGCTCTGTGGTCAGCAAGGAGTCTGGTTCATGCTCTCTTCTAGGTCCTTGATGCCATTTTCCTGAACCACAAGCAGGAAATTCCACTTCAAAACCCAGGAAATTCCATCAGCTTGAGAGGTGATGAGAGATGCTGGGGTGAGGATCTCGCAGGCTGCTGCAGAAGTGCCTTTAAATAGATCATGAGCCTGTCCCACAACATTAACTTTCTATGACAGACTAGTGGAAATCGCTTCCCCGTGTTCAACATGCAAGTAAGAAGTGAGGCTGCATGTCCTTGAGCTTATGAAGGCAGGACATTAGTGGACTTTTTTTCTACTCCCCAGCCTACTACACTTCAGATGTTGAGCATACAGCTTTATGCATGTTCCCACTTAAAGAGAAACCTCTGCAATGCACACCTCAGCTCTAAATTTACTGTTTGGCTTTGTGCCACTTCCCAGAGAATTAATTTCAGACTTTTTGTTTGTTTGGGGGTTTTTGGGGATGTGGTTGAGGTTGCCTTCCACAGAACATGTCTCCAGGATGTAGTAGCTTGTGGAAATCAATGGGGAGTGAGAATCATGCCTGGTATCTGAAGGGCTGTACAAAGGCTGGGGAATCTGAAACCCCTGTTGACAACTGTCAACCCCTTTAAAAACTGTAAACCTTGTTCATTCAAGCACTTTGGAATGCTTAAAGATAAAACCAGTCCTCCTACAGTCATTAGGAGGAGAGATGGTGTAGAAGACATTTGCAGGATGAAGACAATTGTTTAAAAGTCACTTCAGTTGTGCTGACAAAGAGAGCAGAGAAAGAACGAATTTGCTCCTTGCAGCAGTACACTTCATTCTACACATTCAAGCAAACATACCCCTACCTCTTACAGTCACAGACTGGGCAACAACATGCCACCAACCAGAACCATGGAACTTGCGAATCGGAGTGGACAGGATCCAAAAGGGGTGGCTGCATTAGGGCACCTTCCACCTTCCAGCTCCCCTTGAAATGGGAAGACATGTCTGTAAGAGCCAAGAAAGCCTCTATATGTAGTTGAAGAAGCTTTTCTTCTTGTTGTTCTTGGACTAATGCCCTCCTGCTATTCACAGCCACAGCTGCTGGTCACTTGGCTGCCTACAGTCCAAACCTGAATGGAGGGCAGAGTGCCAGCTTATGACTTGGCAGGACACTTCTTGCCACAGTGCTACTGCCAAGCAACTGTGGATTTAAGCAGGCAGTCTGTCTGCACCACATTTTGAGTGCCACTGCTTTTGTGGCAACTGCTCCTTTGCACATTAAAGTAAGTGTTGGCACTACATCCTATCAAACCTTGAGCATGGCATACTTTGCCCTTCTCACAGGAGCTTGGACTCTGAAGACAGAAACTTTTATCCCTCAGGGGAAAGGGAACTTTGTTTTGCTCAACAGCAAAATCCTAGCTCATCTTAAAACACTGCCGACCAGAAGAGAAAAGTGCAAAGAGAAGAACACCTCCTCTGCCTCAAGGGCCTGGTGCAAGGTCTTTCACCAACATGATCCAGCCCTCACCTTCCACTGCAGGAGCAGATGCTGTCCTGCAATCCAACTGCCACACCTCCAGATGAGCAAATCAGCTCTGCAAACCACCAGCACACAAAAGAACAACAAAGAATCCACATCAAATAAGCCCCAAAACACATTTAAGAAGAACAAAACAAAGTGGAAACTACCCCAACTGTGGCATTCATGGCAAAGTTATGGAGCCTGAGTGAAGAAAGGAAAAGAGAGATAGACATGGAGTCTGCATGCATCTTCATCTGCCATGCAGATAGGCAGTCATGCAGGTGTCTAAAAACCAATTTAGGCCATCTAAACTGTAGAGATCTATGTGACGACTTACTCTGAAGCTTCTGAAGCGCTTTGACCATCTGAGTTTTTTAATGCTTGTTAAAGATATCATGAGCCTTTCCTTGCAGACTTAAATTTTGGGCACATGAGAAAATTAAAAGGAAACTCAGTATGTCCAAATCTTTCTCCTCTTTCTCCTCAAGGAGATATCTGCCAGCAGAACAGAAAAATGACGCATGGCTCTCCTTTGAATAATTCTTTGCAGCAATGTCTGGAATGCTAGATTGACATAAGTACTCTACGAGAAAAAAAACACCCAAACCATGCTCCTTCCTGGCCACAGATTGTTATAAGTCTATTATTTAAATTGGTTATTATAGACTGCTGTGATTGCTCTAATCAGTAGATGAAATGTATCCTTCCTTCTGGTTATTTTCTACACAAACTGTCTCTTAAGTATTCAACAATTCACCCAGTATATGCTCTATGCTATATTCTTGTTACTTACTTGCTCTTCTGTGTTTAGATTGTCAATTCTACATTTTAACTAGCATGTAAGGAAATGTTATTTCAGCTAAGCCACCTCATAAAATGAAACAAAAGAACCCTTTCATTTCTACAGCAATAAAGTTAGTTTTAGCAGTGATCAAGCTCACATATCCCAGAAAATTCATGTCAGCAAAAGATCAAGGCTTGTAAGCTAAATTCTGATCTCCCTGAAATAGAGCTCTGTCACTAGTTTTACTTATGCTGGGATTACCATCTTCCCTTAGAAGTACAAGAGGCTTAAGCTCATCCAACAGACATACCGCTATCAAAGCAGACAGTCTTTTTCCCTCTTAAATCTAGGCTACACAACTGTTTCAGGTCACCATATCTCAGCACCAGAACTTCTACAGACAGAAGGACTAACGCAAAGAGGGAAAATAAGTGTTTCCTGTGAGTTATGCTCCACAGATATTGTGGAACGGCATCAGGAGGTGTTGGTCATGTCATTGTCATTACAGATCAGCCTAAAACTCTTCTGAAGCCTTCCCAAAAGTTGGTAGCTAAATCCAAGATCATTTCCCAGCAGCTGCTTAACACTGGTGAGTGAAATACTACATTCTGACCAGCCTTGTCAGGAGCGTACGTGAACTCTCTGGAGAGGCTGCTTGTTTTGTGTTGAAGACATCTTGCAGGTGGGAAGGGTGGAAGCAACCATGGTGGGGAGCATCAGAGCTTGGCACATGTATCTTTGCCACAAGTCTGAGAAACTCAGCCTTACAAATGGGATGATCCTTGAGGATCAACAGAGCAGATGTTCTGAAGAAAACACACCACTGCTGGACAGGTGGGGTAGTTTTACTGCTCCTGAAATGCTGTATGTGTTCTGCAAATTACATCAATCTACAAGGAATCATTTTTCTGAGTGACAGTCAATTCTCCTGCTTTTGACAGACACACTGCTAACAGGTTTTATCCTTCCATATGTATAACTCTTATCTGTTGTCACAGAATCACAGAATGCTAGGAGTTGGAAAGGACCTCAAAAGATCATCTAGTCCAACCCCCCTGCCACAGCAGGATTCCCTAGACCAGGTCACACAGAAGCGTGTCCAGATGGGTTTTGAATATCTCCATAGAAGGAGACTCCACAACCTCTCTGGGCAGTCTGTGCCAGTGCTCTGTCACCTCAACTGGGAAAAGAAATTTTCTAGTATTCACACAGAACCTCCTACGCTTCAGCTTACAACCACTGCCCCTTCTCTTGTCACTGGCCTTCACTGAGAAGAGACTGACCTCATCCTCCTGACACACACCCGTCACATATTTATAAGCATAGATGAGGTCACTCCTTAGTCTCCTCTTCTCCAAGCTAAAGAGACCCAGCTCCCTCAGCCTTTCCTCAGAAGGAAGATGTTCCAGCCCCAAAATCATCTTTGCAGCTCTGCGCTGGACTCTTTCCAGCAGTTCCCTATCCTTCTTCAACTGAGGGGCCCACAACTGGACACAATATTCCAGATGTGGCCTCACCAGGGTAGAGTAAAGGGGGAGAAGAACCTCTCTTGACCTATCAACCACATCCCTTCTAATACATGCCAGAATCCCATTGGCCCTCCTGGCCACAACAGCACACTGCTGGCTCATGGTCATCCTTCCATCTACCGGGACCCCCAGGTCCCTTTCCCCCTCACTACTCTCCAGTAGGTCAGTCCCCAACCTATACTCATACATGGGGTTGGTCTTTCCCAGGTCCTTTTATTTCAGGTTACTTGGAACTGAAAAAACCCCCCATATTTTTGAAGAAATTCTCTATTCACTGTTTCAATGAAGAACTCATAATATTTTATACTTAAAAACTAGTATAATAATTTTGACTTGATTTGTGTTTTGTTACTTTCTTTTAAAGGTAGAATAAACCTTTGGACATAGTTACAATGTTTCCTACCACTCATGGCACTGTTTATAGAGCTAATGACCTGTACAATGAAATAATCAATATAACATGACCCTGTCACACAGCCTCTGCCAATAGAAAATGACCATGGGAATGCAAAGAAGTCCACAAATACATATTAATCAGCATTCCCCAAAACAGTCTGATTTCAATTAAATTTCCAGGCCCACTGCCTCACTGCCGAGGGCACTTCTGGGCCCACAGTCCTAAGCTTCTCCGTTACTAGACGCAGTGGCCAACTGGCCATATAGTCTCCTTACGAGGTGGCGTGGTCTACTGCCCTCCTCTCAGGTGAGTGATGTATCCATCAGCCTACAGCAACAAATGGGAAGAAATGGAGAAAAAAGGAGCAGCAGCTGTTAGTTTTGAAGTTGATGGTAAATGTAAAAGCAATGCTGGATGTACACAGGTTTACAGACCCTGGGATGACCACTGTTGACTATGTGCTGAAATGTAGGCAAGTTTATTAAACAAACCAGTTCATGGTATGGAGGACTTCTGGATAATCTTCTGTTTCATGTATGCAACTGTATTCTGTCACTGCTATATCAGTTTTTGCATTTTCCCCTGTAAGCAGCAGCAAAAAGGAGGAAATTGCAAGGTAGATGGAAGATGCAGTAGTCCCTTCCTTTCCCATTTTAATTTGCACTTTGGAGATAGCATTCTACACATGCAAGATCTGTTGAAGCACTGGGGAACCCCCGAGTCCTGCCTGACACTGCTTAATTTGCATAATTATCTCAATGTGGCAGATTTAGGTCCATTTTTTTCACTCCTCTCCAGCACTCAGAAATTATTGTAGTTTTTTATTAACTCATTACTCCTCTGATTAAATTTATATGGTAAAGAAATATCTAAGCCCGATTTCAGACTTCTATAGTGCTACGATTTTTCACAATAATATCCAAGTGTCAGTTAGAAAATAAGATTTGTAGTGAATGCAAGTTCCCAGTTACCCTGGAAATAATTCAAAGCAACTCCAGTCCTCAGCACCCTAATTTTAGATGCCCTTTCTGCTCTCTCATACCCCAAACTCTAAGAGTTTATTTTCTTGAAAGATGTAATGTGACAATTCAAAGAACATTTCATATCATTCTGCCCTAGGTGAGATTAAGCAGAAACAAGCAGCCAGCTACTAGGTGCTGCACCAGTACTTCAACAAGCAGCATATGTATGTCCTTGCTGTTGAGTCTGTGCACTAAGCACAAATACTTGGTAGCTGCAGCATCTGCTTTCTAAAGGTTCTTCCAAAGTTTTTTCAAAGTGCAGAACACAGTATAAAGGAAAGTATACAGCAGAGAAAAAAAAAAGTTTGTCATGATCCAAACAGTAATGAAAACTTAACAATCTTAATTGGCTTCCTTACTTGCAATCTGGGTAAAATCAGGTTAAGTT
Source organism: Galbula dea (assembly GCA_013399015.1). Taxonomy (NCBI): domain Eukaryota; kingdom Metazoa; phylum Chordata; class Aves; order Piciformes; family Galbulidae; genus Galbula; species Galbula dea. Next base: position 1,723,766 of record VWZX01001727.1, on the reverse strand, counting down.
CTTGCCCAGGCGCTGCAAGGCTGAGGATGAAGCTGACTCTGGGCACTGCAGCAAGGTCTGCTCTGCAACAGACACTACACATCAACCATCTGTTGATGCCTCCATGAAATCACACATCCTTTACCTCTGTTGAAGCAGAAACCTCCCTACCACACGGATAGGATCATAGGATTGTCAGAGTTGGAAGGGACCTCAAAGATCATCCAGTTCCAACCCCCCTGCCTGGCAGGGACACTAGCCACTAGATCAGGTTACCCAGGGCCCCAGCAAGCCTTGTCTCAAAAGCTTCCAGGGATGAGGCCTCCACAACCTCTCTGGGCAACCTGTTCCACTGCCTAACCACCCTCATAGTGAAGAACTTCTTCCTAATATCCAGCCTAAATCTATCCTCCTCTAGCTTACACCCATTTCCCCTGGTTCTATCACTGTCTGACCTCCTAAAAAGTCCCTCACCAGCTTTCTTGTAGGCCCCCTTCACATACTGGAAGGCTACAATAAGGTCTCCTCGGAGCCTTCTCCTCTGCAGACTGAACAATCCCAACTGTCTCAGTCTGTCCTCGTAGGAGAGGTGCTCCAGTCCTCTGATCATTCTCGTGGCCTTGCTCTGGACTCGCTCCAGCACTTCTGTATCCCTCTTGTAATAGGGGCTCCAGAACTGGGCTAGCACCATTCCATTTTGTTAAGCTCTGCCACAATAAAACCTTTCCTTCTTAAATACCTCAGGTGGACAGCTGCCAAGTGAAAATGTCTGAAGGCTTTTTCTAGAAATCAGATGTAGAGAGATGTGTCTTTTCTTGACAAAAAATAAATTATTCTGAACCTCTGGTAGGTGACATAGCTGTTAAGATGAAAGCTGTTCTGGTAGCAGCACAGAGCAGGAGCTCCTGAGCAACAGGACGAGTGGGAAAGCCATGAAATCTGCACATCAGTCAGATACAGCCTCTCCTGTACTTTGATGACCATCACTGTGATAAGTCTCAGGAATTAATAACTAGAAAAAATGCCATCCCTACATCCTGTAAAATGATTCTCTATGCATGGCACATCTTTAAGAGCTCAGTAAAACATTTCAGTATGACACAGGCCCTGCTGCCTGCCATAAATAAAAGCACAATTTTGACCCAGCCATGACTTTCAGTGACAGCTTTTTAAGTCCCAAGGTCAAGTCACAGTCCAGTTAAGGACAAAAAGGCAATCACAATTTGTGCTCTGTGTGCCAGGATTTTACCCACATCCCTTTTCAGTCCAACCTGCCTAACATGCAGCAAAATACTTTCACTACTGTTCATTTATGTTGGACACATTTAGCTCGTAAAAAATCCAAATTTAACTTATTGAGCACTTCTGTGTTTTTATTCTACAACAACTTTGTATTTTTTTGCTGCATCAGATCTATAATGTTCCTCTTCTTCACTGAGACAAACAGCTATGTCACTGTGATGCCTTCAATACCAGTTCTAAAAATTTATGTCCCCATCCCATGGCAATTACTCACCTGAGTACATCTCTGTAGCTACATAAGGTCTTGTTTACTCTAGTCAAAGTGGTGCAAAGACACTGTCTTGAGCAACATGCCAGAACTGCACAGTCTGGCATGCTTCTGGGCACAGCATTAGCCCCTGCCCATAAGCACCCTCCTTGCTGGCACAGCATGGACCAGGAACTGACCCCATCACCCTGTATCAGCGAGGTGTCCCCATGGCAGAGGGGGACTGGAGCTCCTCCCTCACCTACTCAGTGCTGAGTGATGGATGGTGTCTACCACCCAATAAATCTTTAAAGTAAATCATATCACCATGCTTCATACTCCCTGAACAGATCTCTCTGTACAAATGCAAGCCTTGCTCCAGAACATGTTGTCAGACCAGAAGGACCTCTATCAGCAGAATATTTTAGTAGAGATGTGGCCTGAGTCTGTGAAAGGCAAGTCCCAGTGCATGATTACTGGTCCTTTGAGCATGATATCAAAAAAATTTATCTCAGTGTCTTGTCTCAGTTTCACATAGCAAATAATTCTGAATTTGACTCAACAGATGATTGAAGAAACATGAGAACATCACAGAATCACAGAATGTTAGGGGGTTGGAAGGGACCCCCCTGCCACAGCAGGATTCCCTACACCAGGTCACACAGAAACAACAATGGCTACAAATACAGAATCACAGAATTGTCAGAGCTGGAAGGGACCCCAAAGATCACCCCGTTCCAACCCCCCTGCCTGGCAGGGACACCTTTGCATTCTGGAAATGAAGAAAAACCCAATCAAATGCCAAACTTTGAGCAGAAAAAGTTAGTATTTTTACTAATTAAATAAAAAACCAACTCCTATCATGATGAACAAATTTATTCTGTCCATAGGAATCCTCAAAAATGTAAAATGATAATCACTATGCTGGTTGATTATAACTATGACACAAACAGTAGTAACAGTTAGGTATTTTTATATATCACTGAATTAATAAGATGATATAAATGCTGCCAAGCTTCACACACATGTGGCTATGTACTGCTCTGATTTGGTAAAAGATGTATTTTCTAATGAGCACATACAATGCCTGCCTCAAAGGAAGGTTTTCTGACAAGTTTGAACCCAATTACTCAGAGTCCCAAATTGCACTAACATCAGCTAGTAAAAAGCAAATCTTGCAGTGTCACAGAGCAGCTTCTTTGTTCCATCTTCCTGTTACTAGGAAATCTAAACTGGATTTTGGACCACATGTAATTAAATTTATCTTCAGTTGTTACAGTAGCAGGAGAAGAAAGCCTCCCTCGTCCCCTTGAGATTTGTTGGAATAGAAAAAGATATCCACTGTGAGACTGTTTGTAGGTAACTGTGGCTCACTCATTCAACAGTAAGATGAAGAATAGTATCTGCTAGTAAGTGAATTTTGGGCTAAAATAATTTGCATATTTGCAACTCCCCTGGAAATAATCTTCAATCTGTTACAAGTCAAATAAAAAATTCACTCGAGCTTGCTTTTTTTTTTATTAGAATGAGATGAAATATCTGAACTAGCAAAATTTAAAGGTGATGATTTGTGGATCCCATCATCTGCATTGTTTCCTGAATTAATTCACTAGGTTGTCTTTCTGCAAATATCTCTCCCAGACAAGTATGGGTGGTTAGGGTTTCCAGCAGTACTCTGATGACTGCTCTATGAAAGACAGGAGACCAAGAACAGCTGTAGGAAACAGATGTGCCACTTAGAGCACTTTCAGTGAAAGGCCAAGGCATGAATCCTTCAGATGCTACTTAGTTCAGGAACCTTTTATTTAAAAAAGGCCATAAACCTCCCATTATTGCTCATGATTTTAGTCTAGCTTCACTTGGAAGTAGACATTCTGGTAGCAAAGCCCTGCTGGAATGAGTCAAGGAGAAGGGTTGTAAAGGGCAGGAACAGTGGCTCCTAGGCCCTTTCTAAGGCTAAACTGAAATTGAATCTGAGCCACTTAATTTTCATATGTATAAAGTGCCAGCTCTGAGAAGCACATCAGCAGCCACAGCAGCTGGATGACAAAATGGTAACCTGCAGAAATAGTTACTCATTACCCTGGGAAAAAAAAAACATAGCTTGGTAATTCACAGAAAGCAATGTACAACTTAGTGAAGCAATCAAAGATGTGAAACCTATGATGGAAAAATCTCCATCCTGTATGAAGCCTATCCTCCAGACATGAACAAAAAAACTAGGGGAACTTCTGGAAAGAATCAGTAAAGATGGATACCAGATGGGGAAAAAAGCAAGGGTACTCAGAAGGACAAACCAGACATGCCAGCAAGTGACACAAGTCTCACAGGCTTCTGACAATTTGCCAAAGGAGGCATATTTATCTTCAGTTAAGGATGACAGGAATATTCTAAATACTCTCAATACTGGGTTTACAACAGTGATACATTTCCAAATGTTTGGGGTTTTTTGAAACAAAGAGCTAGAATCAGCCAGAAATAAGAAACATTATAATACTACAAATAGCAAGGTGCAAACATCTGAAGTCCAAAGCCAAGTTACAAATTCTAAACCAAGCAGTCTTATCAAAAAGGGTAGAGATGCTTCTTTACTTGTTTACACAGACTTCCAGGTTATGAGGAACAAGAGTAAGACAGCCAGGAGATGCTGAGTAGGGTTTTGAATATAATTTGCTTTTATCTACTTTGAAGGCACAAACTGCCCACAGGATGAATGGAAAGCAAGTAAGTGCTCAGATAGTATTTAAGCATCCTGCAAGTCTTCTGACATGCTGTTCCAGGTAACAGCTCTTTCCCTGTCTGTAAAACCCAGTTCCATCCCAAATTAGCATTGGTTTTGACACATGAGAAAACAAATGAACTTCACCAATGAAGAACAGCTTGTCAGAAGACTCAGCAGAACTGTAACACCCAGATCCTGCTGCAGATGAGCCTAGCTAATCTCACCAGGAATGTCCTCTCCCTAACTCCAAACAACAGTAAAATTGCTGGGAGAACAAACAACCCTGCCCAAAACAGTGCCAATCACCCTTGAAACTGAAAATAAACCCAAAATGTACTGGGAAGTTACAACTAGACTTTTTTCTCCCCTAGAGCTGAATTTACAAAAGTGCATGAGAGACAGGAGTTGGCAAAAGCCTCCCTTGGTCTGGGAGACCACCATGCAATGGCACCCAGCCAGGCTGCAGAGCTCAGCCTCCTTCTTCCACCAAGCCAAACAAGCTTTTCCCACTTTTCATGGAGAGATTCCTCTAACCACACAGGTATATGACACTCTTGAAGGAGAGATTCAGATCACAAAAGCCAGTAGCTCAAATAGAAAATGCTGGTTATAAAGCAGCTTGCTGGGAAAAAGTTTTCCAGGAGACATACAAGCAGTTCACACTCAAGCCAAACAAGCTGCTCCAGCCCCTCAGAGTGGGTGGGAAAGCCACACAGAATTAGCATAGTTTCCAACTGAAGCAATGTCAGGAGATGATAACTGGAGACCTATCTCCTGTCCTGAATGAGAAGAACATCTGCAACAGTTTAACAAATAATTATTTGCTTCTTGAATCATCATTAAGGCTAGATGTAAGAACTGCATGGTGACAGAAATGTATCAGATTCCCATTCTGAAAAAGGATCCTTCCTCTCAAAAAATCTCCTCACTGCCAAGGGTGCCACTCACCTCAGCCTGCCTCCCTCAGGTGTTTTGCTGGGAACACTGACCTAGACAGCCATCCTCCTCCCACCTGCTGCCTGGATGGGGCTCACTCCCACCACCAGTACCATTGCCAGTGCTGTAGATCCAGCAGGTTTGTGGAAGAAAACGAAAGCCACTTTCCAAGCATATCTCAACCCATGACAATGCATCAACAGTGTAACTAGAGGCGATTTAAAAAAGAATAATAAAAAAATCTAAACAAATCAGGAAAGCCCTTAAGCATTCCTATTCAACAACAGAGAACAGTTCTAAAGCATCTAATGATTTTAATTAAAACTACCCTCCTCTGCAAAGTTTCAGTCTTCTGATTTATTAAAAGAAGGGAATCGAGATGTAAACAAAAGTTCAAACATTTCCATTTCCTAAAGCAGGGAAATTCTGATTTGTTTTTTTTTTTATGTCATTAGTCAGTGTGATTTAGACAGAAATTTTATATCTCAAAGGAAAAACACCTGAACAACTGCTGCTAAAGGAAATTTAAGGGAAGAAATAAAAGCTCTCGGTGACATAATAAGAACAGATTCAGGAGAAGAAGCAACCTTGCAGAGGCTGCATCTGGCAGGGGGATACCTGACAAACCTGTCAGCATTCACATGAGTCACAGACTTTTTTCCAATTTGCACCTTCAGATCTATGCGTTTATTGACTGAAATATAAGAAAAAGTGCTGTCCTTGTTCCTTGTGCTGTCACTCAGCAAGTGCTCCATCAGCTCAGCGCTGTGGCACGTCTCACTTGGTCTTATTAGAAACCTGAACTCATTCACATCTTAGCTATGCAGGAGAACACAGTGTCTGGTGGCTGCTGCTCATATAATGTCAAATATTTCTGCCTCTGCTGTGGGCTGGATTCACCACCACCTTTGTCCTTCATCTGAACTCCTCTGTGTGTGGGCGACTTCAGTATGATACTCCCAAGCAAACGAATCCAAAACTACCTTGGTATCACTTTCAGGTCTCCCTTCAGAAATGGGTTTTTGGATGCCTTCCCTGTAATTCCTCCTGCTCTAGACAGACATCCCACACCTTCTGCCATCACTCAGGAGCCTCTGTTGATGCTCTCTGAATGTGAAGAGCAAGAACCTTACTGCTTGGGGGCAAAAGGAAATGTTTTCATTATTTTTTTACGCAGGCACTAGACAGACATGTAAAATACCGATTTGCAGGATGCTCCTCTCTGTTTACCAAGATGTTTTATTTAGCAGGCATATGCTCCCTCTGTATTTCCCTCTGTATTTCCCCTATGTTTTGAGGGGGTTTTAAAAATAAATTTGGAGGAGTGGAATCATTTGCTCCATTACAGGCAGCTTATATGACAAACATTTGGAAGAGCAGAAGAGGACAGAAGAAACTACTTGATGAATACCTGAGACTTTTTAACTTACATTTCAAAAACTCTTCTGCAAAAATACAGAACAAAGTTTTGTGACATTAAGGACATTCCTTACTAAAGCCTGTAGACATAAACATCTGAATAAGAAAAAATAGAGTAAAGGCCAGCTCAGCTCAGAAAACCCTACCTTTCCTGCATAGAAAGACAGATTATTGCACCCTCTTCAATATGAGGCCTCTTTTGTTAACACTGGTCAAGGAAGCCATTTGCAGCTCACAACAGCAGCTGTATTGATCAAATGAATGAGTGCTCATTCTCGTGTGGTACATAATGGTGACCTTTCTATCAACCATGTCCATCTAAATCTCAAACCACTGTTTGACAAATGCTGCACATACAGGAACAATGTGTTTTTCGTGCAGCATTAATTTTCCCATGCCAAAACCCATGCAGGCAAAACAGAAGCTGCCTGGCTGAGGGGGAAGATGGTGCAAATACAGCACCTGGGAATTAGGGATTTTATTCTCAGCTTTCACTAAATCCTCATGTGATCTAAGGAGAAGGTGTTTTAACTGAATTTGCAGTGGCCCTGGAACTTATTAATCCTTTTCAAGATTTTCTTGTACTGACAATTTTTGAAGTTCTCTAGCCAAAAAAAAAAGAAAAAGGTGGGTTGTTGGGTAGTTTTGAAGACTGGGAAGGGCATTTCAGTACCACGTTGGATTGTTACAAAGAACCTAAAACAGGCCACCACCTACATTCATGCTAGCTTTTTGCTTTTTTAAAAACCACTTCCAAATGAAGTAGTTTTATCTCAAGATGAAGCTGTCTAGGAGTAGCCACTGTGAATAAAAGCAAAAATCTTCAGTTTGACTGGACTGTATTTGGCTATGCTTTCTCTACCATGGGCCACTTATCACTGTCTAAAATCTAGCTGACCTCAGAAAACAGCAGGGAGCCAAACCCAACCTCTAACATTCAGACAAAGCCATGAAGGGGGAGGATGAGTACCCCTCTGTGTTCTAAAAGCAAGACCTAAGCGATTCTTTGAGGAAAAAGAAAATCCAGCAGAACAAAAACTCAGCAGCCATCCTATCTACCACAGGTACTATCAAAAGCAGAATTGTTAGTAATATTATATCAAATTTGGTATTATGAGAGAAGGAAAACCTTACTGCCTAGCTACACACGTGCTGTTAAATGACAGTCTCCACTGGACTCTGCCCTTTAAGCACTGCAGAGGTGCAACTTAAGCTGACCTAAGCTGGATCTAGTGCTGCGCATCTGTGCTAACATGTGTTATGCCTGCTCAAGATATTGATCTTACTAAAAATTATCAAGGTAAAAACGATTATCCTTCATATCAGCTCTAAGTGCAACCACACCACTGCCAGTGTAAGAGGAAGGAGAAGGCAAGAACATATGATGGGGGCTAAGAAGTCAATTGGACAACAGACTGGTCATGAGACCTAAAGTGTAGATGGACTGAAGCTTCATCTGACCTCTGCTAGCTGATTAGTTGTGGGCTGCTGAAGAAATATGTGGTCCCATCTTCCCCCCACTCCTCTCTCTGGTTTCTCAGCCCTCCTCTTTCCTTCTAGCCCCTCCAGAGATAAGTTGCATGTGGCTGCATGATCCCTCATAGACCAAGGCCTGAATCCAACCAGAAAAAAGAAAGCAGGTGAGGGAAGTGAGAGTAAGGTTTGTTTTCTATCCACATGAGTTCCCTTATAATAGGGTTGCATTATCACTCTGGCCTAAGAGAACTCATCTCCCACCCTGCTTCTCTTTCAGCCACTGCTTTGCAGCCAAGTGCCACATGCTCTGTTCTGCTCCCTGGGAGAGCTGCTCCTCTCTCCATTGCTGACAGAAGGAAACCAGAGAAACCAGCCCCTTTCCCAAAACATTTCATGACTGACTATAAACCACTAGTCTCCATATAATCCATTTTTGCATCAGTGACCAGGGCTGTAGCACATGAAATGGTAAGTGGCAGCCCCCCCACACCACTGAGTTAAGGAGGGGGAGAAAGAACAATTGCACAGAGGTGCAGTGGCATAGGGACAAAATTTCACTTAAATTATTCAGATGTGCAGTCACACATGTCAGAAAAAAAGTGTTGAGCAAAGCCCTGTTTGCTTGAGCTAGACACTGTCATCTGATTGCACGCTCTACCGTTTCTTGCAGTGCCTGGCACAGATGCTATCTTACCTGTCAGCAGCACACTAGGCACCCTGGTGAAACACTTGCAATGATATTTCCTTAAAAATGATGCTCCCACGCCTTGGCAAGAGTAATGCCACTAACACCAAGGGCTCATGGTCTTCCAGTCCAAATCCTACAGCACGGGTGTGATTTCTATTTCTGTCAGCCATAAAGTACAATGGATACTGTCAAGCACTTGAGTAAAAATGCACATGTAAAGCATTAACAAGAAGGATGATACAGCTTCCTCCTTGATAAATGGCTCACTTGCCTAAAGCCTACAGCAGACAACCACATATTTCACATCATTTCCTGTGGAAGAATTTCCTTTGGTTTTGCGGATCAGATCATTTCATGCATCCACCTCACTACTGGGCTTACAGTGGTACAGAGCAACAATCCACAGGATGCTGTGCCTCAGGCAGGCAGGCACCTGTGTTGGGTATCGAAGATAGATACAGTGGTACCTGTCTACAGGTACCTAGTTATTCCTCATTTAGTCAACTATGAAAGCAGTCCTCCCACAGGGAATTTGGAGGAGGTACAACACCCAGAGTGAACACCTCTTCCACCACCTTTGTGTAGGTCGCTGGTCCCAAGGGTCCTGGACACCTGTGATGGGGAACAGGTCAAGCAGTGCTAAGAGTACGTGGGAATGTGAAGCAAATGAATCATGGAGGAAGCTGGGGAGGAAATGGTCTGTCATGTAATTGCTTCTTCATGTGTGCATTAAGCCTGAGGCATGGAGGTGTCAGGATGTTATTCACTTGTGAGGAAAAGGAAAAACCTTACCCTGTAGGTCTGGTTATTTTCACTGGGGAGGGAGAAAAGACTCCCATGAGAGGAGTTGGCTCACTGAAATGGCCAGTGCCAGAGAGGTAGGACATCGACCTATGGCAATGCTCAGCACTTTTCCTTCTTGTGAAGGGCTGGATACAACATTAGCTCATGCATCAATGCATGAAAGGTACAGATTTGCCAAGCAGGAGGCTGGCCAGGTCACCAGCTGGCTAATACACATATGCTAGACAGGAACACATACTGCACTTTTCTGAAGGAGCAGAAACATGCCTCCTTGCTGTGCACCACAGCAGACTGACTTGAGTCAACCTCTCCTGCACCAGTGGGATGCCTTTTGTAACTACAGCAACACTTCCCTTATTGCTGGTTTTTCCAACTCGTTTTTTTCTCTGTTAGGAAGATAGGATGCAATGTATTTGATAATCCAAGGCAACTGCTTAAGTAAGAGCTCCACAGAAGATGATATTCAGTGCATATTATGGATCAGAGGCACTCAGTAGGACCTCTAAGTCCAGATGTTGAAATGCTAACACAAAAGAAGTCGTGAATGCCTACACACTAGTCAGGAAAGAGTGTAGTTATGGCAATTAAATAAGGAACACAAACAAATATCTCTTTGTTCAAAGGGACTTAAAACTATAAAGTGACTGTATCAGAAAGGAAATGCTATAGCAAAAAACCATTCACAAGAACAAAACAAGGATTAGTCTCAGGAGGAAGGAATTATAATTATTCTAAGTGTCACATCAAATGCAATGGATAACTTGCTTTCACAAACAAATGCATTTGAGGGAATTCTATAAGGAACTGAATCCTGTGTTAATGCTTTCCAGGTGTAAGATGATAGCTAGAAAACCACAGTAATGACAAGCCCATAACTATGGCAGAATGAGAAGCTTTAATGGGGTGATAATCTTCCCAGAATTGCCTCTTTGAAGAGCTCAGCTGGCCTGGCTTGATTTCCCTTATCATTTCCAATCTTAAAAGCATATCACCAACTTCAACTCAGCCAATCTCCAAGCCTTTAAGAGTCACCCAGGCTAAGATCTGTGACTTTATGCTTGTGGTATTCTTTTGCTGCATGTTAAAAACATCATCCCCCACAAAAAATGAAAGAGCTCCTTAGGAATCAATGCTATAGGAGAAAAACTAGGTGTATAATGCACAGGGATCAAAAGCCAAGAGAATGAAAAACATTCCCCCCCTCTAACCTTTTGAGCTGCATGTTTCCCTTAAGGATTCACTGCTGTTTCCGTGTGTCTCCCACGACTTCACACTGCCTGCTGGTTGGCTGTCAAAGCTGAGTGTGTGATGGACTCCCAGCTCAGATCACCCCTATTCCACATAGCTAAGTGCCAGGGCATGTTACACTGCTGTTCCTATCTCAGTATTATTTTTCCTATCCCTTATGTCCTCTCCTTTTTGCTCTCCAAAGACATGGCTGGCTGTCTTTCTTGAAAGCTCATTTTAAGCCTCCTATGCCTCCTTCCCCCTCATGTTTTCCTACTTATCTTCCTTGGGCTAAAGGGGATGGAGAGAGTGTGGGAGAAGCCTTACACATCTCATCTCTTCCTTCCTGCCTGCTGTCAGGGAGTAAAAAAGAGATAATAATGTCTCTCTCCTCTTGCTGCCATCATATGCTTAGGAGGAAAGAGTGCTTTTGCCACTCCATACACACTGCAGTAGAGGGGGAAAGGTGTGGAGATTATCAAGAGTATCTTCTTTCCTTCTCCTGATCTTGATGAAGCTGAGCACAAGGGACCTTAGTGCTACAGAGATCATGGTACATCTCACTGTCAAAGTTCATAATCAATTCTCCTTCCCTGTCTGATCCTCCCCATCATAACTCTATTCTAGGCTCCTGCAGTTAACAGGAGCCTCCAAGCTACAGGTGTTTGTCTGCTACGACTCACAGAGGCAGCCCTTATGAGAACAACATACAATTAATACTGCAGTGAACTTCTACACTGTCTTTATCAAAGCACTGTGTAAAGTGAAGCAGCTATCTGTATGCCAGTGCAGTGTCTGGGGAACTAGGACACCTGTCCTAGGGCAGAAGGACTTGTCTGAGGTCCCATTAGAGGAAACAAGGGCACAGTATTGAAGAAACAGCTGAGGAGCAAGACAAGAAGCTGTGAGTGACAGCAGATTATTGATACCAAACCCTCTTCTCCTGCTGGTTACAGGCTTGACCCCATAGCGCACTGACAGACACAATGCCTGGCATTGATGGCAAAGGAAATCCAGGAGTGAACAATTTGGGCATAGAGAGAATAAGAGACACACTTACTCCCATACTGGTACTTTTGAAATAGCTCTTTTGAAAGCTCTGCTGCAAGTTTGCATACTAACAACTTCCTCCTGCTTCCTAAGAAAAACATTTTGTTCTAGGTGTCTAGAAGCCCATTTCTACAATTCAAATACGCAGACATCTGTAGGGTGAAGAGAGGAAACTGTGTGCATCTCTGCTTTCAGAGTGCAAAACAAACATCTCTGTAGTCACAAGTAGTTTACTGTCCAAGTTCAAAAGCAGGAGAGCCCTACAGCTGTCTACATCTACTTCCAGCAGCTGTGGCTGTTTAGAGGAAATAAATGCTACCATTGAGGAGACTGCAAGAGGTTCCATTTCAGAAGGCAAAACACCTACAAATAAGAAAGAAAGGAAAAACCAAAAGAATGGCAAGTAGACCATTGTAATGTAAGAAATATATGAAGTATGAAAAGCTGCTGTAAATTGTCTGGCAGTTATTTCATTCACTCTACATTGATTTACTCATAATTTGTAATTTTACTCATCTTTGAAGACTCCTAAAATTAAGTTGTAGCTACTTTGTACTATTTTGGCTACAAACTTAAAATTTTAATTCTAGAAATTTAGATGGTGCTTTTGAATAGTAAGAAGTTGCTTTATCATTTTCTGCTTCCTGTCTGAAAAATGGTACCTGATTCAGAAAGTAGTCGATGCACACATTACTGAGATGAAAACTTTTCAGCACATTTGAAGAAACTCAGCACAGTGACTGTGTTTTACAGAGTGGAGAAAGTATTGTAGAAAATCCCTAAGTTAAAGTTCAAATTGTCAGACTGAAAGAAATCAAACCTTTTGCCCCTCTTGATTAAAAAGTGCCTCTGAAATATAGGCTGACACTCTCATTGTCTCCCAAAAAAGAAAAACGTATTGCTTCAAAAGTAAAAGTATATATTTCTGATCACAAGCCTTCCTGGTGACCTGTGCTGTAGCAGGCAGCAGTGCTGCAGGGTTAGCTCCTAGGTCATTGTGCCTCTAGCCAAGGGTGCCGCTGGACAAATAAGCTTCCTGTTCACTCACTTCCGAATCCATTGCATCTGTACATCCTAAAACTCATCTGTATTTTTTTCAACAATCAGGGTATCTAATAAGAGATATTACCATACAAACACAAACTCATTTTGGAAACTTATTTTTTTCAAGATATTCACAACTTAAGGCTAGTTAAGGCTCAACAGGAGTGCCAGAGACAAAAGCCTGGCTGGTTTAAAAGACATTGGAATATATTTTCTCTTAGAAAATCTTGACCTCACTAAACATAACACAGCAGAGCTGATTCAGTCAGAGCTTTCTAAAAGACATTATAAAAATATTCTGTTCTGATTTTAAATCTTAGAAATTTTAGGTTGAATTTTGACCAACTGTACAAGTATCTTGTTCAATATGCCACAAGGCCGAATTGCCTGATCTTCCTGCAGTGTGGGTATTCAGATATTTCTACAGATGCCGATATGATAAACAAGAAAGACAAAACATCCAGGATTCTGGACTCTTTGTAGTATAACTAGGATCAAGCCCTGATATCAATTTTTAGAAGCATCAAGCTGAATAAATTCAGCATCTTTTAGGACTTACATTATCCACAGCTACCTATATGACATCCAAATCTATCAGTCTTGCACATCATTCTGGGAACACCTGCCTTAACCTGTACTGGCAGCACTGCTCTAAATCTTGATAATTTCACAGAGAAGAGTCACAATCACTCAAATTTCTCTTAAAAGAAGGCACTCTGTATTTCCAGAAAGAAAATTAATTAGAAAAACACTTTTCACAATACAGTCTAGACACAAGGACATGAAGATTTACCTAGAAATTTCCCCTTCCAAAACTAATAATGTTGTTCATCATCTGACCAAGACACTTCCTGTCCTTTCCTCTTCTCTCTCCACAGAAATAATAAAAGCTTTTCTATACTTTTTTTTGCATTAAATATTGTGAAGCATCTGTGAATTCTCTATGGTGAAAGCTATTATATAGTGCTCTGACAGGAATGGTAAAGCCAGAAAGCATTATTAATGGTTCAGAAGGATAGGAGTTTACAGTGTGTACAAGCTGGATGCTTTAATACCTTTAGCCAACATACTTTCATGTAACTAATATATAGAGTGCTGAAAGAAACAGTGGCAGAAGACAGTTAACATGGAGTAAGTATTCTGATTTACCTCATTATCACCACATAGCACTTCCTAGGAGGTTGGCTAAGAGAAAGTGTGATGGGAAACATACCTAATTAAGAGGCTGAAGAACACCTATTTAACGATCAGTCAGCTGGGAAGAATTAAATGCCTAACCCTATCAGAAAAGAGGAGATAATGGATGGTACAAGAGCTTTTCAGTTAGGCTTGAGCGCAGTGGTCTGGTGCTTAAGCTTCTGTCAGGTTCTCAGTGTAGACAGCACATCTGGCTGGAAACTGTAAGGTGCAAAAGCTCATTCTTTTCTATGACTTCTTGTTTCTTTGGTTTTGCAAATTTCAATCACACAGATGTAGTTCCAGAAACTTTTCCATTCTGCAATGCAAATCGAAACCATCTAGCCTTAAAATGTCACCTCCGGATTTCTTTTTTGAACTGTAGTAGAAATTTCGGAAGCAGCAAGGTCAACCAACACTGACTACTCCAGCCAGCCCAAATGTGCTGTGTGTCCAGCCACCTGTGGGCACTTGAGCACTGCAAGGAAGTCCTGTGAGCTAAGCTGCAGTGCAACAAGCCAGTTTTAGATCTTTTTCCAGGAAGTAAATGCTATGGAAGATATCTGACAGCCTTCAGAAACAGAGCCAGGGTTTTAATTAAAAAACTTTGGGCCTTTCACTCCAGAAGAGTCCAAACTCCACATCATCAGCATTTTACTAACAGCATTTCTGATGGAAAATGAGCAAATCCTGTTGGTGGAACAATGCAATTAACCAGAGTGTAACAGTACGAAATCTACTTTTCAGATCAAGAAAAGCAGGAACTGGTAAATACAAACTTGCTGGAAGCCATCTATCTGGAGTGTGATATTTGCTGGTGTGTAACTTCTGTTTTACAATAATCCACTTTGAAAAATTGAGATCTATTTTTATGTTGCTACTTTTCCAATGAGACTATAACAACTACATATCAGAAACACACGGTTCAGCAAAAAGAACTTCTTTTTCAATGAACTAACACTGTAGCCAAAACTAAACCACCACATTTCCTAGCAACCATTAAATTTTCACATGTATTGTTAATATATTGCACCTGGAAGCAACGATCTCAGCCCCAATCTAGAGTAAAACTGCATTTTTTCCAGCCAAGTGAAAATAATGTGCAGTCACTGCTATGATAACAGGTCTAATCATTTCCTTAGGCTGTCTCCATTCTCCGCATGCTGGCCATGCATAATTCATAGGCTGTGCCATATGTTGTCTGGAGCAAGTGTCCCCATAAGTGTTTGTGGCTCTCCTCGAAGGCATGTCTGCAGAAATTACCTTGTGATATATTTGACATTTAAAAAAAACAAACAGGGAAAACAATCAGTGAAACAGAATCTGCTTAAAGTTTACCACTTAGCTATTTGTTGAACATTCAAGTGATTAGCTCACCAAAGTACACTGTTTTTTCAGCCTGTGCAGACTGCTTCTGCTGGCACCAATTTCAAAGGCAAGTACTTAAAATAAGTACTTGGTTCAGCAACTCTCTACACACACAGATAGCCTCTGCTGACTTCCCAGAGCCTGAGCACACAAACTAGGATTAGTCGGACTAGCTAGACTTTCTGCTGGTTAGAGCCTTGCAGTAGAGAACCCCACTGTAGAACATGGGTTTCCTGTTTCCTGACAGAACTCACAGTTCTGATGGCTTTTCTGACTCACAGCTGGCCTCCCCACAGCATCTCCAATAACTTTTAGGCAAGCAAAGTTCAAAAGATAAGCAGCTGTGGAGCAAAGACAAGAGTATCGGTCAAAATAACAGGATGACAAACAACAGGATCTCCCAAGAGAGCAGCATTGTTTGGAGAGGGGAAGCAAATGGCAAAAAGTATAGGCAAGGGCAAAGGAAAGGAAAAAAATAAAAGTGGAAATGATGAAACCTGTTTGCTTCTGTCTCCTGATAGCTAATGAAAGATGAACTAATTAGCACATCCCTCAGCTGGAACTGGAGTAAAACCTCCCTCCTACAGACAGCTATGCATATTATAAAATGCTCTCGAAAGCATCCTGTCTTTCAGACTGTCGACCTTCTGGCCCACATGGCTGAGATCTGCCCACCAGGGCAAAAGGTGCTGGAGAGAGGAAGGCAGGCAGCCAGGCAGATGGACACAGCAGGATCTTGTGGTATATGCTTCCTTGGAAAAACAGGTTAGAAATCTGAAGAACAAAGGAATACAAACAAGCACGTTCCTCTTATACTGAGAGACAGCAAATTATCTTCTGAGGTTTTTAACAGAGAAATGGGAAGTGGCAGGAAAAGTAAGGCAAACTGGAATGCTGATGAGTAGCTTTTTGTATTTAAGAGCACAAAATTTTAAGACAGCTTCTCAAAATGCCAGCATAACTGTGTTAGTTAAATCTCAATATATTGAGGAAGTCGGAAAAGCAAGCATGAACTTAAACTCTGAAGTGATATGTATTTTCTAAACCATAATTTATTTCTGATGCTCATAGTAGTAGTGTCACCAGAACTCACTAACAGTTACCACAATAAAACCTTTCTTGCACAATATAAAAATTTCTTACACAGCCACAACCCTGTGAAGAGTCATACATTTCCAGCATGAATAACACAGCAGTTATATTGGCAGCAGTAAGACTACAGGCACTTACAGTGAAACACAAGCTCACTCTTTAGCCAGTCAATGACTTGGAAAAGCCTGAATCTCACAAAACCAAGAAGACCATATTCCCTAAGTCCAGTGCAAGAAGAGGGTGCTCCAGATTGCAAATAGGAGTACCTGTGTTTTAGCAGAACGCAATGAGAGCAAAAAGGGCCAGATGTCTAAGTGTTCCAGGCAGCACTATGTTTACATCTTAACATAAAAAAGTCAAGTAAATAAAACAAGAATAATTAAAATAGTAACAGGTTCTTTCATTGAAAGTTTACCGTTAGGAAAAGGAAACTTTTCCATGCATTGGGATTTAGTTAATCTCAGATCACTTAAGCCTCTCAGTTTTCATGTATGCAAAAACACCTGTAAGATCCAAGACAAGCAAATCATAGACACAGCACAGTTTGTCTATGTCTATATCTATTGCAACAGGCACCACTGACAGTTCAGTACAAATTCAATGCAGTTTCTTCAATATTGCAAGGAAGGTTATAGTTCTTGCTTGATGCCTTTTTTTAACAGCACTATAAATTACTATTAGATTTAAAAGTTTAAGTTCATAAAACAAAAAAAAAATTAAAGCCATGACACATATACAAGAATGAAGAGACCACTGCTCACTTAAGATCTAGTTTTGCATCAAGAAAACTAAAGCAAGTTCTACTGCTGATTCTCCTAAAGAGGCATCAGGTCCTCACTTGTGGTTCTTCACATTCAAGCATTGTAGAGACACAAGTGTGACTTGGTAAGGCTTAGCAATACCTAGAAGTAGGTCTTGCCTCTGGCCATCAACACTACAATTGTCCTTACCTTTCCAGACCACAGATATTGAATGCAACAGTTACTATCAACCAACAGCATGTTCTTTCGAACTTGCTAAATCACAGAATACACTTACATTTGAACATTCACCTTCTAATAAGTGCAAGTTGAATTTGTCATCTGCCATCAACAACTGGAAAAAAACCCCACATTAAAAAGCTCTATTCCTCTTAACATCCTACGTATGAGGAAGAAGCACAGCCACAGCCACTGTAGGGACAATCGTTGAGTAAAATCAGAGATATTAAAACTGGAAAAGTAAACAGACTCAAATAGTTTCTAGATGTCACTATGATTTTTACCAGGTAGAAGCTGACACTGCACAGAAAATGCCTAAAGTGAGTCATGAAGCTCATCACAGAAGCTTTAAGCAATTCTACTGTTGTGGTGGGCCACACAGCCTTTAATAGGGGAAAAGGGTGAAACATGGCGACCTCTGCCTTCCAGCAATCTCATTCATGCATGTGTCTACCAAACATCTCACCTTCACCTCTGAGCACTGGAGTTCAAAGGCACATCTGTCTGGGCACATGTACATGCTTCTGCCATTAAATCCATACCTTCTCTCCATTCAAGGCTCGAGAACTCCAGGAGGGAGCTTGGGCAGGAATAGCCTGTTGATACCAGAGTCATGTGTGTAGCTGCCTCCCAGATGCCATTTTTCCTGAGTGTCCTGCAGTTATGGGCAGTTTTTGTGGAAATGTGGTTCTCATCACCTTCTTTCCTTAGGCATCTATGGTTCCTTTTCCTTCTGTATCATCAAGACATCAGAGAAAGTTCAAATTGGACACTAGGAATTAATTCTTCACTGAGAGGGTGGTCAAGCACTGTAACAAGCTTCCCAAGGAAGCGGTTGTGGCTCCAAGTCTGTTGGTGGTCAAGAAGTGTTTGGGCAATGCACTTAGATATGTAGTTTAACTTTTAGGTTGCCCTGTGTGGAGTGAGGAGTTAGACTCAGTGATCCCTGTGGGTCCCTTCCAACTCAGGATATACTGTAATCCTATAAATAGCAATGATGCACAAGGATCGTCTTCATTTATGTTACATGATGAATGCAGAGCTGGTTGCTTTTATCAGAACAGCTAATCCAACCTGTACTATGGTCCTGGCTTGACTGTGAGAAAGTGGGTAGAAGAAAATATACCACAGTGATGCCATAAAGAAGATATGGGACTTCTGTCATACTGTGTAACACAACAGCTTGATATCTCATTTACTAAATTACAGACAAGAAGAACTTGATGTAAATCAGCATGAGGCTTTTCTAGAAGAGGCTAATACTTACACAAGAAGCTTCATTTCACTGGAATCTCCTGAAAGATTTCTGCTGTGTTTTGTAATTAGATAGAAGTTTTTGCCTAGTTCTGCCAACTGGAAATAACGATGGCTCACCTGAATTGTCAGTGCTCCCTGCAAAGAAAATATTAGATGGAAGCATTTGAGAAGTGCACTGACACTGACAGCATCTTGACTTTATTTGTTAATGAGATTTGTCAGTATCATTTATTAGCCTAACTCTTTCCACATTACAGAACTACAAACTTTTTCTTCTTTCAAAGCAGGTTTTGAGTGTAAAAGATCTGGTGGGCTATTTCTGGTCAAGGTTAACATTCTTCAGTATGAAGCGTGTATTTAAATGAGAAAGCTAAGAGTGTTGTTTATTTCCATAGCACAAAAAAGTTAGTAAGCATCTTCATTTTTTTGAAGGTGTGCATGGTTTAATAACTGAAGTAGACAAAATTATTTTATTCCCTAAGCATAAAAGCTCCCAGAAACCCCAGCTGAGAAGGAACCCCACTGTGTTAAACGATGTGCAAATACAGAACAGCACACAGCATTATCCCAAAGTTTATCATCAGCAGGACAAAGAAAGTAGTATCCCTGCTTTACATTATTCAAGCCATGCAGGAAAGCTGAGAAAGGAATTCAGATCTGTGGAGATCTGATACAATAGACCTAACCAAAACACAGTGTCTGCCTCCAGCCAGCCACAGTCAGGATCAAATTGAGGTCTTCCTTCAGTGCTCTAGTAACTCTCGCAAGGTATGCCTTCACCCCTTTTCCCCTTGTATTGCCAGCCCACTTTCACCCCCCTCCCTCCCTTTTTTTTTTTTTTTCAAGTGTAGCCCACTAGTGAGACATTTACCATTTTGGAGTCACCAGTAGTTCAGCTCAAAGCAGCCGAGTGCCTCATTAAATTCTTCCCTACTTACTATTAACACATCATACATTTCACTGTGATCTTGTCATGTTCTGTCCTAGCTGCAAGTGTTTAACCTTTTGTTCTGAATGGCTTATTTTAATGGTTACTGATGTCCATTTTATTGGAGATGATGGACAGAGTTTACCTGTAGAGGTAGGTTTTAAAAAAAAGAAATGCCATGATTGGACCATGGAGTTACCCCTGGAATAACAAACCTATCAATAGATCAGCCATCATTCAAAAGATGGATGATGTCAGCTGTGAAATAGAAGTGATACACAATAAAGCTATGAACACTAAGAAAGCTGCTATGCAAAATCAAGCAAACAAAACCAAACAAACAAAAAAACCCCAAAAAAGTTAAGGCATTGTCTAATAGAGCAGTTATTGTATGTCTTAATGCTGAAATTCAATAGGGCTGTGGGAAGAGCAAACATGGCAGCAACACAATGGGTTCCCAGATAAGAATATTTAACTCCTGAAATACAATGGGCCAAGCTGTTACCTTCAAATAATTGATTTCCTCTGTCTCCAGCTAGGTGCAAATCTTGCTTTGCAGGAGCTGGCACCACTAGACCAAAGACTTACTCAACAACAAAAACAACACCTTTGCTGCAAAGGCTGGATGAGTTGCCAGGGGTTCCTCAAACTGTCAGCGCTCCCAGAAAAAAGGTAGTGAAGAGGGAAGCTCCAAAGAAGGATCTGAGCTCATCCAACATTGGCTAAACATTTAGTAAATACACACTGCACTTAAACTATTTTACTGTTTTCAAAGCTAAAGCTTATTTTATACAGGGTTTACACTAAATATAGCATGTCCCTGCTTAAAAAGAACAAAATTACACAGTCTAGGGAATAAATTAGGATTGGTGAGGAAGCCATAACCTATAATTTGAGGAATGAAACTCAGGATACCGCCTAGGAGTGGGAGAGTTGCAGGCTTCCTCTCTGAGATAGGAGAGTTCAAGGTCTCCTGCTCAGACAGGGTATAACTGGCGATGCCAGGAAAGCGCAGGCGGTCTGCTACGCGGCCAGCAACCAAGGCACTGTACAATATCATCTGAGGCAAGCAAAATGAGCAGGCAACCTGAATGAAGCCTGCTATAAATATGTGTGGACATAGACTGAATAGCAAGATTTCAGTGTAAACCCACTTGAAGAAAAGTGCTTGAGCTACAGCTTGTAAGCCCAGACCAAAGCAATCTTCCAAAGTCCAAACCATCCCTGTTGTAATCAGAATTTGGAAGACATAAATCACCTGTGTAATTAAGTCACTTAAGTAACTCAGTAACAAACGATCCAATAAGGTGGCACTGTCAGCCCAGTCCTTTTTAAATACAGTATTACCATGTTCTCCCCATTAAGAATCAAGGCAATAAAGAATCAAATACTTAAAAGGCAAAGTTAAAGAACTAACCCAATTGTTTCCATCTTGCACCTGACAAACTGATGGCTTACAAGCACATTAGTCAAATGAAAGATTTATTTTCCTGTATTCCATAAGAAGACTGTCATCTTGGTGAGCATACTTATACCATCACCATCAGTAAAACTAAAGTCTCTTAAGTCACAAGCATTTCCTCCTATTATTGACATCAAACAGCATATTCTTACAGAACTCTGCATTCTTTTCATAAGCATTTTGTTATGAAGCTAAAATATTAAATGGTACAGGATGTATTTCTCAGCAAATGCCATGACAATTATTTGCTGAGAACAAGCAAGGATAACAATATTTAAGGGATAGTATAGGCAATCATAGACGTTAAAAGGTTATTTCCTGCTCGTGTTTCGCAATTCTATCAACACCCAAGGTGAACCAAACAATCCAACCAGTTCACAGAAACCACAGAAAGTTTAGAGTTGGAAGGGACCTGTAGAGGTCATCTAGTCCAATGCCCTGCAGCAAGCAGGGGCATCTACAACTAGATCAGGTTGCTCAGACCCCTGTCCAACCTGACCTCTAATGGTTCCAGGAGTGAGGCATCCACTACGTCTCTGGGCAACCTGTTCTCCAGTGCCACACCACCATCACTGTGAACAATTTCTTCCTTACATCCAGTCTAAATCTCTCCTCCTTTAGTTTAAAGCCATTTACCCCTTGTTGCAACAGGCCTTGTTAAAAGGACTGTCTCCATCTTTCTTACAGGCTCCCTTTAAGTACTGATAGGCATCAATAAGAGCCTTCTCTTCTGCAGGCTGAACAACTCCAACTCTCTCAACCCTTCCTCATAGTGCAAAGGTTCCAACCCTCTGATCATTTTTGTGGCCCTCCTCTGGACCTGCTCTAACATGTTCATGTTATTCTTACACTGAAGACTCCAGAGCTGGATGCAGTACTCCAGGGGAGGGCTTACCAAAGTAGAGCAGAGGGGCAGAATCACCTCCCTTGATCTACTGGTCACGTTTCTTTTGTTGCAGCCCAGGATTTGGTTAGCCTTCTGGGCTGTGAGTGTACACTGTCTGTTCATGTCAAGCTTGTCACACAGCAGTACCCCCAGGTCCCTCTCCACAGGGCTGCTCTCAGTCACATCATCTCCCCTCATCCAACACCCAATGCTCTGCAAGTTACATAAAAGGTATTAAAAAGTCAGATTTTTTTTTCTCTTTTATGTAAATTGAAATTTAAGTTCCAATCAATTTATTGTTTTTTTTCATATAGTATGGAAATTTAGTATTAAAACCATTTTCATTTCCAGAATAAAATTAATTCTTTCCTTGAAAACTTTCCAATTCTTTATTAAGCTTGTATTTATGTGGTATACATGTAGGAGCATCATTAGCTTCAGTGAGAAGTTTCAGCCTTGATCTAAGCTGAAACAAAGGTTGGCATAAAGGCAGCTAGGGCTATCTTATAACAACTAGGATGGTGCCAGCAGCATCTGAAAGCCACAAAATTGAGTTTTAAGGCAAAACATAAAAGATTAGGGATAATTAGCTAATTTAAAACTAAGACATTTCTTATAAACATTGACAGCTCTGAACTGTACTGATTTTTGGTTTTGTATACCAAAGACAAATAATTTAGGAGTATAAGTATGAAATCCTATGGAAAATGTTAAAAGTCCTTTGTTTTTTTCCCTGCAACTGTAGACACCACCAGGCATAGCTGTTAAAACAGACACTTCTTTCCCTCTAGTGTTATCATAGAATCATAGAATTATCTGGGTTGGAAGAGACCTCCAAGATCATCAAGTCCAACCCTTAATCCAACACTACCATGATTACTAGATCATGGCACTAAGTGCCACATCCAGTCTTATTTTAAAAACCTCCAGGGATGGAGTGATACAACACTAAGATATTTGATCTGGCCCATTCTATAAGAATGCATTCTGCTTTCCTTTGTTGTTTTCTTCTTATTGCAATTGCCAGCCCAAGGAAAACATCTATTCCAGTCCTTCAGGAACACAGCACAGGCAGTCACCTGTTCCTACACAGACCTTCACCCCCTCTGCCATCCTCTTTGCAACCTCACCACTGCTCCTGCACAGGATGGCCTTGCCTGGACAGGTCACTCGTGCACAAAGCATTGTGTCCCAATCAGAGCCACACTCTCTCTGTGACTGCTGTGGGTTTGGCTGGGCTGCAGGCACCAGAGCCACTTGGAAACTGCTCCCAAGGAACTGCAAAACCCCATCAGCTCGTTGGGGCATGTAGAAGACAGCAGCAGAAGTGCATCAGCATTCAAATAGCGTGGTCTGAGACCTCATATCCTGTTTGCTAACAGCAGCACAGGTCACCGTGAAGACCCTCTTAGCAAGAACTTAAATGCAGCAGACACTACTACCCCAGAACAAACCCCAGTGACTCTCCTAGCTGTTTTACACAAAGCTCAGTAGGCCACAAACCAGTGAAGCCAGTTACAACACTAACAGCTGCCGTGTCTTTCCACTACCACCAAGTTTCATCAATACAAGCCAGGCCAACCAACTCAGGCTGCAGCCCAAAGAGACTCATTTGGAAATGTTATGTAAGAAATGAGCTGCTGGCCTGGCTGCTTTGTTTCTGTTTATCCACACAAATTAAAAAGCATGGTCATGCGTAAGTTAATCAATAGCAGAACACAGCTATCCCCACTTCTTACACTGTGTGGCCTACTTAATGCTCTCAATTTAAAAAGCAGCCACAAACCAGAAAATGTGTCAGATGAGTGGAGGACTGGCTGGAGAGTGAGTGAGGGTAACAAGTCCATTGGTGGGCATTTCCCAGAATCCAAGCATAAAATTGGCAAAAGTTACAGATAAACCTCTAGCCAGCAATAGACTTTAGGACATCTTATAATGCAATAAAGTCTGGACACAGCAAAATAAACCTGAAAAAAGGAGGCAAACTAAGAGGTATGAAGAAGATGCACAGGTACTCTCTTTCAAGAAAGCACTGTAAGAATATAAAACTAAATAGAAAATCCCTGACAGCGCCATCAAGAATGTCATTATTTAAGTGCTTCTAGAGAAAGAAGGCATTTGAATCCAGCAGCCACCCTTTCAAAAATGATGGAAAAATTGTCCCAGGATTCGCCAATTACACATTTTAAATTTCCATTATCCTCATTTACTTTATAATAGTATTGTGAAATACTTCCTCCCAATTAACAAGCAAAGAATAAAACAAAAACAAGCAACACATCCTTAGGCATATCTCCAAGCTTTGCATTTAACAACTCTGTGTCATGGTGCCCAAACCAGAAATTTGCTAATCTCACCTAAAATTTCCCACTAAGAAAAGAATAAAAAAAAAAAGAAGCTGTTAAACTGTGGACTCATGCCTAACATGAATGAATTGTGTCCATCACAGCTACTTTTCACAGCCATTTGATATCCTGAAAGCTTACTGTGAGATTTGGGAGCATCATGATGCCAGACCCATGCTAGCTTCATGTAATACTGTCTATATCTGTACAAGATTTTTCAGCAGTGAAGAACTACTTCATTCTAAAGCAGTGTTCTTCAGCCATTTAAGTGTGTTGAAATGGGGGGGAAAAAGGGACTGCTTGGTCCAAAGCTTAGTTAATCAAGATGGAATGTCTCCTGGTGCTCACATCTGACCTTAGGATTCTTCACAGTTTCACTGGTCTCCCTGGTGATAGTTGCTATGAGCACTTTCAGTGTATGTCACAAGAAATACTTGAAAAGAAATATTCACTGATTTCACACAGACCTTCCAACCTTAGCTGTATTAACTTTTATCAGTGTTGCTACCCCTAAAAAAATAAGTTGTAAATTTCTTCTCATTTTTCTTTAAATTCTCTTGGGAATCCAAGCCCAAGCACTGGATGGGGTTTGCCTCTGCCTGCCACAATGAGCCATCCTAAAATGGTCCAAAATGAAAAGACTTTCTCAAAAGCTTACCCTCCAAGGAATGAGCTTGAGAAGGTGAAGGTGTCTTGTCCTTTTAAAAGGCTCAAACCAGGTCAAACACACTGAGGTGTGATGCAAACTAAATTAAAGCTATGGGGCTATGCTCATCAGCTTCAAACACTGAGCCCTGAATCTCATGGTATTTTATTCATCTGAACAAGCTAAGTTATGCTGTTTGAGAAGCTACAATAAATCATATTCAATTCTCTTTCTTTTTCACTAATTTGAAAATACCAGTATTTTGTGTCTTTTAAATCATACAAGCCTCCAAGCAATAAAATGGTTCTTTATGAACTTTAGAAGATAAAACTGTCTTGTTTAATGTTTGTTCCATAATACCAAGGCAGAAAGGTCCAAACTATTGCAGTTTGCCTACCTATGCATAGTATACTTTGCACAGTTAACTTGTTAGAATGGATATGTCACAGCCAAAAACCACAGTTCAATATAGTAACTCCTCCTTTTTGTTTTGTTTACTGGATATTCCAAAGCAAGTTCAAATTCAATATTTGGAAAGCAGACAAAACTGCACTTATTTCATGCTTTTGTTGTTGTAGTAAAGAAAAGTTAGTTGGTTATTAAAAAGAGTCAACAATTCCAACCAAATCAAAATTGTCTGGAACATCGGAAACTGCCACAACTTAGAATGGACCAAAGAGGAACTTTCA
Organism: Galbula dea; assembly: GCA_013399015.1. NCBI lineage: Eukaryota > Metazoa > Chordata > Aves > Piciformes > Galbulidae > Galbula > Galbula dea. Next base: position 1,698,103 of record VWZX01001727.1, on the reverse strand, counting down.
GAGGGCTTGGAAAACACAGTTAGGGCCATATTTTTCAGAAAACACTAGGGTACAATTCCTCTGGCAGTAGCAGAAATACATCCAGATGCACGAGATGTATTAAAAATCTGCTTTAAAAGTTTTCTGGCAAAATGAAGTCAAACCCAAATTTTATATTGAATGGCAAAGCTCAATTTTTTCCTATAAAAGATTGGTTTACACATCCAAGATTTTGATATTTTGTTGGGAGAGAGCCTGAAAGAACAAACCACTTCAAGCTGAAAAAATCTGGATTCAAAATGGAATTGTAATTCTCAGAGAAATGTAATTCAAGAGCTTTGTATTTCCCATTACCATCTAATGGACAACTTCAACTGGACTGCAATGTCTGCAGAGGCATGTAGGACGGTTTCAGGATACAGAAAGAAAATTCTTCAGGAATAAAAATGTAAATATATTCATGTTTAGAGTGTTATATATTCCAAGTTTTACTATTCCAGTATATAACAGACATACTGGAAATACCAGCGAAATTACTCAATGAAGGCCAAATAAAAAAAAGTTATAAAGAAAGCTCAGCTGCTCCCCCAAGATCTAAGAGGTCCAAAATCAGTTCCTTCACATTTCTATTATAAAGTAGCATTTTCAGACAATCTGGTGAAATGTTAACAATTACCAAAAGTCATTCTAAGCAGGAGAAAAACTGTTCTCTTCAAAAAAAAAATAGCCTTCAAATTGGTGACATTTTTCATAGGACAAGGCTTTCTAGCATCCCAAATACTTGTTTTCATCCCTAAACTGAATATTCTCTTCTCAGAAAGGAATTAACATAGCAAGACAGAACTATATCCTAGTCATAGGGCACAGAGACATTTTTTTCAATTGCCAGTCAGAAGATATTCCCATCTACTTAACACTGAATGAAGTTTCTTGAGAAAGAAATTTCCATTTTTATCTGTCAATTGCAATGCTTCATGTCCACAAGCTGAAGGAACCAAGGTTATAGGTATTAAACTCAACATTATAAATACTATTTATAAGAGTAGAATAGCTGTAACAAGTCAGTCTGAAAGTCTGTGCAGCCTGGTACATTATCTCTAACAAAAGCCAGGGAAAGCAGAGGATCAGTAAATGCAGACTGGCTCCTATATGTGATTCCAATCTCTGACCACTGGTTGCTGAAGAACCTGCAAGTTAGCAGTTGCCTCCCAGGTTAGAGATCACCACCTTTCACATGGGACACTTCTAACGAGGGCTAATAATCGTTTAATTCCTTCCTGATCTTATCCATGCTCTATACTCACAATCTCCAGGAAGAATATGTTCCAGAACACTACCTCTTCAGCCATTCCTAGTCACGTTCTCAATGACCTTCATTATTTTGCTGACTTCACTTACACACAACTCCCCCCTTCCCTCCCCAGCCACTTCTTCCCAGGCTATCTGGAATTATCTTTGCATCAGAGTGGTTCCATACTTCTGAGTGCCTTCTGTAGATTTTTAGTTATGTTCCCTTCTTTCTGAGATAGGGTGACTACAATCATATACAGCATTCAAGAAGTTCTGCACCATGAATCCATATAGGAGACTCTTTCTTGGAAACTTGGAACTCTTAAAAACACCACCTTAAACCACAGCCATGGTTTAATAGATTAATCCATGGTTTAATCCATAGCCTATTTTTACCCTTTCAGCTGCTCCTTTTAATATGCCTTTGATTGTTTCCTCATTTTTATCTACTTCCTTTCTGAAACATTATAGTGAGAAGTGGTGTTTGTTTTTTGTTGTTGCTGTTTGGGGTTTTTTTGAGGCATTTTCATTTTTAATGAGAAATCTGAAATAAAGCAGGTTATATTGTCTATTACAACTCTTCAGCATATAAACTGTGAATGAAACCCTAGGACAAAACCAGAATTTTTCTTGTGGGTTCTCCAAGTACATCATTTATACTTGACCATTATTTCCATCATCATACCTTCTGTGACTTCTCCCTTGTGTATGTAGAAGTAACAGAAGTCTCTGTTCATTATTGTTTTCTAACATCATAGTAATCCTCCTCTTCCTCTGTATCCTGTATCATTAACTCCAGTCTGGGTTGTAACTGCTGGTATATTTCCAGGACCATCTCTCTATATTCACTGGATTTCTATCCATATGGACTGAGTCACCTGTTGATACATTTGCTTTATTAATGCTACGAACTTTCACTTGCCTTAAGCACAAAGCCATTATCCCCATTGTGTAATCTACTCTTATTCTGACATACAACCCAATCTTACAACTTCTGGGATAGCCACTGTGAAAGCATCATAACTAAATCCAGCCACTTCAACCATTTTTAAAGGTTTGACATTCATACAGAAAAACTTCTGGATGGTGTCTTGGTTTTGACTACCTGTTGTTATGTGCTCTGTTTAAATAAGATTGCCAGTTAGAAGGAGTCTTTGCAGCTTGTTTCTTGAAACACTGATAACACAGCTACCTGTTCTTCCCAGAGATTTTTTTTTTTAATATTTTCAACTGTAGAAGAGACATCATCCTGAAGTGCACATTTGTTTGCATTCATTTTTTTTCCCAAGTCTTTAGGTAGGGAGAGGACTGGGTAGAGAAGCAAGAGTTACTTGCTCCAACACACTATCATTCTGAGGTTCAGAAACTGCATTGAGATACACACAGCCCAGGCACTCACTCAAGAAAGGATCCAAACTTCTAACTCCTCCTTGAAAGAAAGAAAAAAGAGGATAATATTCAAAAGACTGCCTGGAAGATTGGTCACCAAGCATGACATGGTCTAGTCCGAAGTTCTTCTGTCTGAAAGAAAGAGCCACACTGCTCCAAGAACTGAGATGCAGACTATACTGAGAAACCTCAATTCATGCTGCCTGAGTTCAGAGATTCATTGTCTCAAGAAATCAGTAGGGAAAAAACCACCAATGACCACAGTCTAGAGGCCACACCTAGTCTTTAGCAAACATAAATAAATAGGTAAGGTCCTTCTTTATCACTAAAAGGCTTGTAAGAAAATTCCCACTGAAAAGCAAGTGTTTCAAAAAGAAGTTGTATATTTGCCCTTTTTGATCAGACTCTTTTAATTATTACACAGGATTTCATGGAAAACTAAATGCTGCCAGAGGAAAGGCAAGAAGAGGCTCTCATCCCCAAACAGGCTTTTGTCTGATGATGAGGGCATTCTCATCAGGGAAGGGAACTAAGAGGCCAAGCCTCTTCGGCTGGAGACAATAATAACAATGCCTAGCTCTACCATGTCTTTGATTAGACACTAATTGTACTTCTGAACTAAAAACACCCAGAAACCTTGAAGAACTTTCATAAACTCTTGTAATTTGTAGAATGAATAAAATAATTTACCACAGACCAGACCCTTCTCAATTGCCAAGAATATGTATTGATTTCCTATAATTTGATTCACAAAGCAAAGCCAGGTATTTTTAAAGACTATTGTTATGGCTTCATAGTTCTCATCAAACCCAGAGAATACACTTTCTACCCTACCTTTAACATGTTAAAAATAATAGTATGCAATGGTACTTTAACATCAATACTTCAAGTAAAATTCAAATTTCAGTAGGTCCTCTTTACCTCTCTTACCTATTAAAGTTCCTGTTTTATTCAGGGTTCCTCCTCCCCTCTGTAATCCTAATCCTGCTTGTCTCAGAGACTTCAATGGGTACCTTTATCATTTTAAAGATGAGAAACTAAATAAGAGCCTGAAGGCCAGATGAAAAGGATTCAAGGCTAGAAGATATTAAAAGCCTGCTATAGGTCAATATATATGAAAAGCAATTCAATGTGATATTGAAATAGCTTCTGTGACTTCTGTTCTTCAAAATCTCTTTAAAGCTGCTGGAGCTGTTTAATTGACAGAGCAACAAATAATGGATAACAAAAGAAAATGAACACTTGTGTAACCGCAGTTCAATTTCTTTTTCCAGGATACCTGGTCCAGATATTCTTCCACTAGGGAAAACCTTCTGGAGAAACAAGTGTCTCTACAAGTTCTATAGCTTGTGGGCATTCCTGTACCCAGACAGACAGCAGCCACAGCAGGAGGTGTGGTCGGGCATACAACTGGAAGCCGCTTGTAATTACCATAAGCCCATATGCAGGTATCTTGAATATATACCTAGTCCTGTGATACAACACACATCCAGCACACAATGGGAGAGCCCTAGCGTTTTGATGGCAGCAAAAGGAAAACAGATACTCTGAAACAGAAGGAACCACAGTGTGATCTGTGATCACTAATTGTGGCCTGCAGCCTACCCTCTGCCTGGTCCAAAAGAGAAGGTGAAAAATGCAGTTTGTGGACTCTGAGAACTACTTTGGTAAAATGACTTCTAAACCAGTGTATTTCTAGAAGAAAGTTTTTCATCTCTTAAATAAGCAATCTGTTAGAAGATGCAGACTTCCCTGAATGTATATTACAACTTTCTCTTCTTCAAGGACCCCACATGCACTTTGTGACTCCAGCTTGGCAAAGATGTTTTGGCACTTGGCAGGCATCATCTCACTGATGAAGCACAGGGAACCTTCACTCCATGTCACAGCTTCAAAATAGCATCATCAATGTGACCCGACAGCCAAATCTGGTAACATCTGTGACCAGCTGTACTTGCTGTTTGTTATTTATCAAAGTGTGTACATGTGTGTGTGTGTGGAGGACCTTGCAAAATTTAATGGGGCACCCAATGGTAAAACTGGAAATTGGTATTAGGAGACAATTCTGTTCTACTTAAACCAAAACTAGTGACTCCCTAGGCATGTTAGCAATTATTTTCACTGACAGCAGCAACAAAGACTCAGAGGAAATACAACGGAAATACAAAGTATCAGCCTAGAGAAGTCCTGAAATGCTCATCAGGTGCTTCCACATCAAAGATAATGGCACCATTTTTCCTATTCTGCATGTGCATTAGACACACATTATGATGGATACTGAAAGATTCCCCTTTTCTTACTTCATCTCTCATTCTACAAAATATTCTCCAGTTTTAACTCTGGCAATGTATTCTTACTAATCCCTATACACCAATTCAGGGATATTTTCTTGTCTTCCATTTATCATATTTAAGTACCTGCACAAAACACAAATGCATCTGCTAGTAGACCGACACATTTATTGATGAATCTTTCTGCGTATAGGCAACACGAAACAATCAATGCCACTACAAAAAGCAATAATTTTATATTTTCAAACTGGAAAGGCTTAAAATGAAATTTAAACTGTTTACTGTCTTCTTTCCACTATGTCTGTTCTGCTGATAAATGTTTCTTTCCTTTGCAGACAACCATGCTAGTGTAACTTTCCTAGATGGGCATGAGTGATAAACCACTTAACAAGCAAGCAGACAAGTCACAGTCAGATTAGCTTCTTGGGCTTCCACCAAAATTTCTATTGTCCTCACACAATTGAGTGAAAAAATACAAAGAAAAGTGAGCTGGAATAATCTTCAGGATCTGCCCTTCAGCATCTTCACAGCAAGCATTAAACATTATCTGTGTGACACCCAGAAAGGTCACCACATATCCCATGTTTTCCTTCACAGCCTTCAGGTATGCAGCCTTCAGCAGCAGCCCACACAAACAGTGTCAGGAAAGTGGTAAAACAGTGGGCTAACAGTATGATTCTCAAGTATACCAGATTATTTTTTTAACTGGTTTTCTTGGTTACCACAAACAAGTAAAAAAAACCTCATATGTTTAAAATACTCTCCTCATACTACGTATCTCATCTATATACACGCACAGAAGTATGTAGCTATTTCAATTAGGTATCAAAAGGAAGTGTGGTTAGCGTCTCTGAAATGCCACACAGGAAGGCCATCATGTTAATATACAACCCAATGTTTCATTCACAACCTGCAGATGCAAAGTTGTTCCTCCCAACTCATTTGTTACACAGCACTGAAAGAAAGGCTGATGACCATAGTAATGAGCACTGATGCCTTATATAAATTTAGCACAAATGGTAAGCAATAGATAGCAAAATTTCCCTCTATGCCAGCAATACATACAGGGGCTTGTAGTTGCCATGTAATTTCAGATATCTCCCTTCTGATTTTATCAAGGCTGGGACTTTACCTGATTGTTGCTAATGGCAAATTTTCACTTTAAAACTAGATTTACTTCCTTAAAGGCAGATATAGAGCATAATTATCACACTTAATACACAGCTTCAAAACTTTATACTGAAGTAAAATTGTAATTTAGGTAAGAAGATGCCAAGCTGTGCCTGCCACTGGTTGCAGAATTGCAAAAGAATTGTTAGGTACAAGCTCAGGAGCCATCAATGGAAATGCATACTCACTACATGCTCTTTGCACAGCTAAGTTTTAGCTGAATTGCGAGGTTCAGAAATTACAGCATAAATGCAGTAGGCACTTTCCTACAGATGAGGTAAAACCTGTTACTGGAATTTAGCTGTGTTGTTATAGGTGACTGGAAAGTAAAAGGAATGTAGGCTAAGATAAGCAGTGCACAGCAGAGCCAGGTATACTGGATTTTAGATTCAGTTGTGCTGTGCAAATCCACAAAAGTTGTTCAGAAAAGGAAAGATATTTGGAGGAGCTGAGATTCCTCTCAATGAGGTACTTCTAGGACTTACCCTGAGTTGTCAAACTATTCAAGCTGGGCCAACACACCTACCAGTCTTGCTCAGGCTGAACATTGTATGCTACTATCCTCATCCAGAATACAGCAGATAGTATGATACAAAAACCAAAAGTGAACAGCACTTGGTTTTGGATAAAAAGATAATGGACTTTATAACATTAATTTTCAAATGCGCTGCAAGTTACACAGTCCTTTTAAGTTGATGTCACTTTTAAAACTTGTGGTATCTTGTGTTCTGAGTAAAATATACATTTGAAGTCATGCTACTTATTCTCTGTGCAACACACAATGTTTTATAATGAACTCAGAATAAAAGAGAAGACTGAATTCCCTCTTCGATGATCCAATTCCAAGAATAAGTAGAACACTTGCTCAAACAATTATCCAGGGAGGAGTTGGGGTTTGTGGAAAGAAAGAGAGAGAGAGAGAGAGAGAGAGAGAGGGAGGAAAAAACCCACCACATTTTGTTTAGAAGTGCCTTTAAATTCTGCCTTATTTAACAGATAATCCAACTGAGTGGAAATGTTCCGATCTACAAGTTCTATTTGCTTCTGCAAACTGTTTACATACTCATCTGTCTGTAGTGGCTCCAGGGTACTGTTCTGTTCTTTCAAGATAAATACACAACCAAAATATATGTAAAGTGGCACAGAAGGAAGTCCTCATGTAAAATATACACAAAAATTCCTTAACAGTTTGCCTTTTATGATTTTGCTTTGAGATTACAATACTTAATCAATTAAATAAGTGAGACATACAAGATCCAAGTATCCCCTCAGTAACATACAAATGGAAATCTTGACTTAATAAAAACTGAACTGCAGAGATATTGTATAGAAACAGCTGGTGTGCTAGGTTAGCATATAACATGAAAACATGTCAAGTGAGACTGTGCTACAAAGTAGGTTGAATCCATCCACATAGAATTTTTGCATATACCATTCATTGGCTCCCATGACACTGAGGGACTGCAGTACCAAGCTATGAATACACTAGAAGAAAATGAAGTTCAGAGATGCTGCCTAGCAGAAATGCTGTTAAGTATGTCATGAAATTACTTTTTTCCCCCATTGAAAAAAAAAGCTTTTTTAAGATAGATGTCTCAGAGTTGCCAGAGAAGCAAAAGCAGTGTAAGAAAACTTCTACTTCATAGACAAAAATAGTTGCTTGGACATCAGCCCAAGCAAATCTAAATGACATTAAAGCAATACAAATCACATCATTTGAGTAACAGTCAAAATTAGAGATGAATTAATCACCCTCCACTGTGAATGCTGTAGCTAGGGAGAAGAATTGCACAGAATACACATAAGCAACTTGGGTCAGTAAACATACTCTTACCTGTATGCCAGGATGACACCACATTTTGGACTAAGGAAGAAAAACCACTGACCCTAGTCAAGAAGTACTAAGGGGGCTCTGGGTTCACTGTCAAGACAGCATAGCCAGAAGGCTGCCTGGCCAGCCTGGCTCTGGAGCAAAGCGAGCTTGCATGTTCCCACTATACAGTGTGAGCATGTCCAGATGACTTGCCTTTATACACAGGTAGAATGTGAGGAAAAGGCACAGGCACTCTCTGAAGATCTACTGCAAACAAGGTGATTATTTTTTAAACAAGATTAAAAATATATGCATTCAATCCTATCAAACTTCACTGTAGTTAGGGCAGGAAGCTCTGATTTTACCAGTCAAACTCAATGAAACACTACCAGGAAGATAATGTTGCAAATCAGCTGCAGAGAGAAAGACCACTGGGAATTTTATTTACTACAGTATTATCAAATGAAGTTTAATGTAAGGAAAAATAAATATTTATCTGTAACCCTTTTGAGCTTCAGTAATATTTTTAGAGGCAAAATCCAGGTGTTGTTCTGTTTCATAAGTTCATCAATAGCCTAATTTATTCTGATTAGAAAAAAAACCATATTACCAAAGACACTGAAGTCTAAATGCAACATACATTATTTTTCTCACCTGCAGTGAGGTAGAATTTTTAATTGTACCAGTCACTCTTCTTATAAAAGTGCAATCAGGGGTATGTGTAGGCTTCATTGTGTTAAAGGGAAACAATTTTGCCTTGCAGTCTTCTTGGCAACACAATGAATCCATTAGCAATTGGTGATTTTAGCTTTGAACAGTGACTACAGCCATAGCAATTCATGAGGCTGACCTCTATTTTTGTGAATGAATGAAGAGGAAGAGAAAAACGTGGCTTCCACTAAGCTCTCATTGCAGCACAGGAAATCCTGTGTGGTTAGATACAGTATGCACCGTGCTCAGAGATTTCATTCTACTCCCCTTTAAAAGCCAACATGAGCAGCATGTCACAGGAAATTCTTCCTTATTTTCAGTAGGACAAGGCTTCTTTGGAAACAAGGTCAGCATGAATAGAGCATTGCTTCCTTATCATTGCTAAGCAGCTGTGTTGAGGATGCAAGACAACACTGCACCCCGTCCCTGAATACCTCTTTTCATAAACTTAAAGTATATGCAGTGAAAGCAGTCAGAAGTTCCTCTGTGCTTTTTTAATTTTGAGATTTTTGTATCACACACTTTCCATAAATATTTCTTTAAAAATATACTGAGTAGTTACAAAGTTAACCTCAATTTAAACAAAAACCAAAAACCAACAGCAGCAACAAAAAAAACCCCCAAAACTTTACCTACTTTCAAACAGACATCAAGGTGGAGACAGAAATTAGTTCTCTCTTGAGTCAAGGGGTCAAAAGATGAACTTAAAGCACCGAGGTTCGGCCACCTCTGCAGGAAGTATGGGGACAAATTCCAGCCCCCATTGCAATGTACTGCTTTCAAGGTATTACTGGAAGTCTCTTACTCTCTGCTGCTTCTCAGTTTTATGTAAAACTCCAGCTGCAATTAGTCTTTAACTTAATAAGCAACTTATGAAGGAACCGTATGTTTAAAGAGTGAAAGCAAATTCTAGTTCTTCCTGATATAAATCACTCATAAATCATGGAAACAATTTTCCCCATGCTTTGTACTGGAATGCAAAGTAACTGAACAACAACAGTAACCCAACCCAGCAAGACTACTGTCAAGTACACTGATGAATAAGGTGTTGCTAATTTCCCACAGGAGAAAGCCTTGAAAGGTTTGCATTGATAATAACAGCAGTACCTGAAATATTTGCATTTATTTTTTGCGTATTTTTGAAAGGAAGTCAAGGGATGGAGAGAAAGGAGCTGCAAAAGCAGTAACAGTTTGTCACACAAAACATCTAACTGATCACCAATAGCAAACACCCCAAAACCACAGGAAGACCTTCAAAACTAAGATGCTTAACCCTGCCACAGCCAGACAGACACAGAGACCGCACATGGGCTCTCATGGCACAGACTGTCTGATAAAGAACTTAGGTTCTTTAGCTGAAAGGTGAAACTATGCCAGCATTCCACGGGCAAAAGGTCAGCAACAGCCACCTTTGAGACACAGGATGTGAAAGGAGCGAACACAAAAGGAAGCATCACAGAGGAGTGACAAATGGTCCTAGCAGTTAAAATAAATCAAAGTCCGAGACATACAGCAACAGGCAGCACCCTGGCTGCACTGCACCTCAATCCCATTTGAACTGAGCAACCCCAAGTATTTTCAAAAAGAGGCACATACACAGCAAATTCAGGTATATTATCATCAGGTTTGTCTTCCTACTTTTGTGGCTGCAGACCTCTTACAAGTAGTTCATGAACTCCCAAGTGTCCTCACACTGAAAGCTTTCATGTAGCAACAGCCCCAAGCCGACAAATTCTTGGATCTTGTATCCTCCTGCCACACTGGAACGCTAAGACATCCTTCAGGTTCCTACACTGTATGAATATGGTCTGGATGAATGCAACTACCTGGGGTAGAAACTCTCCTTTTCTTCTCAAAAAAAAGACATAAACCAGGATAGGTCATTGGAAACAGATATCTTGAAGGAAATGAGGACAGTAAGAACCAGCACACATCACACTGGCCAGAAATTTTAATTCTGTCATAAAATGTGGTACCTCTCCAAATTTGACTGAGTGTGCAAGGCCAGAAAACATAGAATCATACAACTGTCAGAGTTGGAAGGAACCTTAAAGATCATCTACTTCCAACCCCCCTGCCTGGGAAGGGACACCTCCCACTAGATCAGGTTGCCCACAGCCCCATCCAGCCTGGCCTTAAAACCTTGCAGGGATGTTGCTTCCACCACCTCTTTGGGCAACTGTTCCAGTGTCTCACCACCCTAACAGTGAAGAACTTCCTCCTAATGTCCAATCTAAATCTACCCCCCCCTTCTAGTTTGTATGCATTCCCCCCAGTCCTATCACTACCTGACATCCTAAAAAGTACCTCACCAGCTTTCTTATAGGCCCCCATCAGATACTGGAAGACCACAATAAGATCTCCTCAGAGCCTTCTTTCCTCTAGACTGAATAACCCCAACTCTTTCAGCTTGTTAAAATGAAATCTTTAAATGACACATCTTTAAATGAAACTCAGCAAGGACTTGTTACGTTGGTACAACTCAAGGGCATATAAGATCCCCTGAATCTAGTGCATTTAACAGGGCAAGACCTTGAATTCTTTCTGGATGTGAAGTCAAACTGAAGCTGCAGAAGAAGGCTGAGGTGGTATTTCTGTTCTGACAGCAACTGTGGAAAATCTGAAGCAGTTCTTGTTCAGTATTACCCAAACTAGTCATTAAATCTGACCATTGCCCAAGCAGTTCATTGATGGGTTGTTTGTAGACGGTAGGGTCCCAGTACACAGAACCAATGGAGTCAGAAGAGCCCTTCCACATACCAGGTAGGTGAAGGAGGTGCCAAGACTGCCTGGCACAGAAGCTGCTGAAGCAGCTATGGCTGTTCCCAGGGCTTGCCCAGGTTCCACCCTGCAGTGGAGGGACCAGGCTCTGGCTCATATCACCCAAGTGTCACACTCCAGCACTCCTCCACTCCCAAACCTTAGAGCTCTGTAGTCCATAGCCTGCAGAGGCTGACTGATTCTTTATAAGGCTTTGAATTTCTGAAATCTGTACTGCTTGGCTCAAAGATATTTATTGCCAGCACCTGTTACATCAGAAACAACAGAGAAAAGATTTTGCCTGAAACATATACAGCATAAGCTACACTGACATCATGATAAATGCAGGCTAGCTATGAGAAAGGAAACCATCAGCCTAGAAACCACCCCCCAAGACAGGACACAGCTTCCAGGAAGTCACTGCTGACAAATCCTAATAATTTACGTCATACTTGGTCAAGAATTACTTGCACAGAGTATACTGTAAAGCAGAAATGGGAAAATAATACCAGGGATTAACCCAAACAAGGCAGTAGAAAGCAAGACCATGAAGTAGAAGCAAGGGTACATTGACTGAAGTAATTAAGAAGGACTAACTGCACAAGTGACTCAGTTCTAGGCCAGTGTCAAAGTCCCTTCAGCTCTTTCAGAATCACAAAAATCATCAATATTAATCTCTTTCATGGCAAGAAGTCTCATTCTTTAGATTCCCTTGTTAACAGAATAATCCAGGCAGAAGAAAGTTGGAAGTTTCTTTCTTGAACAGTCAGACCCATCCGTCTACAAATGATATTCATCTTATGGGAAAAAATATTCCTCTTTTTCAGTTACATCTTTGGCATGGAAGTATTTAATGCTAGTGATTGCAAGCCAAAGTAAACTACCAGGTTCATTACTTCTCACATGTAGAAATATACTCTTCTGTAACTTATACCTGTCAGGCTAAGACATTTAATGTAGCAACAGACTCTCAGGCCACACAAAGGAATAAAATTTATAAACAAACATTCATATACTCAGAAAGCTATAAAATTCCTGGGGCAACAGGCCACTCAGAAATAAAAGAGGGCCTTGGGGAGCTGAAAAATTCCACTACAGCACAGGAGACTAATCAACAGAGAGCTTCTGTGGGATCCAATCAAAACCAAACACCACCACCACCATCTTCCTCCACCCTTCCAAGCCCCACATTGGAATTATCAAAGTACAAATTCTAAACAATATGGGATGAATTGTTCAACTGATCTCCATAGATGCTTGATATTTCCCATGTAGGAACAAGCATCAATTTCATCACTGTGGTCACTTGAATTTTGAAGAGTTACCTCGCCAGTGGTAAACTGATCTGTAAGAGGCCACAAAGGATTTCATACAAGACTCAGCTTTATTGCTTTTTATTGTCCTTTCAGGCAAGAACTATTTTAATCTCACCAGAACCTTCGCCAAGCTGCTAACAAACTGGCAGGTCATTTGTATGGAGGCTTTCACCCCATTGTACCAGAAGAGGAGAAAAATGGTAGTTGACATTTGGAAAAAGCAGTTCTGCTTAAAGGCAAAACAAAATAAAAAGCTTACACACATTGTCAATAAGAAGAATTTGGAAGATCTACTTACTAGCTTTAAAACCTTACATTTTCATAGTGTGAAGAGTAAGGTGCTTGGTTTACCAAGTTAGAAAAACTGGGAAGACAACTGGCTAAGCTCCTTCAGTCTATGTAAGGACCCTTTAATGTTTGAGGATTAAACACAGAGACGTAGCAATTAATGCCCCCTATGTTTTTAACAGTGTACAGTCAAAGAGATTTTCTCCTAATGGAATTACGAAACAGAAGCATGCCTTGTTTAGCATGTTAACAAGCTTGCATTTACTGCTGTCAGCATTAGACCTCCCAGTACAGCCAGTATCCACATAATCAATGAAAACAGTTTGCAAAATGCCAGTCTGATATTAGTCAGAGAGAGTTATTCACCCAAGGAAAGATCTCTAAGTTTAGGAATAAGAGCAGCATTTTTCAGCATGGAAACTGGTTTGTCAACAGCCATTCTTCTCCTGCACAAAACCTCCAACAATGCCAGCTCAGAGCAACAGTAGCCTCATTTATTGGCGGGAAAAAAAGGCGTCCCTTTGTACCACCAGTTTTGTGCCCTTTCAATAGCAGCTCCGGTGGTAGACTGGTGTGGACAATCGCAGTGACCATCTGTGACTACGAGACAGTTTGATAGCTGCAAGACTAACTCAGGTCCGACATCGCCACGTCTTGCCCTGCTGAGTCTTTCTTATGGCTTTGAAAAACTCCATGAAAATGGATACATTCAAAGCTGAATAAAAAGAGGTCTCAACAGGCTTGACCCTAAACCTAAACAATGAAATCGTAATGCTGGCACCATTGTAACAACACAACAGATGTAGGTCGTGCTAGCTTTCATCTGTAGCGGTGATTGATAGCTTGCAATTTACTGACAAGAGATATAAAGTTTCTATTTTCATTTCGTTTGTTGGCACGAATTTTGAGTATTCAATTAAGGTGGAAGATGCACTGGGTTTTTGTTTGTTCACAGAGAAAATTCTTGCAAAGGCTATAGTGAGCATGTGTCACTGATCTAGGGACGTTCTTGTCCTAAATTCACCCTGTAGAATTTATCACAGAATTATTCAGTACAAGACTGTTTTAAAAAGTTTACAGAGGAATATCACTGCTTAACCAAAGAGATTAATTCACAAAATCTTTAGTGTCAGTCCAGATTTTAATAGCTATATACTAGTCTTTTCCTGACTGCTTTATGTAATCCAAGCTGTATTAAATTTAGTTAATTAGATCCATAAATCCATCTATCATAACCACACATTTGCTGCTGGTACATCCCGACCATGTGTTCATCCCATTTGGATCAAGGTGAGCAACTGATTTTAAACTAGAGCTAGGAAAAAAAACCAACAAACAAACAAAAATAAATATCCCAATCTACATAGATAATTTAAGAGCAGTCTTGTGGAGTTTTACAAGCCACATTCTTCTCTGTTCTTCCTAGACAGAGCAGTTTCAGGAATTACCCATACTCAGCAGAGCCAGCATGTGTTAGAGCTGCCCTGGTATGACAAAATATTTCCAGAAGAGCAATACAGAAAGCCATCAAGATATGACAGCAATTGATTCCTAAGTTCCTCTGAATTTGTCTGGGTGGGTGAGCAGGGGAAAAGTTGGCAGACCTTAAATCAGCAGATACAGAAAGGCATTAGAAAAGCTTCCTGGGTCTTCCTCCTTCTCCTGTAGGTGGGGTAAGCAGTGCCATTTTGTACAGAAATCTCTTCCAGGCTGACGCAAGCTTCAAGACAGCTGTTAGAAGACTCAGGCAATCATGTGTGGTGGCAACAGGGAGAGATGGTCCAGGAACAATACAGAAGCACTATCTACATGTCCAGGGACAAAGTTAGGAAAGCCAAAGCCTGTCTGGTGCTGCATCTGGCTAGGGACATGAAGGACAACAAGAAGGGCTTCTGCAAGTGTACCAGTTACAAATGGAAGGCTAGGGGAAAACACGGGGCCACTGCTGAATGGAGCATAGAACATGGTGACAAAGGACAGAGGAAATGGTGAGGGTACTCAATGCCATCTTCACTTTGAACTGTAGTGGCAAGACTTGCCTTTGGCAATCTTAGGTCCCTGAGAACAGTGGGAAAGTCAAGAGCAAGCAAGACTTAGCCTTGGAACAAGAGCATTAGTCTAGGGAACATTCATGCAAACGGAACACACCTAAGTCCACCACATCTGACAGGACACACCCATGAATGCTGATAGCTGGTTAATGCCATTACAAGGCCACTGTTGAGTATCTTTAAAAGAAGATAAATCAGAATCAGTTCCCGAGGACTATAAAAAAACAAATGCAACTCCCATCCTCAAGAAGATAAAGGAGGAAGAAACAGGAATTTCAGCTCAGCAAATTTCATGACTATCCCAGGGAAGGTGAAGGAGCAAGTAATTCTGGAAATAATTTCCAACCGTATTAAGGACAACAAGGTGATTTCAAATAGTCATTATGTATTTATGAAAGAAAAAAACCCAGGCTTGACTAATCTGATCACCTTCTACACTGAGATCATTTGCTTGGCAGATGAGGGAAGAACAGTGGATGTTGCCTATCTTGACTTTAGTAAGGTTTTCAGCACTGTCCGTTACAATACCCTTGTGGAAAACCTGACAGAAATATGGACTAGACGAGTGGACACTAGGTGGACTGAAAACTGTTTGAACTGCCAATCTGAAAGGCTTGTGATCAGCAGTATGAAATATGCTAGAGGTCATCATTAGTGGTATACCCCAGGGGCTGACACTGGGGCCAGCACTATTTACCATCTTTGTTAATGACCTGAATGACTGGTCAGAGTGCATCCCCAGCAAGTCTACAGATAATACAAAACCGGGAAGAGCAGTTGATACACCATAGGGATCTCCACAAGCTGGAGAAACAGACAGACAGGAACCTCATGTTGTTTACCAAGTGATTTTTTTTTTTCCTCTCTCCTCAGCACTGGTGAGATCTCACCTGCAGTTCTGTGTCCAGTTCTGTGCTCACCAGTACAATAAGCATACTGCAGTGAGTCCAGCAAAGGGCCACAAAGCACTGGAGCATCTGACATATGGGGAGAAGCTAGGAGAACTGGGATTGCTCATCCTGACAAGGCGGCTGAAAGAGGATCTTAACAACATGTAAAAATATCTGATGGGGGACAGAGGAGAGGAAGAAAGAAGATGGAACCAGACTCTTTTCAGTGATGCCCAGGGAAAGGACAAGAAGTAATGGGACTAATTGATATTCAGGGAAAAAAAAGATCTTTTTAAATTTACACTCTGAAGTTACTGGTATCTCCCTTTCATGAGGTTATCATACTGACCCTCGTAGCAAACAAGAACCAGCCATGATCAAGTCAGGCAACAGGAAGAGTCATTTAGTAGCACATTCTATAAATGCAGCACAATGTCCCTGCCTCTCCTTCCTGGTAAAGGATCCCACAAGACAGTTGAGATCGTTCCAAGGGGAGGCAGGACAATAGCTTTATTCTGTAAATTACTTACTGGTATAGGATGTAGCAAAGGGGATGCAAGATGTCGGTCAGGGCCAGAGATGTTAAACAAGTTCCAAGTATACAGTTACTGGAATGTATCCATTGCACCTCCACAAGTAAGAAGCACTGTGTTCTGCACTTAAATTGGAGTTTAACGTTCACTCCATAAAACTGGAATTTCATGCTTCTAGAACAGCCCACAAAATAAAATTTTTACCAATGAAGTTGTTTAATGCAAAGGGCTATCTCTTTCCTCTCCAAAAGCCTGACCCAAAGTCCAGTGAAGCCAACAGTTGCTTCCTTCTGAATTTAGCAAGTTTTCATTAGGTCCTTTAAAGAGTACTCTCTTGATAGGAAAGAGCAGGAGGCTGTAAAATATCCAAAGATAGCGGTAATTAGGGAAATGGACTATCTCGAGCCATGGAGAGCTCTTCTACCCAAACAAGGAGTGGAATCAGTCCTTTCCCAGACAACAGCAGTCTTCTGTCATTGTTGGATTTGGTGTTTAAACTGCAGAGGACGAGCATAGGACAGATGGCCAAAGCTTCATCACAACCATCTTTTTAAAGTGTTCCTTTAAAAAACTGATTTAAGACAGAAGATTGTTCCATTGTCTCATTGCATGTAATAAACCAGTAAACATTAGATGAGCCAGTGCGAAAGCAAAACAGCTTCAAATCCGCTAGGCTTCCTTTTACCAGTGTCTGTTGAGAAGAGGAGACTATAGTTTGTATTTTTACCAAAGGTCATTTCAAAGACAAATTAACAAACCCATGAAGCTACTACATATTATTCATCAAGGGTCCCAGTTTTATAATTTATTGCACACTGGCAACTTGCTGAGGCTGCGCAGAAGGTTATTGACTTCAAGACCTTGGCAACACAGAGCAACATACATCCCAGAACAGACCAGAAAAGATTTATTGTCATTCTTCATGTTTAAAGGAAATACCACATAGTATTTAGATCATACAAACTAAGTACAAGGATGAGTAAAAGAAGAATGCATTTATAATGCATGTACAGACCTAAACCCAAAATATGGTAACAGTATAAACACTGCTATTAATTTTACACTGCAATAAAGGTATTTCCTGTATGAAAAAATTAAAAAGAGCAAGAAATCCAAAACCAAACCACTGAATAAGTTGAAAAATATTTCCTTAAAATATCTTGACTCAGATGCTCAGGGATGTGGAGAAGGGGAATCTTATTTTAAGAGCTTCCCAAGCAAAAATTACTGGTTTATTGTAAACTCAGCACTTAACTTTGTAAACAGATGTGCTTCTTCCAAACTTCCTCCATCCCATCCATTGTTTTGTTATTTATCTGATTTAATGCAAGCTTCTCTCACACTAAGTAAAAAAGAATGCAACTGAAACTCCTGTCCTAATTAAAGGTTTCTTTGTTCTATTATGAACCTTGACTGCTCAATACTACTGCCCAGAACAATACATATTTAAATCTCTAATCCCCACAAGGGAAGAGACTCCATTTGGAGCTCTGCAGTAACTATAACAAACTGGCTTGGGGACAAAATACTATTAAAAATATGTATTAATCTAAACTTTCTCCCTGACTAGCACTCCACATCCTGCACCCAATTATCTTTACATTTCTAACATCATGGGCAGCTCGCTCCTGCACAACCTCACTGGGTTTGAACTGTGGAAAGGGTGGAATTAGAGTTACTCTGAACTAGTTGTAGTGTCAGAACACACCACAGGATTTGCCCTACCACCCATAAGACTTTTGTAAATGATAGAGACCTCAGCAGCTGCTTTTCTCAGAAACTCTAGCCCTGGCAATCAGTGGCAAGACAAATAGGACAGCAGCTTTCAAGCTATATTTTGCACTTAAAAAATAAAAGTGACCAACAACGACATCCCACTTAAAAAGAAATGCAAACCTTACTTTTCCAACTCAGGTTTTTGTAGGCAAGCTGCAGACATAAGCCTGTAGCTAACTATATATCCTGCAGAATGATAATGAAGCAATATACCAACATCACTTGTAAATTCCATAGGTGGGAGCCACTGAACACAAGTGTCAAGCCTTTGAACATCTTCTCGTTCTAAACTTGCAGATGTCTACTGAAATGGTGGTGTTCAGTTCTGTTTGGGGGAAGCATACAACCTAAGAGGCTCTCAAGGGAAACACCTTACACCTTCCTCATTCATTTCCTGACCAAGCATGTTACCTTCCCACACATTCCAAGTACAATCGTGATAGAGGCAAGGGTGCATTCACTAATGGGACAGCATCTGCAACCAGTCCCCAGCCACATAATGTGGTGCACACATACTGTAATTATGTGACGTATTTTAAGCCACAGGACAAAAGTCACAACAGGAGGAAGGTGTGTAAGGGCACGAGGACGTAGGGCAGTAAGCAAGATCTTAGTAACAAAACAAAACAAAAAAGGATCATTGCAGTAATAACTTAGCCCACAGCTTGCCCCCAAATCCCACCTGGAGCAGCTCTCTGGAGGGAGGCGATTCTGATAAACTGGGTCTGGCCTATGGTCCACAAGTTTGTTCAAGACTACAGAGTATCATCATTATGGATTCAGAGACTTGCATTAAAAGTAGTAAAAAAAAAAACAACAACCCACGATTTTCTGGTTAGTGCTCTGTATTTTATACATACACTAAACCAGCCTGCATTTCTTTCACACAGCAAACTTGGCTGTAATACCACACAGACATCATGTTCAGCAACACTATCCTGTCAGCGAAGTACTTTTTCTATGACAATATTTAGGGAAATAGCATGACATCTGTAAGGCAATTCAGCAAACTTTTTTGAAATGCAAACTCTGAGCTTTTTGATATTAAAGCAACTTTTGTTCATGAGGCAAAAATCATTCTCGTTCAATCTTCTGTGGAACCTTCATTTCATTACTATTGTAATTTCACTGCAAAACATATTAATAGGGTCATAAATATTCAGATTATGTAATAAAGACAGTGAAAGCAGATGATAAAATGCTGTTAACATTCATTTACAGCAGCTGGGAAGGCCCTGCCAAATGTTGCTTTACATAACAGGTCGTGACGCTCTGACTGCATTAAGCTTTCTGATCACTCTTCCTTTATCTGCTATGATTTTGAACACAATACGAGACAGCACTGACTAACCAATGGATTTAGAAGCCCTTTCAAGCACACCAACATTTCAAAGGTTTAAAAGATTAAAATATCAGAAACAGCCTTGTGGTTACTATGTTTCTGCTTTTGCATTTTATAGAGCAGACATGAAAGTGACATTCACATCATTTATCTGCATTAGCTCCACAATTCAGTGCTTCCAATACATTTTTAAAGTGAGTTTATTTTATTGTACCATACTTTAGTTAAGCTCTATGCAAAAAAAGGAAAACACTCAAAATTAAAAACATCTCCATTACAGTTTTCAGAAGGCATCTTGAGTACTACTGAAATCTTCTGTAATGTGTGCATGATCCTGTCAACAACCTACATTAATTTTATCTTGAGGGTTGCATCTGAATCAAATGACAATTCTTGCTTTGTTTCAGTATATTATGCATTACATTTCCTTTGTTTCGGAACAGGCTCTGTTACCCTTAAGTCAGGATTCCCTAAGCATGGGTCAGATCCTATAAGCACTCAGGCAAGCATCAGCCAGCCACGTGGTCTGCGGGACTGTCTGAATGTTTTTCCATAAAAAACGATGACTCACAGTTTGATTCATTCATTTTGCATATTTCCATGCCAAAATTAAGCCCAACACTGCAGATATTTATGTAGATTAGTAGCCCTAGGAAGGTTAAGAGCTCTGGTGAGGTCAACAAATTCATGCGTGTAAAGTAAACAAGGCTGTGTATAACAGAACACACACGGCAGCTACTATACTGCTTGTAAAAGCAATACCACTTCATTCACGCCTCCAGCCCTGCATTCGTTAGCAGCTCTTTAGAGCACTGAATACATTACAAAGCCTAATGCTTTAACTGACTGCAATTTTACAGCAGTGGGTCTCAAGCTTTTCCTGTAGCCAAGGCACATTAGAGAGAAAAGACACTTCTATACACAACTAAGGAGTTCCAGTTTCCTGGCACAGCTTCAGCAAGGCCCACCTCACCTTCCCCAAGGCCCACCTTGGGAAACCACAAGCTGAAGTAAAGGAGACCTGACTAATTACTAAATGTTGGCAAAAATCTTGGCCATTACAGGAAAAATAAAATTCACAAAGGGAAACACCAGTTTCATCGATACTCATTCAAGACTGTGAAGTCAGTATCAAATTACAATGAACTAGGTATTTGGAGTTTGATTTGGGTAAGGCTACCTTCAGTCACTTCTGTCAGCCAGTGCCTTCAGTCACCTGAAATTAAAATCTCCCTTCACTTTAAATTGAGTGCTCTTTCTCAAATAAGAGCAGAGCCTTGCCCCAGACTTGGAGAAGAGGAAACCAGAAGTGTTTTTTCTTCCACTAATTCAGGCCTATTTGCACAAGAACTATGGAAGAGTAATTATGCCACAGACACTTGAGATGAGATTCAGAGAGGTAATTCCAAGGTTATGAACACACTGTAATAGGAATAATGGCCCATATGATCTTAATAACAGGTCTGAATCCCCACTGCACTATACAATGTGCAAGCAGTAACTTAAAAATCTCTTTTTCAGAGTCTTGAAAATAGACCTTCAAGCAGGGCAGAGGTTCCTCAACTAGAGACAATGACAACCAATCCCATGATTGCACATACTACTGACACCTTATGAATGGAGAAAAAAGTAATTTCAGAGATGCTATCTAACAAAAAAGTATTTGGAATCAAATTTACTTTCAAATATCCTAACACAAGCAATGCTAAGGAAAAACAAAGCAACATAGTATAAGCAGCATGTACTAAGCAAGTCAGATGTTACAACTGAGAGAACAGATTAAATATAAATACTTATTTAGGGAACTGAAGTTTCTATTATTCCACACATATTCTTGCTCCTTATTTACAGTATCTTTAATTAGCTCATATGCATCCTCTTGTATGCTTGGAACTGCTACTTATTCAGGATACATAAGCTATTCATTTAAGACAACAGTCAATCACTTTGTTTGTTTTTGTGTTTTAAAAATGTAATCAAATGAATAGCTAGATAAATTACCAGATAACTGAGAGGAGTACAGAACAGAACTAAGAATAAATTGTTCTTTCCAGCAGAAAATATGCCAGTGTACAAATTCAGAAACACACCTGAAGGGTCTTCTTAAATTTCCTTTCTAAATTAAGTTGAAAAGAATTTGGACATTTCCATCATTTCCATCTTCTTGCCTGATTCTGAGCTATGGTACTTTGCATACAGCTGTTGAAACAACCTGACTTCACCATATGCAGCCTGAAGTACTACAAGTAAAGACTATAACAGGCACCGAAGTAAAGACCGTCATCTACAAGTACCTTGGCTTTTTGAAGTACCAATCTGCTTCCCTCCAAAACTGTTCTGCAAAGGAAATAACCTGATCAACTGCCACGACTGATACAGTTCTTCAGGTTTCCTTCTTCTTACAGCTATATTAATGCACTGTAATCATTGACCTCTAGTCACTAAACCCCCAAACATTTACTATTATTTGACTAACAACCCCAGGCTTGCCTCAGTAATATTTGCAGACCAACTCCCATTCTTTCCTCCTTAAACATCAGTTGAGATAATTTTTCCACCCTCAGAAAAAGTCCCCTACTCTTTATAGATATTAAATACATCAGGAATATTTGCAGAGTAAGTTTGTGATGGCTACAATGAAAGCTGTTTGTGAATCTGCAACTTAGGCAACTGGGAAGCAGAATTGCCATGGGACAGAGGAATGAATGTGCTGTATGAAGAGAGTGCTGCAGGAGTCATTCTGGGAGCACAGGTGCACACAAACAAACATTCAGTTGTGAACCTTTCAAATAACTCTGAACAAAGGTTTTTTTCATAGATTGTCTGCAAAACCAGAGACAATCTGCCAAAAATTGCCTTAAACATTGGCAGGGCCTTAAGATTAAAAATCAATACAAAGGAAAAGGTTGGGATTTCTTCTGTATACTCTATGACCACATGCAATGAATAAGTAAAGGTATCCTCTGAATAGAACCCCTTCCAGATTAATGAAGTATTCTTAATTTAGAATGGTCACACAAATATCCCAATCCTACAGCCCTTCTCCTTTTCCACTTCTTTAAAAGCAAAGCAGGAACATGCTCTTGCTGGAATACATATCTCTTAGGTGACTGCTTTAACTACCAGGCAATGGATTCATAATCACTCTGTAAATAATTAAATACTCATTAGTCTGGGAAAAAGCAGGAGAGTTTCAACAAACATGAAAACAGGGAGACTTGTCCCAGAATACTGTGTCCCCTAGCTCTCAAAGCAATCACTTGCGAGGTGGGTAAGCTAGATTCAAGGCTCAGTTTTGAATAAGATAAAGGTAGCAAGGTGTAAAATCAGATTCCTTATGCATATGTTCTGATCACTAGGAAGGATGCACTGATCAGATTCCTCATGCTGCAATTTCAGTCACATTTCCACATGGCTCAGCAAAAGCAGCTAACATTTTTAGGTCTTCTCTGGTGGCAACTCAGATGACATCAGCATGGATGTGGCCAGCACTTATCTCTTGCCTCTGCCAGCTGGAGGCAAGGCAGTTTCTGGTCTATAAATAAGAGAATTATGCTAGTGAGATGCTGTGTTTCAAATTGTAACTCCTGTATATAGTCTGCAGAACAAACATGTAGGCCAGCATATGCAGTTGCATAAACATACCCACAGACACCTCTGAAATGAGACAGCAGCCAAAGGAAAACTAAACATGGCATCTGAAAGGCAAACACAGGAGCTAGAGTTCTTTTATGGATTTAATCCCATGGGATATTTTTCACCCTAAGCCTCTTTGAGCCCATATGGAAGAGTGTGAAAACTGCTGTTGTAGCCTGAAAGTCTGTCCTCTCAGGGCAGAGCAGAGACCTTCCCTGTTATACAAAGGCCATCCTGCAACCACACAGAGCTACGTGTGCAAGGCATGTGCTTGAACAGTCCCTCTGTCGACCCATCTGCTCTAACCAGTAACCCTATACTTTGCTAGTCAGGGTGACACATACTGGAGGAATTACACTTTGGCTCTTATTTTTATGGTTTTCTTCCTCAGCATTATCACACCACTTACTAGGGATTGTCCAGAATGGGTTCACAGAAACATGCTGAAAGACAGGCAAAAGTAAATTTTACACACGTTAGCTACTTGGTCTTTGGTGGTCAGCATTACCTCTGCTCTTTCACAGCATGCCTCACTGCAACCTAGTGCAACAGACATATATGCTACCTGATTTTTCTTTAGACATAAAAGCAGTTTCATAAGGAAAACGTGCTCCAGTTTTCTGTATAGTAGGTACAGTCAGCCAAAGCTATATGTAATTCAGGATTCACTTCCCCTTGTTCTGCTATGTTGTGAGGTAGAAGCAGCACTGGAGCTCTGCTCAAATACAGACTATTTTTTTTGTCCAGAGTTTTGTCATGAACATTTTCATATTTTTCTTTATTTAAAGTACCAGAGACATCTGCAAAAGACCAGATACTGTGCTTCTCTAAGGTGCCTTTATTCAGAACAGTTATCATAATACATTAAAACCTTGAAAGAAGACACTTGAAGCAGTTTAAAAGGAAGGTTGGATGAAAAACAAACCCCTCAATTTTCACACCCTATAATCTCAGGCCCAACAGAAAACTGAAAAAAGTAACATTTTATTCCATATCCCCAACTTATAAGTTCTGGCTTAAACAAGGTTGTTGATGGAGAGCTTTCTGTCTAGACTCCAGTGAAGGTCAGTAACTTCAGTCAGGTACAGGGAACAGTTTGAGATGCTCCAGGCTGCTTGTTTTCCAGCGCAGCCAGGCAATCGAGTTTGTGAGGGGTTTGTATTCCACGATCCCACAGGTGAAGTTAAAAACAATACTGGGAGCACTGCTGAAGAAGCATGGGATTTGACCCACAAATACAATATCATGGCATCAGAAGTGGCTGGCAATTAAAGGATTACAATATAGTCAACAATAATCCGATGAGCTCAGCTGCAGATGCACACAGATTGCTCATAGCAGGCTGCCAGGGAAGAAGCACTGCCACTATGGTCCTCCAAAGTACCCTGTGAGGAGAGGAACCCTAGTAGATGGAGAACTGCTATCTGCACTGGTCTCCTTCACTTTTTCTGCGCAGGGTATCTTCTCCCACTCTGTATGTGGCTTCAATGCAAGGGTATCTGAAGACATTAATGCTTTTGTTCTATTTTCTCTCATGACATTAAGAATCTCACTAATATGTACTGTTACTTGGAAATTAGGAAGGCAGAAATACATGAAGGCTGTCTTAAAAAAGGCACATAATGCACACAACCCTATTATGTTGGGTCTTAACCTCAAAGAGTCTGTCGGGCAGCAAAGATATCATAGTTACCAAGTTCTTAAGTAAATTTGTACACATTCAGCTATCCCTCTGCAACAAAAAGCAAACAAGCTAGCTTTCCATTAAACAGCTGGTTCTTCATGGAGCTGGTATCACTTATATCAAGAATGCAGAGACATCAATTTGCCACTTAGACAACCTATGAAATAGTTTTATTTCTATTAATCATCAAATTAGTGATCTGAAAGATGAAGAACATGCTGTGCCATCTAAACATTTATGACAACCTTTGTGTGTTAAGTATCCTATAATCAGAGAGGGAACTTCTTTTCTTTTTAGAATACCTTCTGAATGCCTGCATAAATACTGTCAAAGGAGTAAGACTAACTTTATGCCTATCAACTCAGTTGCAGCATGTTTTGGTACAGAGGCTTGTATTGCAGTGTATCTAGCAAGCAAGCAGAACAATGGCTAGAGGTCTCAACAGCTGTCTGACAACAGTGCCCTGAACTACCAGGAATGTAAAACTTAAAGCAAAGGGACTGTTTGGATCATTAAGTCCAGTTTGCTGTTGCTACAGGCAATTTTATCCTACAATCTTTCCTGAAAGACTACTTATTAGGCAGTTGGCATATTTTTAATTTTTTTTTAAGTTAGTGACAAAAGGTTAAAGTGTTACCTTTTTTTTGAGCAGAAGCAGCAGAATAATAGATATTCTTGTTCTTTAATATAAAAATGGAATTAACTGACTTTCAGTCCTTTCAATTTCTCTATTACTTTCTAAAACAGTAACTCAATTGTTGAGTTACAAAGTTTCAGTTCAGATTCCTGCTCATCTTGGTACTGAATGAACACTTATTTTCTCTTTCCTCTGACCTAACACTTTAGATTGTTTACCATCTCTTCTCTTAAGGGTCAGAGGGGAAAAGCAGAGAACAGCAAGGCTTGAAAGAAGACAGGTTGTTGAAAGAACAGAACCATACTAGAGCTATCACTGAATCTTTAATTAGACTTCTGCTGTGCTCTGTAAACATGAGCAGATTACTCTGATTTTCAGGAAGCAGATACTCTGGAACTGGTTTCTTTAACCATACAAAAGAATGTACACTGGAAAGTGAAAGGTGATCTGCATATCTCCTAATTTAGTTTAGCACACAGAGCAAAGCCAAAAGTGTGCAACACTCCATCTCTGATATCTTGGAAGAAGCAAGTCAAAGAAGCATGTTGAAGACTCCAGATACAAGACAGCACCAACAAACTGTTAGCAGATTCTACATGTGGAATAATTCAGATGAGTAAGCACTGAGTCACTTAAGGAGTCTGGACAGTCAATTTTACATGAATCTACATTAGTCAGTTACATTTCCCACAACATCTAATTATGTGAAGGGTTACTTCCTGGAACTCATCATCTGGTAACCCAGCTGCATTGGCTTTTTATTCCCAATAAAACAAGAAATACTATGCCATAAGTCTTGCAATTATATTTTTGTAACTTCTATGTCACAACTAAAAAATAATTTTGTGTCTAGGATATTTTCTTCAAGTTTTGGTTAGTATGCTAATACAACTCTCTTGCCAGCACTTTTACTTCTGTAATGGGAAGTCTCATGAGGTTGCAACTGAAATTTAAACAGGTTTTAATCAGTCAATAACAGGTAACATAACAAAGTTAATAGGGATATTCTCACTGATGAATCTATGACCACACTTCTAAGCAAGTTCTACCGAAACTTTTTCCAGAAGAATGAAAGACAAAGAAAAGATTTTTCACCCCCCTTCTTACTATTCTGCAATTAAAAACAAACCCCCAGATGTTAAGATCAAGATAAACACAGATCAAGTACCCACACACCTTTGGAGGGTCTTCATTAAGACCAGATCAACTGTACTATCTTGCACTGGACAGATGTAGAAGTTAATGACACAGGTCATCCTGAACTCATTTCAGAGATACAGTTAGTATAGAGTCAAATCACAAAGCATCCCTTTTCTCCACAACATTTTCCAAGAACATTTAGTTGGGGTTTTTGTAGTGTTTGCTTCCTAGAGATTTTTCTGATGTATGAAGTTGAGCACTTTCTTGCCCAAGTGTTTCCACTGAAAGACTACATAGAGCACTTTCTCTTCCAACCTGCAACATCTACCTCATTTACATGTACCTGGAGCTGGGATTATTTTACTGTGCCAGCCATGAACCAAAACAAGTTTTGTTCTAGAGAATACATACTCTTCATTATAATGTTCACATTCACTGACCTGAAGACAGTAACACAAAGTCATGGCCATGTCCTTATACAAGCCAGTTCTTGGAAACAGAATATTAGATTTGCTTGGGGATATTTTCAAAACATTCTTCACTTTCCCTAAAGAGATTGCATCTCAATCTCAGGATTTATCAAACAGTCACCCCAAGGTAAAATCCAGGTTTTTGGTGGGTTGTATGATGTAGGATCGAATACTGTTTCTTGAAATTCCTGCAGGTATGTCTAAGAAACAGTGACATGAGCAGAGGAGAGGGAAGGGGCTACTGAAGAGATTTTCCTTCTTCAGCTACTAAGCTGTAGATAACAGAAAACAGGTTGAGAATAGCAGCAGTTTGCCTGGAGAAGATGGATTAGTGGGCAGAGCATAGGTAAAATGTAATACACCACCTCTAGCCTACCAGGTGGCTATGACTGACTTGTGACACACTTCTGTGTCTACCAGAAGATAACTTTCACAAGCTACAGAAAACAGTAGATTCCTGAGGAAGTGGTGTCTCAGAATTACCGCTCCCATTACAACAGATCAAAGTGAATTGTTTGTCTTAGAGCATTCCCACAGGACCAAGCCACCACACAAACTGCCCAAACAGCCTGCAGTTGTTTAAGTCTTGGAAACAAAGGGAAAAGAACAGTGATAACCAACCTCTTTAGTTTTGTCGCCAGATACAGTCTTGGTAATGTAAAATACACACAGCAAGCAGTCTTCCTGTGTAGACAGCTCTGCCTTAGCCAGGAGATTGTCCCATGCTTTCAGTAACGGCCCTCTGCAATTCACCCCAAGTATCTGCTACTGCACAGCACACCAGCCTAAACCCTATTAAGAGGTACTAAAGCAGCAATGTCAACCATTGCATCTTCAACCACTACCTCCAGTTTTCAGCTGTTGCTTTTCCTCTGCATGCATGCATACATCCATACATACTACTCCCACCGTCTCTTGAGCTTTGGCATGGTGCCCAAGAGACAAGAAGTGGGGAAGCAAAGGACAAAGTAACTTCAGGCAGAACAGGCTATTCATGACTCACAACTCCAGCAAGGTCAGCCAGCTTTGCCCTGGAGATGGACAGTGCTTGATCATATCAGCACAGAGGGATCCCAGAAATGTTGGGTCAGTAACTGGCAATGTGGAAGAAGTCAGTCACACAGAAATGCTGCTATGAAACTAGAAGCTGCAGGAAGCAGAAGGAGCAGCACAAGGAGCCTGCATTTAGACTAATCACTCACAAGCAAAAACAAACCCCTGCAGTCCACAGCCTATTTTGCTACGT
The DNA here is from genome assembly GCA_013399015.1 of Galbula dea. Classification (NCBI taxonomy): domain Eukaryota; kingdom Metazoa; phylum Chordata; class Aves; order Piciformes; family Galbulidae; genus Galbula; species Galbula dea. Next base: position 1,669,691 of record VWZX01001727.1, on the reverse strand, counting down.
GAAAGCCTAGCAGTAAGAGTAGATTAGACTAATAAGGATTAATATAAGTTAAGATAGCACTGATTTCCACTAGGGAGACCAGAAAGGTTAAACATGGGATAGCATGGCAGCTAGATGTAGCAGGGGCTTGCAAAAAAGGGAAGAACAAGCACCACAAGGGCTTCCACTGACACCTGTCTGGCTCCATTTGTGCTCTCCCTCACGTCCAGCTCTGTTCAAAACAGAGATTAGATGTGCTGCACTGTCAAGTCATGGTCAGTGATTTCTAATAGGCTGTGTGATGGTCAGCAGGGGATTTCTTATCCAGTTTCAGCAGCACTGACCCACTTTTTTCCAGTGCTACTATCCATCACCTCTGACTGACAAGGAGGCCAGTCTTCACAAAAGGCAAAACCCAACTCAAGCAAAGTCTGAGGCAGAAAATGAGATGAAATTCGGATCCCATTCTGTCTTACTACTGCCATTTCAAAGCTATAAGTTTAATTTTACTAGCGACTGGGACTTCAGTTCATAAAAAAGTGACCAATAAAAGATAATGGCAGGAAATTAAATGAACCTTAGCATGATTTAAAGCATTGCTCTGCAACAGCAAAACTGCACAGAAAGTATGCTTGGAAAGGAAAAAAAAAAGCCCCAAAGAAGTAATCAAACAGGGATCCAAACTGCTTCAGAGTCAGAAGCAAGCTAAAGCTTTCTTAGAGACTAACAAATAAAATGCAGGCATATGTAAAATGTACACATTAAGTGCATATTATGACTGCCATATTGCCAGAAAGAAACACTGGTCAGACTATCCATTCATTGCTTGTCCCTTCATGTGTGCTATAGCAATTAGGATTTAATTTACCTTTAAATTGAAGTAAAATAATAAATGTAGTTTCACTGCAGTGCTGGGAGACATCAGCTGCAGCATGTGGTCAAACCAGGAGTAAAAGTCTACTTTCCTGACTGTTAACTGTATTTTCAAAAAAGTACAAAGAAAAGGTTTCCCCCCCCCCCCCTTTAATTATATAGAAAGACTAAGAGGCAAAACCCTCTTAAGTTCCTCTTCTCTACTTTTGGGAAGTAGGCTTTTTGTAGGGCTCCCCCCATCCCCTAAATAATTTGGTGCACAGTACTGAACTAAAATAAGTTCCTTGGGTTTCATTTCATGCAAGCTATGAGAAGAGTAAGAGCACTGAATATGTAGGGGGAAAAAAAAAGAAAGAGATTGTTCAACTTAGGACTGAACTATGTAAACCTGCAGATAGCCCTTCTAGCTGCACAGTCAGCTACAAACTCACTAACATTCACCTGCACAACTTAAGTTTGTAGTCTGAAGGGAAGGATCAGAGAGCAAGAAGAAAGTAGTGGGGGAAAAAAGGTAAGAAATTACCCTTCATTAGCCTGTCTCTTGAACAACACATAACTACAATCAAATAACAGCACAGAGAACAATACCCTTCCTGTACAAGGCAAAACTCACTGTGGTCAAGTTCTTTGACCAGAAAAACTTCTACTGAACCACTCCAACTTTGGAAACTGACATCATCAGAGCTGTCGTCACCAGAACTTTTTCACAGAATGGTAGGAGTTGGAAGGGACCTCGAAAGATCATCTAGTCCAACCCCCCTGCCACAGCAGGATTCCCTAAACCAAGTCATAAAACTCTAGAATTCTGGCATTATCTAAAGAACCACATTTTTCATTATAAAGATTTTTTTCATAATAGTTATCAGGTACATCAAACCAATCTGTATTACAGAACTCAGCCTTTCCTCAGAGGCTTCTGTTGGTTTAATTCCAGGTTGTTTTAATCTGAAGTAAGGTGAAATTCAGTTTCACAAATTAGAATTTTCATTTTCTATAAAAATTAATTAGGCAATGTAATACAGTGCTAAAAAGTTGCTTCTGGTGGCAAATAGGAGTACTTTGTTCTGAAGAAGACCATGTAAATATTGATCTTAGGGAAGCGTCTCCCTTCACAAAGCTGTTTTGTGGCTTGTATTTCCACTCAGTCACTTCCAACTTGAAAATTAAGTTAGAAAAAGGAAGCATCTAGAGTAGCTCTTTCCTCAGTCCCTTTCAATTGGAGATGTAGTTGCATAGCAGGCCATGAGACTGTTAAACTCCAAAAATCCTCAACAGTTTAACGCATACAGAAGATCTCACAGAATAGAAAGGTCCAGATAATCAGCCATCACAATGCTCACCTATTCAAAGCACATTTCTCCTGTGCAATAACGTCCAGTGACAAGCCTTAAGAAGGTAAATATGCCACTTTAACACATGAATGATTTGAAAGCTACTGAGCAGCATCCCAGATCCTTTGCTGCTGTAACACATTTCTTCTCCAAAGGGATAAATTTCTGAAGTGAGTCAGATCTCAGTAGCTCACCCTTCATCATACCCAAGATGTTTTTGCTCTGTAACTTTATTAACTTTATTAACAGACACTACATTATCAGCAGTACCAAGGAGCAACTGGTTCTCAGAATACAAAAGGTAGGATAATTTTAGACTACAGTCAATTGAGCTTTGAGTTAAGGAATGCTGTATATAAATCTAAATAGGGTCATGCATTGGAAAGTTAATACTCCACTTCTAACTATACCACCAGTCAGTTGATCATTTAAACAGGATTCCCTTAACTTTCTATTTGTAGTTATACCTCTCACCCCATCTGCAAGGTTGGTAGTAAACCTACATCTAATGATTTCAGAGGGCCTATGAAATTATCACCTTCTTCAGAAAAAAACACATACAATCAATAGCTTGGGAGACCAGGGATATATTCAGAAGTGATTGCATTCAATAATCCAATACAGTCTGCAGAAAGTCAACAAGGCGAATTGCCCAAGTCATTTCAACAATAATATAAATTGTTCCTCACAACTGTCAAAACAGGCTCTTGATGCCTTTCCTAAAGCTGTTGAATTAGAAAGTGAAATATTGCTGAGAAGTAGATACTTCAGCCAAATTATCATCTAGTAACAAGATCATACAAGAGGTATTGAGATAGCTCACTTCCAACAAGTAAGAGGTACAGAACCAAGCAACACTTCCCATGTGTCTTTATGTCTACAAATTAAGGTACCTTTGTCATCATAATATACTTACACCCTCAAAACAATGAGTACAGGTACCCATCTAGACAGATCTGACTTCAGTGTTGAGACGTCCTTAAGAAATATCTTTCTGCTTTCTATATGATGTGCAGGGAAGTAAACACAATTCCCTTACTCCTACAATTGGGATAGTTCTTGACAGAAGCAAGCCTGAAGAACAGGGATGTTACAAAAAAACAAAACAAACAAACAAAACACCCAGCAATAAGATGTTCTGCCCAACAAATTGAAGTACCTTGTCCACTTCAGCTTGGTGAACAGGTAACATTTGCAGTCTTTCTACTGTTCCTGTATGACCTCCAGTAAAGCAACAGCTAATTGACTGATATCAACTGCTAAAAGTCCAAGAAGAATATGCCAGTTTACACCACTTAGGAGCCAGGCAGAACAATTAACATCTGTTACTGCTTCCTATTTGAGGAGTTAAGAGCAGAAAAGCTATGTGAAGAATGGCACTGTTTAATCCTCATTTCCAAATATGGCACCATGTACCCACCCTACAGGCCATGTACATTAGAGGCTCCTCTTTCTTCAGTATCATTATTCAGACATTTTATAATAGGATTTACAAATGCACACATCAGTGGTGTGGTTTGTGAATCACTAACACTGGTGTTTAGCATGCTGGGCTCAGTGCAATCTCATAACCAGGTATGGGATATATGTGGTGTTACACTTCTTTGCACGCACCCGTCCAGAGGACCTCAAATGACCAGCCTGCTGCCAAATTGTCCCCATCCTTCAGGCAAGTGAACGTGTCAGCAGTGAGAAATCAACTAGCCATTGCAAACCCCAGAAATCATAAGCAGCAAAAGCATCTTAGCCACACCCTTTCTTCTATCCTGATGTATGAAATTCCAGGTAGTATAATAGGGACCTGCCTTTTCTTCATGTACATTCCCTTGAAGTTACCTGGCTGGCTATTTAGGACTGATTCCACAGTCCTTGAACCCTCCAATATGATAAAGATTTTCAAGGTATCACATAATGGTATCACTACTTTGTTATAGTATCACTGAGTAGCATCAAGCAGAATTATGCCTTAGTACAGACAGTTCTTGTCACCTGAAATACAATTGTAGTAAAGCTAGTTTTAAAAAAAAAAAAAAAAAAGCAAAAAAACCCAAGCATCTCTGGCTACAATTTCTAGCCCAGCATAGTTATTCAAACAGCTGCTAACCAACAATTCAGGCGAGACAGTTGGGACCAGACTGTACACACCCCAGATCACCACAAAGGCACAAAGCAAGTCAAAATTCCTACTAAGCTATATTTACAAATGCCATCTCCCTCTACAACTCTGATGGTGGACCATGTCACCAAAGGAGAAGCAAGTTAACAGAGGTGCCTTCTACCTTTTTGTTTCTTTATTAAATTATCTGATATATGTAGCTGAAGGGAAATGTATTCTTTTTCATTATTCAAAAGAAAAGAACAGCTAATACAGCAACTGCCTGTAGTTAATAAAGGCTGAGCCCATAGAGCCCGTAACAATCGTGTTAGGAGGAGGCAATGAACAGTCTGCACACTCTGCAAAGAGCTTAAGGTCTTGAACATTTTTTCAGCTCATTGATCAAGACAAATCTGCACCATCTCCACAGAGAGGCAGAAGCACCGGTTCTCCAAGGGCTCAGTGACAGCGAATCCACCAGCTATAAGATCTATCTCAGCCTTGCCTGTGTCAAACAGACACTTGAAGCATGGCCTATATGCCAGCTCAGAGAAGACCCCTCACTGCCCACCTAGCTGGCAGGTCTCTTATTTTAAGCCTGAATCCTTTTCAGGACCCAAAAAGACTTTCATTGGTGACATATACTTTTCAAAAGAAGTTAAGCTTAGGAAGAAGAAAATTCAAAAACTAAATCTTCCCTTTTATGAGGAAAAAAACCCTCCACAACTAAACCCTACAATCTGTTTTGAAAATTTGATCTCACAGGATTAAGAGGAAAAAATATTGTGCAACTACAGAAAGTCAACAAATCTCTGAAATGCTGAGGTGTGGTTCCTCCCACCCCATTTCAGACATCTAGGTTTGAAGGACCCCAGCCCTTGCCTGCATGGGTCAGGAGGGCTCCCAAAGCCCAGGGACCTGCGTGGGGACATGCTCTGACATCGCAGATCCACGGGAAGAATCAAGGAGGGTCCATCCCAGACACATAAAGAGCACACCCACATCATTTTAACAAACGGAGTTCAGGTGTCTCGTAGCTTTTTAAACAAGGCATTTCAGCTTCACATCCACCCTCAAAGCTTCCATTTATTGCAATTTGTGTATTACGCAATATATTCCCCGACAGCAACCAGAAGAAAATTACGTGCACCAAGAGACCCACATCCCAGCGCCCATGCTGCTACTTTCCCGTCCTCTGCTCCACCCAAAACACAGGCAGAGGGGAAAGCGCTAGGTGAGGAAAGGAAACTCGAGTATCTGGCAGCGCTGGTTGCTCAAGCCAGGGTCTGCCGGTGCCGTCCTTGGCATAATAGTTGGATGCGATACAGCCGGGCGATGCAAGACTGAAATACTTCCTGGGATGGCTGAAAGGGCTCATTCAACAGTCAAGGATAACTCCTTATTAGCCATCTTCTACAGCCCAACACTGAAACTACAACCCTGCGGGGAGGGTGTGCGAGAAGGCTGGGGGACACTTAGTAGCATGGCTTACTATTGTCTCTTGGCTCAGTTTCACTGCCAAGCCTTTTTTCTTTTTTTTTTTTTTTTTTAATCCACCGCACACCCGTGTTACCGAACTCGGTGGAGGGAGGGAAGGTGCATCGCCGGGGGCAGGCAGCGGACAATCTTCCAGCCCCAACCCCTCACACAAATCGGAGTGTGTGTGTGTGTGTGTGTGTGTGTGTGTGTGTGTGTGGGAGGGGGGCCAGCGACCGCCGCTTGCCGCCCCCTCTCCGCTCCTCTCCGCCGCCGCCCCGAAGTTCAGGCAACAGGGACTCAACGCCCGGACGACGGTAGCGGCGGGGCCGGCCTCGGCCCGCGGCAAGGGGCCGGCCGTGTGCTCGGACCGCCGTGGGGGCTCTCCCCCCTTGCCGCCGCCGCCCCGCGACCCCGAGGCGGCGCCTCACGCTCTTACCTTTCACTTGACTTTCATACTCCGCTATAATCTCTTTGTCCTTTTTGAATCTGCTGGGGGTTGACATTATCCACTCGCTTCTTCCGCTTCTCTCCCTTCTTCTCCTTGTTTTAAATTACTATTATTATTAATNCCGCGGGGCACTCGCTTCCACTAGGCGAGGGCGGGGGCCCGGCGGCTGCGCCCCACCATTGTTATCTCTTCTCACGCACTCGGGAGAGGGGAAGGAAAGCAGGGAAAGGGCGCGGGCAGGAGGCAAGAGGCAGACGACCGCGTTCGGTCCGTACGCCAGAGGCACTAGTTACTCCTGTCGCCGCGCTCGCCTGGGTGGGGACTCGGGGCCGGCTCCCCGCCGTGACTAACGCCGGGCGGCAGCGAGGAGGCGCACGTCCCAGCCCCGCAACCCAAGCAGCGGCCGGAGCAAGGCAACACCCCCACCGCGCCCTGGAAAGGTGTCTCCGGGAATAAACTTCTCCCCGCCCTCCCGTCGCTCTCTCCTCCCTTCCTGCCTGCCTCTCCGCCCGCCTCCGCTCCACGCTCCCCTCTTCCCCGGTGGCGCCTGCTCCGCCTCCCCTCTGCCGGCGGCCGGGGCGGTAGCGCAGCCACTGCTCACCGCCTGGCCCGTAGGCCCTGCTGGCCGCCTCCCTTGGCTGCCCCGCGGCAGGAGGCCTAGCAGGCCCGGTGGGCCGGGGGCAGAAAGGAAGGGGCCGCCACCCGCACCCCGCGGCCACTAATGAGCATATGGTGGCCCGGATCCCTCAGGGAAGGGGTGTGAGGGGGCGATATGGTGACAAAAAGCCCTTGATCCGGCGGGTAAAGTTAAAGCCCCGTGCTGCTGCCACCGCCAAGCCGCAGGGGAATGCGAGAGGCAGGAGGACAGATGTGTCCTTCGGGGAGCCCTTTTTTCCCTCCCGTTTCTGTGGAGGCAGGGACACGGCTGTGCTGAGTGGGGTCGGGGCTGCATCGGCGTGCCCAAGGACTGGCACCAAGAGGACAACGGTGGCCCAGCTTGCGTGGTGCTCTCCTTCGGATGCAGTTTGTTCCCGAGGGCGGGACTGGCAGCACACCTGTGTGGGGCACTCCCTGCAGCTCATGGGAGAAACAAACAAAGCCGGGTGGGAGGCTATCCAAAATGTTGATCTCTTGAATTGCTGTGCATGACATGTGTGAGGTCTGAACCTGTCAGATGGTCACCTTCAGTGTAGGTGTTAAAGGGATGGACTCCAGCCCTGTGAGCGATGGTGCACAGTCCTTCCTGAAAAACTCAGGCTGTGAGAAGGGGAAGAAGGTCCAGGAGGACAGGAAGAGCTGAAGCTGGGAGCAGGAAGCAAGTCACCAAAGGGGAGAAGTGAACCAGACGTGGTCTTGCTCCTGGGTGCCTCCAGCAGCGACTGGGACAGACTCCTTCTGTGTCTGCAGAGCTGGCACCTGGCTCAGCCGTTTGGGGTTGTGGAGAGTGAGCTGGCTGCCACATCTGCAGGTGGAGATGAAGCCATGCATGCCAGGAGTTGAGCACAGCAGTTGACAAACCAAATAGCCACGCTTCTCCAAGTCCCAGGCTCTATGCTTGGCATTCATCTGCAAAAGGAGTCAGGTGTGACTCAGGTTGTACAGCCCCTTTCCCTTTCCCTGCCTGCCCTGAAACTCAGCTTTTGCCTGAGGAGAGCTTACTAAAAAAAAACCTGCGAAAAGCAAAGAAAGATGGACACTGCTGCCTTGTGATGGGCAAAGAATGTGTCTGTTGTTTGCCGGTCAAAGCCAAAAGCCAATGCTGAGGACATAGCTGAAGACTTTGGGCTGAAAGGAGGTCAGCTCTGAGGAGGTTAAAAGCAGGCAGGGGTCTTTCTGGAGGCACAGAGGGCTCTACTGATATCAGGTATACCTAGGACTGATTAGTCAAATTTGGAAACTATTCACAGGGAGTTTCCCAAGGTGGCTGCAGTATGATTCTTATGGTGGAAGTGCCCAGAGATACTATTCTGGACTAGTCCTGTCACTGTCAGAACCTCACCCTTCAGGACAAACAGGAGTGAATGAACAGTGGGATCGTCTGCTGCTGTGAAAATTCCAGCTGGCTACCCAGTAATTTGGCTGGGTTTGAGCTTTAGTGCTATGGGAATTTGGCCATTGGAGAACAATGGCACAGTTAACTGTACTTATGCAGACATTTGTGTCTGTGTTTAATTCTTAAAAACACATTTCCTTGGTGTTGCAGTCACTCAGTTCCACACCTCTACGTTTCAGTGAAGAGTGCATCTGTCCTTTGCAGCTTGTGTTTCAGTTTCACTCAGTACCGTGCTCTGCCATGCTACAGGATGTTGGTAACAGGTCTCCTGTTCCCTTTCCATCTTTATGTGTTGTTCTCTGTAATTTTATTATGTTTCTTCATTTTGTCTTCCCAGCACAGTCTCTTCCCAGCCATAATCCTAATTCAGATTACCTAAAGCAATCTTAGTACAGCAGGTTATTGTCTGAAGCCAATGTAACTCCAAGCTGGATGGTCAAATTACACCCCTTGAATAAGAAACCCAGCCTCAAAAGAGCAGTCATCTCCATAATCCCACCCAACTCTGATTTTCATTTCAGCCTTTTATGCTCAAGTCTTGCCTCCTGGCTGTTCCTGTCCATCTGTTAGGCTGGGGAGAGGCCCATTTACAAGACAGTGGGCCATGTTCCCAGGGGACAGAGGGTGCTAGCTGGAGATTCGCTGTGAGTCTTGCCTGGTCTTCCAGACCACAGTGTTTTTTCAATGAGTGAGGACAGAGAATGGTGGTCAAGTCCCCTTGTGCCTTGCATGAGGCTATGCAGACTGTCACCTCTGGCCAGGCCAGTCCTCGTTTCCCTTGCCCAGGAGCTGGGCATGTGAATCACTCACGACATGTGGTTGGAGGTGTAGACATGAAGTTATCTGCCTTTTCCTCTCCTGCAGGCTGAAGGATACAGCTCCCTCTTGCCACTGAGCCTACACTGGGAAATACTGCCCCTGTCTTTCTCCCCAGGTGGAAGCAGAAGCAAGCTGAACACCCATGCCTACACCATCCCTTCCCTCTGTGCTAGATGCTGCAGCTAGAGGGTGGGCCTGGCTCCACAGAGCCAAACCAGGGGCTGCAGTTGGGGCATTTCTGTTCCTCTGCACAGGCAATTGCCTGTGAAAATGCAGAAACCATCTTCTGGCTTTGGAGACTGATCCCCCTTCATTCAAGTCCCTTGGTTCAGGGCTGTGTGTCTGTAGCAGGACTACCAACCAAGGATGGACCTGTGTCCCAGCAGGCTTGAGCATGCCAGGCTCAGAACTGCGCAGATTCTGGATCCGTGAGTTAGGACTGGCCTCCAGGACAACCAGGATTGAGGTGGCTAAGAAATCTGATTCCCTCCCCCCAGCTCCCCACCCCTTCTTTAGGGATTGGCAAAGGATTGTGCATGATTACATGGGTGTAATCTTTTAAGATGTTTGTGGCAGCTCAAGTCTCCGGACTCAATTCCGCACTGATTCACACAGCCTGCAATCCCATTGTGAGGATGGTGGTTTTACAGGAACAAGCTCTGCCTGGGCTTTGCAATGCCAGGTTTGAGGTGATTTACAGGACACAGAAGATTATTACAGAAATGCCTGTCTTTTGAGACCTGTTCCCAAAGAGGTCCCCACAGATTTCCCACCAATTTCAAGAGCAGTAAGTGCTGGAGCTGCGGAACAGACTTGTTACTTGAACCCCTGTGCACCTGTGCGTGGGGCTTGAAAACTCATTTATCCATGGAGTTGTTCTGTGGAATAAATTATTGCATTTAGAGTATATCCAGGTCTTGGCAGGGAGGATGCTATAGACATTAAAAAATGTTAGTGTAAAGCTGATTGAGAGCACATATGTTGTTGCAAGAGGCAGTTTTATCAACAATCCATTATACCAGGGTACTACAGCGATATGATACTAGTGAAGGGTTTGTGGACCATACCACAGTGTATGGAGTTAGATAATCTACTCCATTGGGGAACTGGAAATCCTGAATTATGTATGATAAGAGAGAGATGTGTTTATACAGAGAGCAGTTCCTGCAATACTTCATGCACACAGTGCAAAAAGGGAATAACATGGTCATCCTGGATTCTGCTTGCTTGAGAGCTTCATTATTGCATTTCATTTACACAGCCTGATGAGCTGTGCAATATTTACTTTCTTGTGCTGCTAATAAAAATAGAACATATAAGTGATTGCTGGAATATCACCAAGCCATTCTCTCTGTGAGCACATAATGAAACACATTGATGCCCTTAAACAACAAAACCCTACACTGATTTTTCTTTAGGTTGAAAAAAAGAAATAATTCATCTTGCTTTATATTTGCAGTCAATCAGTCATTTTACAGTTGGACAGTAAGTCTCTAAATGAAAGACCAGGCTTTGATTGAAACAATGACACATTTGATTCTTACTGAAAAATCAGTCAGAGGCACCATTCAAAGAGCTTGTTCAAATCTTTGTCATTGATAAGATGCACATTTCTATAGAATCAAACCCATTTGCTTGGGAATGAGATTATTTTAGTAAATACAGTTGCTTATTGAAGATATAAAACCAGCAAGGCTTTTTTGCCTCCCCTGCCCCCAGCCAGTGCAGCACTTAATGCTGCTCCGTGCTTATAAACTCCTGAGATATGGAGACGAAATCTGGGCTTAGAGGGTTTGTCACAGGCTGCAGAAGAGCTGGGACTTCACCCTGGCTGACCTCAGAGTGAGTGGCTCTAAAGCATTCAAGATGGAGCTTCACAGCAATGAAATGAGGATCATGAGCTGCCCAAACTTCAGCAGCTCCTGTGCCTGTGGACACAATCTCCTCTAGGTGCAGAGTAAAGGAAGAAAAGGCATTCTTATTTCACAGTAAAAGTGTGTACAGGTGGGTTATGTAGAATTGGTAATGTGCCTTAAACTCATGCTATACCTGGGTCCATAATAATTTTCAAGCCCTGGGCGTTTACTATGTATTCCTTCAGATTATTGTTTTTGTCTGTTAAGCAATTGCTGGGTTGCTTTTGGCTATAATGGCCTGAGTGTTTGTTTTGTGAGCTTCACACACCTAAATCTAGGCAACTACAGTCCTATACCCAGTCTAAACGTGGCATTTAACCAAATCTGTTAACCCCTCCTCCAGAAGCCAATCAAGAGAGGTGGGCATGTCCTTGGTGGTGACCCCTGCTACAGCTCACTTATCTTACACACTTTGTTTAGCATGGATTTTGTTCCAGTTTTCCTTACTACCATAACCAGGGGTCATATAAGACAGGAATGACATCCTTTTCATAAAATCCAAATGTAATGTGCTGAATGTTAACAAGAGTCTATCAGGAATATGCTTATTATTTATAGTGCCTTGCCCCTGAATAAAATGCATTGCTAAGCATATGGAGACTGCATTTGTTCATTTACTATTTGCAGTCATGTTGGCAAGCAATCCTGTTGGCCTGTCATCTGAAGGAGGATTCAGAAAAAATACCATTAGGTAACCTTCTCTTTATACATGTGTGTATATATATACAGCCAGTTTGCCATGTTGAAATGCATGTGACAACTCTCTCAGCATGAAACACACCTGAATCCAGTGGAGAATTGTTCACATCACAGAAAAAAAGTAGTATCTTCCACATGGAATCACTGACTTGAAATGAAATAGATCCTTCTGTCCCATTAAGGTAAGATTTCAGCCCTGGAGGACTGATACAGCCTGGGATGGGAAAAAGCACCATATATCTTCTAAAGCAAAAAGAAAAGCAACAAACCCAAACCTCCTCACATTAGTTTGATTGCTATTTTGTTTGAAGAAATTAATGAGACTTAAAGCAGTAATTGGTATGTCAATATTTAGTCCTTTGGCTTTACAGTCATGAAGTGCATTTTAATGTTTCCTTGTTAACATGTTCATTTTGGGCAGTGCTAATAAAAGTAATGACATAACTAATATGCAGAAAGTGATGAGGCTATTTTATGCCTTTTACTTTTATTAAGAATATTATCTTCTTTTTTCTTTATGTGGTGTTGCTATTCACTTCCATATTAGTAATTACAAGGAGGGATGATCTCTGAATAATAACTTTCTCACTTAATGAGAAGAGACTGAGGCAGTCTTGCCATTTTGAAAGCGAAGAAATATAGATGTAACTGCATTCTCACTGAAGGGTTTGTGTTCTCTGTGGGGCTAGTTTTGTCCTGTTAGTAGCCTTTGAGACTTTGGTGTTCCACTTCTCAACATAAAGAGCCAAATGTCCAATTTGTAAGTTTCACACACCTAAGTGTAGGCAACATCAAATTCCTTACACCTGCCAGCTTACAGGTACTAGCATTTTTCTGGAGCTTTATCTACATTTTAATTAACACCTATATTTTGCAGAGAAACACTAAGGTTGTTTTTGGCTTAGTTTTTCTTTCCAAACCTGGTGAGGGAACACCAGTGTGTTTGAAAGAACTCATCCAAGAGAGCCTGAGGTGCTATGTTAGTGGTAATTCAAGTTTTTGATGAGCAGGTAATTGCAAGTCTGACATTTAGCTTTTGGGTTTAAATTTTCTGTTTGCATTGTTTATGTTTGTTCCATCAGTTCTCAGCTAAAAATGAAATACTTCTGCTACATCATTACTCCTGACCTTCTCATGCTAATAGTTTTGAGTGGAGAACATTAGAAGTTGGGTTAAGTTTAAAAGAAGAAACTGCTTGAAGCAGCATCAGAGACTTAAGAACACTATATTTTTTAAAATCAGTCCTATGTACTTCATCATGCTGCTGTTATCTGACACTAGAAAGCTTACATGAATAAGGCTGCTGGATTGTACCCTCAGAACTTAAATAGAGAATGCAACTCCTGGTCTTTCTATCCTTATATGGCCATCCAGATTTTGCAGAACCTCTGCTTTCTGGACTGCTTCAATCTATGCCAGTAGTTTAAAGGTTGCAAATCACCCTCATTTATCCCAAGAAGGCATTATTTTTGAAGCCCAGCAATGACACTTCAAATGTCAGCCTTGTTCATTTTCACAGAAACATCTAGTTGGTTTGCTTATTCATTAGTGTGGGCTGGAGGGGTGGGAACAGCTGCAGCCTATCAGGCTAAAAAAGTGCCTTGCTATTAATGTTCTGCCCAGCATGCTGCTATTTCTCTAGTTCAGCCCGTTGGCCCACCCTCTGGCTGAGCCCTTGCCCAACAGAAAGGCCTACATGGGGAGAAATAAGAGTGGAAAAAGAAAGGTTGTTTCTCTAGTATTTTCTCTTTTGACTATTGACAGCAGCAGCAGCAGCATGATACTTTCCCAAGTTCTTCTTGCCTTCAGCTACTTTTGCCTTCCCTGTAGCAAAAAGACAAACCAGAACCATGTGAGAGGGCTGTCAGATGGTTAAAGGTGGTGATACCTGGGTAAATGTCGGTGGGAAGGTATGCAGGCACCAAGGTGGGCCTGGGGAAACCTGATATTTGTACATTTTGCTTAGTACTGGTTTAACATCATTCAAAATAGCAGCTGCTGGTATGGCCTGACAGTACTCCAGGCTGAGCTGGGTGGTGGCAACTGGAATGATTTCAGCCTGCAGAAGGAAGTGAATCCAGACCTCCTGCTTCTTAGGCTGCTGCTCCATTGTGTTAAAAGGCATCACAATGTCCTTCTCCTGCCATTGGGTTTTAAAGCATGAAGGTTAACCTGAACACTGTTCTTTTAAAGACTTGATTCTTATATGACTCTCTAAAGGGAAGGTGGCCTTTCCTCGCTCCCAAAACTCTTGTGCTAAACAGCTAGCCCTGGGCAGGAAGGAGATTTCAGACATTTTTCTGTCCTTGGCTTTTCTTATCACCTGATGCTGAGAGTCTCTTCATGCAGTATGCAGGGTTTGGGGTGAATTTTGAGGTGTCTATGATTCCTTAGGTAATGCTCAAGTGCCTATTGCAGATGTATGGACTTGCTGTGGGCTGGCAGGCAGGAGATGCTGTGAGTACCTGCATCCTTTATTGAACCCAGACTTCTTTAATGTCCTCAGGTAGCAGCTGACTCATTCTACACACTTGGTCTGCTGGCTCTCATCAACAGGAGACACACACTAGTTCAAAGGTAAAATATAATGATCTTACCCTCACAACTGTGCCTTCAAAGTAAAGCTTTTAAGCTTTTGTTCCACTGTTAAAGAAGATGTGTCCCACGTGGAAGAAAATAAGTAGTGATTCAAGAGAAATCTTTCTTTTCATTTTTGGCATTTGTTTACTTAGTCTTACCTTCCTTTTGTTATTTCTGTTCAGCAGCACAATGTCAAAATAGCTGGGTGTGCAAATATTGCAAACTGCACACAAATATGTTTCTCATTTGCACAAACAAAACTGAAAGCTTTCTGTTAAAGCCAACTGCTTAAAAAAATATTTTGACCAACGACTTAGTGTAACTGACAGTATCTGTTTAAGATGATCCGTAGTTTTTAAAAGCGCAGAAGACAAAAGCTGTGTAGAAAATCTGTCCTGGGGGCCTCAGGGGCAGTTTCCAGCAGAGGTTGCTGATGTATTTCAGATGTCACAGCTCCCTCCAGTGGGAAGATGCAGGCAGCGAAAGGCTTCCTGGAAGAGGTTTCTGCAGAAAGCAACCCCAAAGCTTCCAAAGCTCAAAAAGAAAATATTCAGTTTCCACCCCTCCTTTCCCCCCTCGGTTATTTCTGTTAATTGCCATGTAACTGCAGTTGTTCGTGATGAGTAGGGTGGCATGGCTTATCAAACCACAACATCTGAGATGTACTAGGATAAGGGAAGATTCCTAAATTGACATTCTGTAAGTACCAGTCTCAAACATAAAATCACTGCAACAAATACAACACAAAATACAGGTCATTCATTTGAACATAGAATTATAGAATCGTTCTGGTTGGAAGAGATCATTAAGATCATCAAGTCCAACTGTTAACATAGCACAACCAAAGAACTACTAAATCCTGTCCCTCAGAATCACATCTATACATCTTTTAAATCTCTGCAGGGACAGTGATTCGACCACTTCCCTGGGGAGCTGTTCCAGTACCTCACAACCCTTTCAGTGAAGAAATTTTTCCTAATACCCAACACAAATCTCCCCTGGTGCAACCTGAGGCCATTTCCTCTTGTCCTATCATGTGTTACCCGGGAGAAGACACCAACACCCACCTCACTACAAGTTCCTTTCAGGTAGTTGTAGAGATTGATAAGTTCTCCCCTGAGCCTCCTTTTCTCCAGCCTAAACAGAGCCATTTCCCTCTGCTGCTCCTCATAAGCCTTGTGCTCTAGACCCCTTAACAGCTTCTTTGCCCTTCTTTGGACATGCTTCAGCGACTCAGTGTCTGCCTTGTAGTAAAAAGCTCAAACCTGAACACAATATTCGAGGCGTGGCCTCACCAGTGACAAGCAGAGGGGACAAGCACTTTCCTAGTCCTGCTGACCACACTGTTTCAGATACTTTTCTTCTTGGATTATGGTGGCTTCATTCTGCTCCCAATCTTTGTTGTCTAGCTCAGAGAGCTGAATGCTCAGAGAACAACTGGTCTGACTATTAAAGACTGTGGCAAAGAAGGCATTAAGTACCTCAGCCTTCTCCTCATCCTTGATTGCTATATTTCCCCCCACATCCAATAAAAGATATTCTCCTGAGTCCTCCTTTTGTTGTTAACATATGTAAGTTGGTGTAGGTTTGCTTTCATAACACAGATTAGTAGTATTTTTGAACCTCTACCGGAGCTGACGCCTCCTTTTATGGGTTTCTGAGTGTGACAGTACGTGAGGCCATGTCCTTGTGAATGACAAAGTCTAGCTCAGGCTAACAGATCCAAATGGGAATGTGTTCTTTCTTTCCAAGAACCTGAAAAACCAGAACAATTATTTTGGGAGATGTCCAATATTTCTGATTCTGTGAGCAATTTTTTGAGTGACTTTCATATCCCAGAAATCTTTGTGGCTTCTGGGGAGATGATGCCTTGTGACACATGCATTTCATAAATATCTTAATTTTCCCAAATACACTATATCCACCACCTACATTAATAATTGTAGACTGATAATTTAGTATTATTAGATTGATAATTTGATATATGAAGAAAAATAATTAATGGAGTTTAATGCAGTTCATTACTGTTCCTTTCCAATTAACTTTTGCTTATATTACTGGCTTAAGTAGTAATTCAAGCTGTAGGTTCAAAAATGGGCTTGCATGGTGCTGGCAAACCAAGGAATAAACTCAGCATGATGGTTATAGCTAAGTGGTGGCTCAGACTATGAGAATCTGCATTAGACACAATGGTATCAGCATCTGGAGACCAAGCAGCAGCACTATATAAATCATGTGCATTGTTATATGTTCTCAAGGTACATCGGATGTTGCCTTGGCAACTGCATGTCTCCCAGCTCAGCAAAGTAAGTAGTTTTAATTTTGTCCCTGAGATACTGCATGTCCCTGTGATACCACTCTCACACTGTCTGATCATTTTAAAAATAACATTTATTACAAAATAGAGCTCCTTTTCCCAATCATCAATATGTCTTGCCTTAATCAAGCACTGTGCTTCTCATGGTTTTCTTTTTTCCTAAGCACACATTACAGTATTGAAGTTCAAGGATAATTACACAGAAGCTGTTTTATTTTACTCAAGTATTTCAGAATTTATAGGATTTATAAATCATACTTCACATAGTCAGGGGATGCTGCTATTTCTTTTTTTTTCTCTATCAGTTTGTACTTGCATCTCTGTACCCACAGAGACAAGAATTTGGGGTTATATTGCTCTTGTGTAAGGAAAGCCACTAATATACAGACAGTCTTGGCACGCATCAATAGCTTACAACATGCTTCATGTGGGTGGATTTAGGTAAGTGAAGAATACTGAAAAAATTAGATCAAATATAGACTGTATGCCCAGATTTCTGTAAACTGTAACTACTGCACTGTATCTTAAAAATACATAGAGTGGAACACATTAGGCAACCACTTAAAAAAATTACAGCTCTGAAGCACTCTCTAATCCACAGCCTTCAGTATATTAGCCTCTGTGAAGAACATATGTAGAGAAGAAATTGTAAACTGAATGAATCTTTGCAGGCCCAGCTTCATTAGGGAAGGTGTCAACAATTCCCTGAAGCACGTGGTCCCCCACTATGGGGGTCGCCCCCTTACTCAAGCCAGTTTTGATGGAGTATGTTAGGAATAGCTCTCCTGTTTTAGGGGTGAATAGTCTAATCAGAAGGTGGATCATACAAAGGATGTCATGATTTCACATCTTTGTTTTGGGTACTCCTGCCTATTTGAGGGTCTTAAACTCTGAGACAGCCTTTTGGACTGGAGCTCTTAAGTGACGTGAAATTCCTAGCTGCTCATAGGAAAGAAATCCCAGATATGTGTGGAAATTCAGCTGCACCAAACAAGAATTTTCAAGTTGCTTGAGCAAGTTTCTAGTAAGGTAAGGTCCCTCCAGCACTACTAACCAGCTGCTGCAGAGTTCTTTGAATTGAATTCTTGGCTATAGGTATTCAGTTCAACTGTTATTCCTATATTTGATCAAAACAATTTATTTTATTTTATTTTATTTTACTTTGTCATGTTTTATTTTGTTTATTTTTATCTATGGGCCTAAGTCCTTATTGAGACTGTGCTCTTTTGGTGTTTTTACACCTAACTGCCTTAAGGAACCCTCAAGAAATAACTGAGTGCTAGATTACTCCTCCTAAGGAAATAGCCCTGAGATCATTTAAGAGAGGATGACATTAATATCACTCCTTAGATCACACTCAGCTCTGTATAGCTTTTTCACTGTATGGTTACAAGAGAACACAGGTCAGATTGTTTGCAGGCACTATTGCTTCATACTCACTATTTTGAACTCTAATTTCATATCACACTTTCTTTTTTCTTCTTCTATGTATATAGAGCCCTCATCTAATTTTATAAAATTTAAGCAATGCACTAAATTTACTATGAATGTCAGCTTACACATTATTGAACTCAGGAGTGGAACAAGCTACCCAGGGAAGTTGTGGAGTCTCCATCCTTGAAGATATTCAAAAGCTATCTGGATACAGCCCAGCAAAACTGGCTATAGGTGGTTCTGCTTGAGTGGAACAGTTGGACCAGATGACCTCCAGAAGTGCCTTCCAGTCTCAACCATTCTTTAATTTTAGTGAAGGGAATATAATCAGAAGACCCTGACTGAAACATTCAGTTCCTGAAAACAGGTCATGAAGAGAATCTGCACTGATCAGGAAAAGTTGGCAAAAACAATAACTTCAAGTTAAAAAGGTGTGCCAGATCCATTTTTCTCATACAGTTGATCTGGAGATGATGTAATGAGCAGATTTATGTACCAACCTGGACATACTGAACAGTATGACTCAATTCTGGGAGCCACAGGGCACAAGTTAAATCAGGTTCACTTTGCAGAGTTGCATCTTTTTCTGACTCCTCAAGAACACCAGCAACTGGTGCTGTGCCTTCTCAAAATGCCCCACATCACATTCACCTTTATCCATGCAGTTAAAATTTTCCTCTTGTTTGCAGGTCCAACTTTCTGTTTGATGGATGTAAACTGCTGCTTCCCTTGTCTGAATTCAATGAAGGACTTCAGTGCTGGTGAGTCAGATGATGTATTGGTCTTTTGGTATTTGGCATGCAAAACAGAGTCTCAAGGCTTTTGTCAGATGTCTCCCAAATTAAAGTCAGGTATCAATTTACACAGTACACTGGGAGAAAGAATTATATCAGGATGGAGAGATATAAAATTGGGCAATACAATACAATAATAGGCAGTAGAAAATGGGATGCCTGACTATCTTTGTGCATTCAATATGAAGTTGGAGCATAGGCTCCTGGACTATGTTTTGGAGCCCAGACATCCAACACTAAACCCTGCAGTGCTTAAGTTTGAGCTCATTGTATAAAATGTGGACATCTACCCTTTTGTTTCCTTTTCTTCTTTCTCTGGCTGAGCAGCTTCTGTTTTCTGGATCTGTTTAATTACAGGTCCAGAACAGTTGTTTTGCTGCTCAGATGAGACTGATCTTCTGTGTGCCCAAAAGCAAGAAGGGATAGGATATTTAGGTCAGGCAGGCGTGTGTGCCTAGCAAGGTTAGGTGTCTGGCCAACAGTTTAGTCCTCTTCTGGGAGAGATTGGTATTTAGATCTAGACCATATCTTTTCCCAGATTTTCATTACTTTGATAACTGAAACACAGGAGCAGTTCTCTGTCTTTAGTGTTAAGCAAGTATTTTACTTATCTTCTGCTAGAACAATGTCCTGGATAAGTAACCACACAAAGCAGGTATCAACATGGAAGAAAAATTTGAATTGGTCTTTTATGTTCCAAAGCTGCTGAAATCATTTGGCATCATTTTACTGACTTCAAGAAGCTGCAGGATTCTGTATCTTGGTGAATATCTGGATGATGGGAGAAGCTGTGTTTCTTTTATTAACTTCCAGCATTATTTCATTACATGAATCATTCCAGTATGTAAAGCTGTCATGAAAATTTACAAGTCTAGGCACACAGCCCTACTTGTCCTATGTTTACAATGACGGTCTGTAACTAGTAATACCTTACTCACACATCAAAGAAAAGTGTTTGGCTCAGGCAAACAGAATTTTAACCATCTTGTCTTCCATTGGCTCTTCACAAAAGCCAGAGACAGTGAAAAAAATCCTCTGTCACTTTTTTTTTATCAGTTTGTATGTTAACTTGAGAGGAGTCAACCCAGAAACTCTCAAAGAATCATAGAATCATACAACTTGCCATGAACTGAGAAGAATGGGCATGTACTCTGACTTGATACTCCATTCTAGAAAAGAATACAGTAAGTCTGTATCTAATGTTTAGAAAGCATTTTATCTGAGATGGTTCTTTTATTGCCAGAAATCTCATTAACTTTTTTTTTAGCATGGCAACTATGATTTTCATGTGAGTGTGGAATAACTATTCTGAAAATGACCATTTCTAAGTTCATATATTGCAGAGCTCAAACTGTGGATGTTTGTCGTGGTTGACTTTGCCAAAGGAGTATGAAGCTAATGCCTTTCACAGAAAGCAGGCTCAAAAGTGAAAAGAGAATTACCTTCTGGTGAGGACAGTTCTCTGCTGCTACTCTTTGCTGGGAAAAACATATTTTCCCCCTTTAGCTATGCTATTAAGCTTATTCACCAAGATATTAAACCAGACATTAAATAGCAATCACAACATACCAGCTGAGCCTCATTGTCAGAGTAGAACATGGGGACTGCAACATCTATGTGAAATGGCCTTGCTAGATCAGGACTCTTGTTCCATTTAGCTTCAATCCAGTTACTTTAGACCTCATCTATTCACAGTTGTTGCGCCCTGCCACAATAGTACAATTTTTATGTTGCTCTTCAGAATTGTTCAAATGTTTCTTATATGCCAGCCAAAAAATATCCCTTCCTTCACCTTATATCAGACTAAGAAGTAAGCCTTTTCAGTTCTTGTTTTTCAAGATGGATTCCTGGTGGGTGAGATGAGATCAAATGAGAAGTATGATAGAGGCATCTGTCTTCCCAGCCCTGTATGTCCTTGCTGGAGATAAAGCTGTATAGCTCCTAGGATGACCAGGAGGAGAAGGCAGGAGATAGTTCTTGTAGACCTGATGCAACTCCCTTCTTTTCCCCTGACAACACACTGCTGAGGAGCAGAGCCCATGAATGGAATTTCCTCTGCTGGTGGCACTGACAGTCTGCACCACAGGAGAGTCCAGTCCCCACTTTGCTGCACCTCCAGGGCTTCCCCAACTGTATCATTCACCTTAAACCTTCCTGTCTCACAGTGTCCCCAACAAATTACCCCATCACCACAACAGAGTTGATCCCTCTGACTCTCTAGATTCCTGCCTGTAGCCTAACCCCTGCTCCTCTGAGCATTGGGAATCTAGGGGCAGCAGTGATGGTGGCCCTGTGACCATAAGCCAGGGCTAGGGTTCCTGCATATTTGGGAGCTGGAAGAGCAAAGGGATGGATGCTGAACAGCTGGATTTCAGCTGGGGACATCAGGAGGCTTCATTGCCTGAGCAGCCAACTCATGGTAGGATGGAGGTGATGGTGGTGGGACCATCATGTCATAGAGGCCCAGATCAAAACACTGCTCTGTCTGCAATTTTGCAGTGCTATGAAAAGCAGCTTAGATGATGAAAACTGGAAGTCCTTTATTACTGAAAATAGTAAGAAAATGTTAAAAATACCTGAATCAATAATTTTATTCTGTTTTTTAGTCCTCAAAAAGATGAAACTAGAGATGATTTTGTGAAGAAAGCAAAGAATAAGTAGATGGTTGTACTGCTTGGGCACTTGGACTGAACCCAGGTAGGTGAGGCATCAAATGGGAGTTAAAGTCACATTTCAAAAAAAAACTATTTTGTGTAATATATGAGTAGAAAAAGAAATGTGATTCAGCATGGTCACTAGCTTAAATAAAGAAGACAACACACATGCTTTAAAGAAGTTCCTCAAGTTATAAAAATAGTTAAAAAGAGGAAGCTTTACCCATAGTCCTATGACAAATCAGCTAAGGATTATTGCATGACATATTTGGTCCACTGTACCCTGTAATTTTTCAAGATGAAGGGGTATTTAAAGCTATCTCATGGCAAAAAGATGAAGTAGAGGAGGAATAAGGTCTTGCAGTACAATTTAGAGAAAGAGACAGCCAAGACTGTTTATGGGTGGTTGGTATTCTGGGGTTTATGTACAGAAACACAGTACAGTCTCCAATATGTATTTGCATAAACCCACTGAAATTGTTCATGCATCAGTGTTAACCAAACTTTTTGAAATGAAGATTTATTCTTTTCCTTGCTTCTCTATGATCCTTGGGGAACTTGTAATGAAGGAACATGCAGAAGAGAAAGGCAACTTTATTCTCTGCTACTGCAAGACCCTCATAAAAGCTTCAAAGCAAGATGAAAATGCTTTGTGCTCAGCCACCAAAAAGTTTAGTGCCCCTACGTTCAAAAGGATCCTTCTGCAAGTTAAGCTTTAGCTCACAGAGAGGGCAGAAGTCACATTCTGTGTGGGTGTCATTAATTATGGCAAACACATGCAAGAAGCTCCTTTTTTGTAGATGACTCATACTGTGAGGACAAATAAGATAATTTTCCTCACAGTACCAGGTAAGAAGAAGAGACTGCTGTGCCTTAGCTCTAAGTTCATTAGGATATTGGTACAGACTTTTTGAACTGAGCACACAGTGATGTATGTGCTTTATCCCAGAATATTTTCATATTTTAATAACTTCTTTTTGTAGTGGAAGGAATTGAGGAAAAAAAAACCAAACCTTTGAGGAAAAGCTCCAGAGTTAGTTAAAGAACAGTTCTTCATTCCAAAAGCAGGCTTCAGTTTTCTTCTGTGCTGCCTTCCCCACAACATATTTTCCCTTTCGATGGGTATTTGCACCTCCACAGATACACCCCTGCCATTTATACTCTCCAGGTATGTGGTAAGCCCAAGTCACCAGGTTTGGAAAGTCACTTCAATCCCTCTTCTGACCCTTTATGGCCCATATCTGTCCCACTATAAATCTACCATGTCCTTTTTACTCACTGGATGTTACAAGGGACTGTCTTCTCCTGTAAGGGGAGAAAGTGTATTCCACCTTCTAGGGACAAATGAGGTCTCTCCATCCTTGCACTAAGTTGCATCCATCACAGCAGCCACCATCGTTCCTGCTTCAATGGTGCGGGAACAATGAGTGGAGTAACTCATCTGGGTTGCTTTACTGGCTTGGCTTATCTGGTGGGCAGAGGCAGTCAGCTCTACCAGGTACAAGCTTGCAGAACCAGGTGTATCCACCCTGCCAGGGATACACCTGTGAGCCAGTGCCACTCTCTGCTAGGCTACCCGAGTTACAACACTTGGCTTTCTTCAGACTACGGCACAGGTTGAGACAAAGCACAGTGGGGAGCAGGGAGCTTTAGCTGACTGCAAGGTGATACTCTGAGTTAAGATGACAAAACAGATGTACCCAAAGCATCCTCCAAAAGTCTGTCTGCCAATTACAAGCCTCAGGGCACAGTAGCACAGGCTTTGCTCATCAGAGGGCAGGGCAGGGAGAACATGGCCAGCTGTACATAGTGAGATCTTTCAAGATCTTCTTTCAATGGATGATCTTGTAAATTCTCTGATGATACACAATGGCTCAGCATTCATTTTCATTATAGAAGAATGAAAATTCATTAAGGAAGAAAAAGAAGAACAAAGAGGTTTCCTACCCTTTTAGATTACCCAGAGCAGCTTGCTCTCCAATGGTCTCACCTTGTCCACGATCTTACAGAAGGCAATGTAATCATAATCTAACAGATGTAAGTGGAACAGGAAGGAAGGAAGGATACATTTTATGTCAGTTTTGGAACTAATTGTCTTGGAACACTTAGGAAAGCTGGCCCAGTGTTCAAGCTGTGGGTGCTTTTTTCCTTTATTCTTGGCAGGGTTTGTTTTGCTCACCTAGCTGGAGCAGAGAACTGCACACATTAATGAGGAACAAAATGTCATCTCACTAGAAGCCACCTGCCATAGGGAAAGTTGTGTTGTGAAACAACATCTACAGTGTGAATGTGAATTTGGCTGTCTTGAAAATAGAAGCTGAGAGAGAGCTGGCACAATGGAACAGTTACAGTGAGCCAGTCCAGGCTTAGATTAGCAGGGTAGCCATACTTGGTAGGTCTATGAAATGAAACCTCAAACTGTCAGCACTCCCAGTTTCTAGGATGGGCTCTCTCCACCATCTCAATCTTCCTCACATTGACAAACAGCTATTGGACTCTTCACCCTGTTCAGTTTGACTCTGTGCTTGTGAAATGAAAATGTCTCCATAGCTGTAAGTTTATTTATTCTGAAAACACTAATTAAGGTTGGAGCTTTGCCCTCCACTTCAGTTGGGGCTGGTTTGGGCCCTCAAGCACTGAGCTGTGAGAAAGATCAAAGAGCAACATTCTTCGTCCTTGATATGTCCAAGGCTGAAGGCCAAAGGCTTTTAAGCACCAAGGTGTGCCACTGTTAGATTACACATATTCATTCCCAATATACAGCAGGTTTCAAGTATTAATCTCTAAAGAATACACAAAATGAGGAATATTTCTAAGATGAGGAAATCTACTGTATTTCTCAGATAATATCAGATAAATACATATTTTTAACAATAGCCTCATACAGCTGAAAAATAGTAATGACAAACAGACTGACTTTTCAGACAACCTTATTACCTATGGAGATATAACAGCCAGGTGCTGTGGTACTGTGGTGGTTCCTCAGTGGCTGAGAGTGATGTGCTCTCTTCCCTATAAGCACTGCTGCTGGGCCAGAGGTGCTAATGGAAGAATCCATTTCTTGCAGCTGTCTATGCACAATCTACTGTCATCTATTGAGCCTGCCCTCAGGAGGGCTTTTTGTTCATCTCTGCAACAGAAAGAGCAAGCTTTTCTTGGGAGAATAGGGTAAATTTTGCTGGTGGGAAGAACATGTTTAATTTGAACACTAAGTAGCAGTTTTGATGCACACAAGAAGGACTAGGCTCATTAGCTGAATGTGAAAAGAAAGTGCAAGTAGCACAGAGACCTACAGTAACCAGTCAGAGAGCAAGATTAAAAAACCCCCAATAATCAATGAATTGTTAAATATAACTATCACTAAGCTACAAGAAACCTTCTGCACCATATTTCTACCACAAAGGACATAATCCTTTTTCTTCCACTTCAGGGTAACTTGACTTTCCCTCCCACAAGTTGTCATATAAGAAACCCTGCTGAGTAAGAATTGAGTCTGAATGCACTTCAGTGCCAGCTTAAAGCTCAATTTTTTATACCATTATCAACGCACTCTTGGTCACTTCAAACTGGCTCAACCTGGGTGTTTTATATAAAACTGCTTTATTTTTGCCTGTGAATGGATTAAAACAAAAGTGCCTCAGGAAGTACAGCTGATAAGAAATATAGAATATGGTGTTTTTACAAGAGTCAAGGCAGCATTTCTTATGGCACTAGACTGACTAGTGCAGTAGTAACTTCACAAAGAATTGTCCAAAAGTTACAGTAATGTAAGACTATTTGGAACTTTAACTTGCTAGGCTGGTCTATTGAGATACACAGAATCCTGTTTTTCCAGCAGAATAAAAACGCCATCTCTACTAACCTTTCAATCTCCTTTTGATATTCATCTATAACAGTAAAGTTCTTATGTTGTTAATTTGATTGTATTCTATGAAACCTAGGAGTCTCAGCACAAAATCAGAAACCATCATTATTATTAATTACATATTGCTATTCAGCTATGGTAACAGACTTCATAGTTTCTAAGTATTTTGTTACAGCTCTAGGAACCTGACATTCTGTCTTGACCAGGAGTAGAATAACAACGCTGTCAAAAGAAGATGATCCAAAGCAAGTGACAGATGACTGCAGGTTCTAGAAAGTCTTGACACAGTTCTAGCTCCTCCTTTATTTTTGTAAACCTGCTGGCCCCTGGTCCCTGGGGAATATTTGTAAAAAAAGTATTAACTTGCTATTTGCATTACATTTGCCGTGATCTTTCACATCATCTGGATGTTAGAGAAGACTGCTGATCTCTATCTAAGCAACACACAGCATATATAGCAAAATGTAAACTGAGTGCCTCCTGCTAAAGGTTAAAGTGTATAAGGAAACTCAAACATTACAATTCAATAGTTTCTAAAGTTTAGTTTATAGTGTTTACTCTGAGAACACCAAGTGCTTGGGTGTAGAGCATCACAGCGAATTATGACCCTGGCCTACATTATAATGCTCATGGTTAAGGCTGAGTTATTTAGAAAAAGACACAATGATCTTGTAGGCTGATCTGCTGCATTATACACAGCATGAGGCTTCAGGAATTAATGGTTGCTTCAGACTGAAACAGAATGTGTTTTTCAGAGAAAGGTCCAATCTTGGTTTAAATACTTCCAGTGCTGGAATCCCTCCAAACTCAGAGGGAGCTGTTTCTGGGGGCAATCACCAAAGCCTGCAGTGCTGGCTGAGAATCTGCTCAGCTAAAAATGGGCAATCTATGGCCAAAACACTGTCAGTGCAACCTAACCAACTACTGGTTTTTGTTGTACAGTCTTCTCTCCTTTGCAAGATGAATCTTCTCAAGTCTTGAATCCCCTCATATTGGATACAGTATTTTGCTGGTTGGCAGATCATTATTTCTAGTACTGAAGGGTTTCAAGGATATTTTATTCTGGCTTTATCAGTCTTCTATTTAAATCACTCTTACTGAAATCCCTCACAGTAATGTTGGGTTTTTTCCACACAGTTGTTTATGTGCTAATGGTTGTGTTTACCAAGGTGATATGATGGTCTGTGGCAAATACCAACTTGTGAGGATCTTTCTGCCTTCACAGAATGCTATTCCAGATGTAACCATGGCAATTTATTTGCAAGCTGTTAGTGACTCAGAGAGAAATGGTGATGTTTGACACAGAGACCTACTCCATTTTCCTTTCTGCCCTCTCTATATTTCTTCATCAGTCTGTAAGTCATCATTTAGCAGTCTAATTGCCTGAATCATTTCACAGGCAGGATCAGTTCTTAAAGGAATAGCTTTAATTGCTCTTGCAGTTAATTTCTTTCTTTCTTTCTTTCCTTTATATTCCTTTGCATCTGTATCAGTTCTTGTTCTTGACATCCTGAGTTCAGGTGAAATGACTGCTCTTTTTTTCCATTTATTTTCCAGGGTGCAATGGGTTCAGGGGTGTCAGGAGTGACCCTGACACTGGCTGCCAGTCCCATGGGGACTGGCTATGGAAAAATTTACTCTTCCTCTGAGTACAGAGACACAGAGGAAGCTTTAAAGTGGTCTCAATATTCCTTTGCTTTCCATGGTCCTCTAGGGCACAGGCTGTGCAGAGGGGCTATGGCACATGGCCAGCAGCAGTCTTGCTTAGTCAACCCAACATGTATTCAGCCCTGCATCCTGGCTGGCCTCAGGAACCACTCAGCACTTTCCTGCTACCTGCTCATCCAGTACAGGATGATTTTCTTTGCTCTTTCTAGCAGAGCACATGCCCTAGAAGAGCTCACCTGCTTGATCAGCAGCTGCCCTTGGCCATGCCTTGCAGAGGGTGTCCAGTTTCAAAGTTACTACCTGCAGTTTCCATGCTGGTGCGTTGGGCAACACAGATCCTCCTCTCCTCTCCTCTCCTCTCCTCTCCTCGTGTCCCATCTCATGAGCTTATCTGGTGAACACTACAGCCAGTGTTTAGCCTTGCTGTTGTTTGTTTTAATCAAACTGCTTAGTTTTCAGATAGGAAATTTAATCTCAGGCTTTATCAGCACAGCCATCAGATCTGCTTTACTTGGTCTGCTCAGGTCTTTTCATTCCACAGTATGCACGAATTGTTATCTGCAAGAGCTGTCTGAAATAAATGCCTTGAATTTATTATGTAAATATATATGAGATAAATGAGGTTTACACCAAAATATGCATTAAAAGAGGATTTCCAGAAAAAGACAAATTTTCCTTTAAAAAGCACCATATCATAAAGTGCTATTTTCCTCTGGTGGAAAGGTGTCTTAAGAAAACTGCCTTGGTTACAAACCATTTTTCTAAATAGTCATGATGCAAATGCTCTATTCTGGATAAAATTAAATCCAGAGCAACTGCATTTAAATATTCCTAAGTGATACCTGCTTATAGCCACTAAAAAATGTTTATTTTTTTCTACTCATACCACCTGGAAAAACCTGTAGTCCAATACCCCAGGAATTATGGGGATTCCCAAAAAGAAAAGGATAATATAAAAAATCCTCTCCAGATATTTATTTCATGATCTTTATAAATCCTGTTCATAAAGCAGCTTTGAAAATACTCTTCATGTGATAAAGTTGTTCCAGCAACAAGCACCTTATCTGAGCCCTGGCAGGGTTGGCTTTAATTTCTCCTCCTTAGAAACTTGAAGGCGGAGAACATCTTTTCCAATGCTTTGCAGAGTGCTCTTGATATTATGGGCATGTGTCTCATTAGTTTCCCAGGAGTTAAAAGTTAGTGAATGCAATCATCAGAGAAAATTACTGGAACAAACATGACTAAATGGTTCCAGCCACCTGCTGCTTTGAGGAAGGCAACATGCTTGTCAAAAAGTAAGATGCAAATTCAGTCCTTGTTTAAGACAAAACAGCCTTTAAGAACACAAGGTATTGCTGCAATTGTCACCTGTCTGTGTATGATCTTAATGGAGCATACTACTGCTCTGGCTAGTCATAGCTGCCCAGGGCATCCTAGGGCAGATAAAGCAGATAAAGCAGGATACCTCCCATCCCCATTCCCAGGCACATTGCTGTGGATGAAAGATCATGGATTTGAGGTTGAAAATATGTTACCAGTGTGGAGACAGAGGACAACTTGCTATGCAGAAGCAGCTTGTACCTGTATGACCTGTGGGATAGGGAGCTAAAGAGAGCAAAGCAGGGTTTGAGAAATAATTCTGTAACTACACAGATTAGTAGTTCAGAATTGCCAAGTGCTTCTCACAATTCTCTTCTATAGTGCTGCAATTTATTATCCAGCAAGAATATAACACTGAGATGAGGTGTCAAATGAGAACAGATCCTACCAAACAAGCAATGCCAGCTCCTTGTCCTCTGAGGGTACTCATTTATACATAACTCCATAGAACGTATTCAGGGGCACAAAGAGGGAACTGGGAAGTTAGCTCTAAATGCACTTCCTAAAATGGAGAACTCTCCTGTTTTCAGGAGATAATACTGGTTCTATTGTGAGATAAACTGGACATATTTCCCTGATTGTTCCTTTCTTGACAAATGTAGCTCTTCTTGGACTAGAAAAGGTTCTACTAGATCATTAAACCACATAATTGTCTCAAACTTCCTTTAATTAAGCATTGCAACATTGCTTTTTCATTGCTTAAAGAAAAACTAGCTGCAGCTCTGCTTTGTGCAGCTAGTGTTTATTCAGTTTCTACAGCAAACCAGTACTTTCTGTGAAAAGTTGGGTGGGGGGGAAATGCTGAGCAAGAGCTAATCTACTTCCAATGAAAGGAATTAAATGTGACTTTTGAGAAGCCACCTCTGAGGGTTTTTTTGTCATTCCTAATTCAGCTTTCAGCAGGAGAAGCACAAACCAGAATTACCAGCCAGAAGCACAACAGGAATTGCAAGCTTGGATGATAAACAGGGAATGGATGCAGGAGCACAGCTGTCATCTTCTTTTGAGTCCATATTGCTCCCTCAGATGTTTGTGAAGGACATAAAAGCATGTGGTGTCTATAGTGCTGTCCATGTGACAAACTGTCCATCTGTTCAACGTACCTACTGATAATCTGGACTGATTAATCTAAACCAGAGTCCGCAAAGATCTCATGCTGTGTTATGTCTGTTATAATTCTTCCTTTGTTGTTCCAAGTGTTTGTCCTTCCTGTGGCTGCCAGGGATGTTTAAACTGTAATAGACTTACTACCAGACCTGTGGTGCAGGAGAACTTCATGAGTTGTGCCAAAAGCACTTGCACATGGGGTATTCTGATAAGCTAGTAATGCCTTGTCTGGATCACTGGCCTTCTCTAAATGCCATTATGTTCACTGCAGCCTCAGTAGACTCAGTTCCCAGTGAACAGCAAGGGATGACTTGATAAGCCTAGTCATTTGCTGTTGCCATGTAGAGAGACACTTTTGGAATGATTTCAGTTTGTCTTCTCACCAGTCTCTTGGAAATCATCTGGCAGAGGCAAAATTCAGGTGAGAGCTGCACTGAAGCAAAACCTCTTTGACTTTCCCTGCCTCAAATAACATGAACAGCAGTCAGCCATAAAAAGCCACCACTGAACATTCGAGGGAAGGAAGATGCTCGGGGAAGGTAGACAGCAGAAGCTCTTGTACTGGCTCCAGCTGGAATACAGTTAACTTTCTGCATAGCAGCCCTAATGATGTTCTGATTTGCATTTGTGACTATAACACTGTTGATATCACCAACATTTTGGCTATTGCTGCATAGTGTTGACACTTTTTCTTGCTCTGCCCTCTCCCCTGCAGTGAGTAGGCTGGGAATGGGTAAGAAACTGGGAGAGGACACAGCTGGAACAACTGACTCAAACTGGCCATAGGGATATTCCCTGTGATGTCACACTCAGCACTAAAAAATAGAGATTTTGTCTTCCAAACCAGCTGTTGTTTGAAGACTGGCTGGGCATTGGTCTGCTTTGATGGTTGGACTTGATGATCTTAAAGGTCTCCTCCAACCTTAATGATTCTGTTCTTGTAGGAAGTGGTGAATGTCCTATTACTTGTTTTTCCCTCTTTTCTTCACTTATTAAACTGTTCTTATCTTGACCTATGCATGTTCTTGCCTTTACTCCTCCTATTCTCTCCCCTGTCCTGCTGAGAAGCTGTGTGTGTGGTTAGCTGCTGGCCTTGGTCAACCCACAACTGTCCATGTCTCTGGTTCCCTTTTTGCAGATGTATCAGGCAGTGCTGATGAGTACTTAGCTGAGATATGGTTTTGTCTTTAGATGGTTTGCAGAGCTCAGTTTGTTATATCTTGATGCTGTGCATCATGTAGCCTCTGGAGAATTATAGTTAGCAGGATTCCAAGGATGATCAAAAGTACCCTGTTCATCGGAGGTCTATCTTGTACCATACTCTACTGGCCATGCTCCCATTAATGTCTGTAATCAGAAAGCACGTTATAGCTGACAGGCCAAATCACTTGCCACCTGCCCAGGTGATATATTATGATATGTTTTATTGATTTGTTGAGCTGATTAGATTCAACAATGGTTCACATCCAGATGGATTTCAGGTAACTTTTGATGCGTGGCTGGTAAAGCAGCAAGAATTACCGGCCACAATTTCTTCACTGTCCTCTTGGTTGACACTCTCAAGGGTTCTTCACAGAATATAATAATAATAATATAATCTAATGATTATTCTGTGTGAAACATGAACATCTGGAACAGAGGCAGGAACTGAGGATGCCTGTCCTCTAGGTGAATATCATAACTAATACATATATCTGCTATCCCAGTGAATGCTGGAAGGTTTTGTGAAGAGTGGGATGACTTTAAATGAGGAAGGGCCAACTTCAGTCTATGCTAACACGCAGTGCACTTTTCATTCTGGGAGTTGGAACATGTGGGTTCAAGTTCTCACAGGTGGAGAAGGGAAATGAACTCAATTCTAACACATCTTGAGGAAGCACCCAAATAGTGACATGAAAGAAAAGGCATAATCCTCTCCTTCTGAGGTGCTGCTTTCTGAACAAAGCCTGTTAACTTTCCTTTCTGAAGAATCCAACTCAAAAGGTGTACATTAGACAAGCTGTGGACATGGGTAACGTGTGTTCCCCTCCACACTGAGAGAATGAACATGAGACTAGATGGTCTGAAGAGTGGATGGAGATAAGCATAGAGTCATTCAGCCCTGACCAGACCTGGGAACCCAGGAGCACAGAAGTAGAAGCATTTCTACTGGTGAGAGTGTGGGAACTCTGGAGTAACCAGTAGGTTTTAAACCAAGAGAGTACACAGCAGTCTGGGGTGGGGGGTGGGGGGGTAGAGGGAGAGCCTAGCCTCCACCTTACATCATATTGCTCTTTGATGATGAAGAAAATACTTGTTAGCACATAGATTTTTTTTTTAACCAAGTGTTATTTCATATTTATAAAAGCTTTACTCAAATTCAGTAGCAAATGAAATGATCTTGTTTCATCACAAATCCTGGCAGCAGGGGGAGCTGCTTTATCTGAATGTGAAGAAGGGCCATTTGCAATTGAGAAACAAGAAAAGTAACAGTTTTAAGTACCACTTTGTGTTGTTTCACAGCTCACTAGCAGCACCAGCACCAGAGGCTGTCTAGCAATATTTCAAAGGATTGGTCCTTTGGGCAGCTAATCTAAGGAGGACTGACCAGCCCCACGTTTTACACTGGATGGGAATATCCTCTGGTGGATTTTGCTCTTGGTAACTTATTTTGTGGGGAACCAAATTCAGATCTCAAAAGTCACAAGCCAATGTCTAAAACTTTCATGTCAAACACTATAAACTGTGTTCAGGTATCTACTGTTGCATGTGAAGTTTTGTTAAGGGAATGAAGAAGAGCATTTCTTGCTGTAAAATAGAAAGCAAAAAGATGTTTAAGTTAATGCCCTTTTCTGCTCCTACAAACTTAATCCTTTTCACTGAATTTTTAACACAGACAGCCAAAAATCTTAAACAACAGACTATAAATGTTAAAGGAACAAACACTTGGATGACTTAATACCCTACAGAGAGTTATTTTGGCAGCATGCTGTGTAGCAGCAAGAGTTTGCAAAGGAAGAATTTAATCAAAAGCCTAATTACATCTACACTGAGATTGGGTACCTGGTAGAAATTCTTCAGGGGGACAAAGAAATGATAACCCTACCAGATAGAAAGAAATCTGCTATAATCTGAAAATAACAATGTGAAAAGAGGGTCAGCTAGGTAAAATCAATTCACAAGGAGAAAAAAGCAAAGAAAAGAGATATAGGAGAATTAACAATCAGTGTCTGATTAGACAGGGGAAGGAAGGAAAATTGGTACAGCATGGCATAACTTGCAGATTCCTGCTTATATACTCATCAGAATCTATCTTCAGTTTTAGCATTACTAAGACTACTTAGTTTTCACTGTAAAGCAACCATGATACTCTACAATCATCAGCAAAGGGTTACATTGACGGAGATTGACAAATCACTACTAAATGGACAAATGGAACTCTCCAGCAATAAGGAATATGCAATTAAAGACTGCATACCAGAGAGCAGATGTCACTGGCTGTCTTAAATCTAGTACTTGAAGGAAGTGTGAAGCACTGTTTAAATTCCTGAAGCAATTAATCTGTACACTCAATTTCCCCTTAAGGGAAGAAGAGCTGTCCTTAATTCTACATTTCTATATTCAGAAAGGATAAATACAGAGATCCATATTAAAAAAGAGAATCCTTGAGTTGAAGTCCACTGGGCTGTGTTTGTGGAAATTAAGAGTAACTCTCTTGATATCAAACTACCCACTTTCCACATACCCAATGGTAGCAGAAACTAGGATATTGTTAGAGCAATCTACAAAGTTCTTGATACAATTCTTTTTGTCTAAGGATATAAAGAAGTCTTCGTGCTATACCTGAAGTAGCAATTGCCTAATTTATGGTACTATCAAACAAAGTAATATGGTTATAAAAATCTACTAAGGATTTTATCCTAAAGTTCAGTTCAGTTACCAGATCTGCTCAGGACTATTGTTAACAGTCTAAATTTCAGTGAAATTGCACCTTTCCTAATACATGCATGGGTTTGCACATTTTGATGAATGAAAGGTTGTTAAATAGTGCTACAATCCTGTCCTGAAGATGGGTTATCTTCAAATTCATCAGAGTACCACTTCTCCTGTAACACTCCTTAACATCAAGCAAGGTTCAAACATTGCTGCTATGTTCCACCATGACAGGGTAGATCTTACAGTTCAAATAATTTAATTGATTCTAGCACAGAGTGATTTTGATGAAATACCAACAAAAAACATGGTAAGTATGAGAAAACAGAAGTGAAAAAGAAAAGAAAAATAATCATGTTTTGTAATAAAGCCTGTCACAGATTATTTATTTGGGTCTTTTGAGTTTCTTCAGACAAAGATGGTTTACTCTGTCTTCTACAGCATTAGGACTGTTTCCATGTCTCATATAGAATGTCAAGTTTTATTATTCCCAGCTTTCCACCATGAAAAAAGTGGTGTCAAAAGCAGGTTTTCCCAGTTAAAAGTAGGAGCAAAGACATTTCACACAGTCCTTCCCTGTGGTAGTGTTTCTGAAATGGCAGCTAGGCAGCAGCAGGAGCAATGTCCCTGCTCTGCCCAAGCTGGACCAAAGGCTTGAATCTGCGTATCTCATGTGCCAGAATATCTCGTGCATTAGCATCTTGCACCATGGTAGCCTCATTGCTGACAATGGTTGATACAAATACTAAAAAGTAGCAAATAAGCAGCCACAGAGGAAGATGGTTCAGTATCTCCTATGTAAATATTACTTAGGGTGAACCTCTGCTAATGGCCAGGTACTACCCTTACTCTTCAGAAAATAACTCCATTGCAGAGGGAAAAACACAAAAAGAAACAAATCACTTACACAGAAACCTTGCATTTTGGGCTCTGAACAAAACTCCTTTAATACTACAAACTTAAAAAGATGACATTTAACATAGTTATGCTGTTTGAGTAACTTCAGCTGAAAGAATCAGGCTCATTTCAGTCATTCATAAATTCATTTTTCTCATTTGTGGCCACCTGTGCAACTCAACTGTCTTTCAATGAGCTGCCTTCATCTGGGGCTTAGTGAATGACTCATTCCTGTTTGATGCATTTATTTTACATCTTCTATCTTCTGAAAACACACAGTTAATGGAAACTGTGTATCATACTTCAGTTCTGTTTTTTGTTGTTGTAAGGTTTGTTTTAGTTTAGTTTTGTTTTGAATTCAGCTGAAGCTACAAATGACATTACTGAAGGTGAAAAAAATGGAGATCATAGGAATACCAAATGCTGTCACCTGAAAACCAGAAATTTTGCACTGTCAGAAATTTTGGACTATGCAGAATGTCAACTAGGAAGCAATTTAAGGATACTTCCCTAAAACTATCCATCTACAATCAAGCTAGTGTAAGACTAGCTGAGAAAATGAGTCATCTCATGGTATGCTTGACAAAACACATCTGCATTGTGGGACCAAATCAGAAACATCTTGTATTTGTGTATAGCAGCAACCAGAGTTGCACTCAGGTCCCAAGCGTGTTCAGAGAAGAACATGTGAATAGCAAAACACGTGCTGCTAAGGCACTCAACGCAATCAGGCTGCAAGAGATCTTACTGTACAAATACCTGGCTGCATGGCCAGTCACTCAAAGCCAGACAGCTGGCTTTTGGGCACCAAACTAGAGAAATCTTCAACAGTTCTTGATTTTCAAAACTTACAGAGGTTTTCTCTGAAGACTGGGACCTCCTTCTGGGATCTTGAATCAGAGACACTTAAAATACTTGCCACACTCCAACACCAGGGACTAATGTTACAGAGCCTGTTTTAGGACTCTCTGCCTTACCATTTTACTGGTTTGAAATTCCAGTTCTCAGATGCATTTTCTCTAAAACACCCTGCATTAAATACAGAAATGTACATAAGCATGAATCCTTTTCTCCTGAAAATGAATGAATGAATGAATTCATTCCTCCTGGCCTTCAGATTTCATCTCTAGTGGTTTTTCAGCTCTTACTTTCTTTAAAACTAGAGTCACATGGAGATATTTTAACACTCAAAGCAGTCCTCCATGCTCAGATTGGTAGGAAAGATGTGAAAAGAATCTATACTTACACAATAAATATAGAAATTTTTTCCCAGTTGAGGTGCCAGAGCACTGGAACAGACTGCCCAGAGAGGTTATGGAGTCTCCTTCTATGGAGGTATTCAAAACCCATCTGGACGCGCTTCTGTGTGACCTAGTCTAGGGAATCCTGCTGTGGCAGAGGGGTTGGACTAGATGATCTTTGGAGGTCCCTTCCAACTCCTAATATTCTGTGATTCTGTGATAAAAATACATACCCATTTATGGGTTTTCTTGTTCAGGAGACTCTGAAGAAATCCTGAAAGTTGACCCACCCAAAGAGTTTAAGAATAAATCAGTAAAACAACCTTTTGCAAGCTGTTTCTTTATCAGGATGAATTCTCAGTCATGATTTATGGACTGGTGATTAGTAAGAAATCTATACAATTCTTTGTAACTGCATAAGCAGGGATTAGAACAAGAGTTTAGAATCAGTCATTTCTGCTGCACAACATGGATTTTATAGCATCACTTTGGACTAAACCCAGAACAGCTTATCATACAAACTATCTAACTTCTCTCCATGGACTCAGAAAGCAAAAATCTGAACCAACCCAAAGTTCTGGGATCCAAGGTAAAGTGTACATCATCCTTCCAGGCACATTTCATCAGGTTGGCCTTTTGTTTTGTTTTGTTTTTTTTCCTGGCTGATTCATCAAACTCTTTGTGTAGGATTCACAGTACTACATAAACATTAAACTCTAAGCTACTGGAAAATGGCAGTCCCAACATGCCTTATGGTAGCAATTTTCTTGGAAGTTACGGCACAGTTGGAATTGAAATACTTTTGCCTCTCCCAATGTCAGTCTTTATGAACATGCCAAAATAAGCATAATGTTGTTCAACAGTCACTAATTCATCCCATCCCAGTAGGAATAATTCCTGGAAATATTTTAGGACTCTATGGCATGGAAGCTGTTTCAGAGTTTGCCCAGCTCTTAGAGGTCATTACTAATATGCAAGGTTTGCCAAAAATTAACAGGATTTTGTTTCTGTGGTTTCGCAAATGTTTTGGTAAGGGCAGCAAGTCAAGTGAGGAGTTGGTGATTCCAGTACACAGCAATCCTAATTCATACTTAATAACTGCAGTGACAAAGGCTTCTACAAAACTCTTAATTGTATCACTCCTTGTGTAAGTTTATTGAAAGACAATATCTAAAAACACTGGAAAACCTAACTATTGAAATACACTATCACAACTTAAATGGTAAGCAATCAGCAGCTGGAGCCTTTGCAAGCCACTTCTTTATCTACAGGATTACCAACAGTTATAAAGACTGGTTATGTTTCTTTGGAAACATACTGCTCTCCAGAAGCTGATCTTTTAAACAGTTTACACCAGGTGTCCACAGTTCAGAATTACGTAGGAGAGAAAGTTACACTACATTGTGAAATGCTAGATCTGTTTCTTCTCATAGCGAGATAATTCAGCTTGATTTGTGAAATCTTCCTCAGCAGGAAATGCCTCTGATAATGAAACTGATAGACATATATTCTGCATATAAATCTAAGTATGATGCAAAATACTTCGTAATTAGCAATCTGTGTAGCATTCAATGTTAAAATTGCCATTCTTGACTCAAGACAGGCTCGGTTCTGTGCACAGCTTCCTCTTTGACAGAGACAGCGTGTGCAGTTTTAAGAGGCCTCAAGTCCTTGTTTAGTGCTCTGGAAAGCCATCATTCACCATCCTAGTCTTGAACCAGAGGGCTAACTTCAAAAGTAGAGCATACACTCTCTTCTCAGTATTAAACAACTGAATTGACACTTCATCTTCTCACTGTTAGAAGATACTATCTACTCCCACCTAGATGTATCATGCAGGGGATAAACTACCTTTTTTGACAGTGGCTTGACAGCTTCCCTTCTTTTAAACCAGTCTCCTTTACTATTACTAAGACCTCCTCTCCAATTTCTTGCGCCTCTCACTTTCTTCCCTCAGTCTCATCCTTTTTTCATCAAGGTCCCTTTTGCTTTCTTACTTCCCTCTGGATCCAAATACAGTGCAGAGTTGACAGTTTTTCCAAATGAGAAAAAATTAGGAAGTAAAACCAGAACTACAGTCTCTCCCACAAGTTGGATAGTGGAATAAGGAAATAATTAAAATACTAGCAACCTACCTAATGTTTTAGGAACCCTTCTTTGGCTTCAAGATGTTTTGCTTGCTTTGCTCCATTATCACTGGAAAAAGAACATATTTCTTCTACTGATTACCATGTAATGCACCATTTTTCGGACTTCAACTTGCATACCATTGAAATTTTTTAGGAGCTGCAGACCCTTTTATAAGAATCTAGGTTGACTGGTAAAGACTTATTTCTCTTGGCCATTCTTTGCAGCTTACTACTGTGCAGATGGCTGCTGCAGATCCTCAGAATGGAAATCTACTGTAAATTTGGTCTAACAAGGTCCACCTCTAAGCAAGGCTCATCAACTCAGTGCTGAGTTGTGATAGCTGTACTTCCAGTCTTAACTGAACACAGTATGTTTGCATTGTATTGCAACTGCATGATGCTTCAGATAAAATAGGTGGGCAAGTCACAGGAAATCAAGTTAGACATACAATTTAGGTTATCTGGGTTTATATTTGTTTTCTGAGATTATCTCCTAAGCATACAGAATGCAAGCTCCTAATAATTCAGGTGTTCTGAAGCATACCTTGTTGCAGATCTAGAACAGTCACTGCGAATATCCTCCACTGTTAGCAAACTAAAACCCTGTTGTTTTCAGTTTTTGTTGGTTTTTCTTTTCTTGTTTTTCTTTTTGTGTGATTCTTAGTTTGGGGTTTGTTTTTTTTTCAACACAGAAGATACACAAAACTGAAAAAAACCCCACAGAAGTGCTCTTGTATGATACATATTCCAGAACTAGATAGTATCATTACACAAATGAGTATCACTTGGCAATACAGTTGCATTGACTTTTCCTGCATGAGAATGAACACATATGGCACACTGATATTCAGTGCAGAAATCTGGCTATTATGTCACCTTCAGTATCCCACTGTTGCATATGCAGTAACACTGCTTGGCTGAACACAATGTAGATAAGAGCACACACTAATTTCTGATGTAAAACAACAGCAAGAGATTCCTTTGGCAACATTTAACAAAAACCACTGAAAATGTTTGATGCACATGTAGTCTGACAAACATGCAATGTTGTATGTCTGCCATCTTTTGGAGCTGACAAGTTTCAGCAGATTTTGAGAAATCAGATAAGCTACAAGCAAATTCAGGTTTAAGGCTCAGTGTTCAGAACGTGCAGCTGTAGCTGCAGGTAAGGAATGCTCCCACAGCAGAATTCCAGAAAGTTATGTCCCAAGATTAAGTGGAAATGGAAGAAAAAAAAAATCTGAAATCTGACATTAAAGGGGAAATACACTGCTATGAAATGTTACTAAGAAAGAGTTCTCCATTTTTGCCTTGAAATACACATTTTTATTCCACAGTGTTTAATTAGCTTTATCACCACTTCCTTGGAAATGAAATGTCAGTCAAGTAAACAGTTCACGTTTTCAAAACAACCACTTACCAGGATATATCACAATGACTGTGCTAAATCTGGCAATTTTGCTATAATCATACTTTTCTTCTTTTGCCCACATAATAAATTAGTCTGTACCACAGAGCTTTTGTTCTTCTCTTCTTCAAACACAACTATTGTCCTCATGTTGGATTTTAACAAGTTCACCATGCTCAAAGGCATCTTCCTAAAAAAAGATGTATCAGGTCACACACCAACATGGAAATTAAAAAAAACAGTAATAAAATTGTTGTTGCCCTTCAAGACTACCATCCTGTTAAGTCAACAACCCCTCTGAAAATGGTAAGAATAGAGAGCCAAACATAGGTCTTGGCCAAGCTAGCGCAATTCTGCTGACTTCAAAAGGAATGCATGTACCCTGTGAGATTTCTTTTGTATAAAAGCTTCCCTGGAAGGTTAATGGAAATTAAGCTTTCAATCTATTCTAGATTTTCAAAAGGGACAATTTATCCTTTATCAGTGGGCAAAAACGAATTTTCCACAGTATTAATGAATTTCTGTCTCATCCATGCTTTGAAGTTTCGATACCATTCTAAAAGCTTTTTTCTCCTTTGAATCTTTTCTTGCAAACTCATTTTTTTTTCTTTCTCTAGAACAGCAGGAAGCTCTTTCCAGTTTTTAATAAAGATAAATGGAGCCCCCATGGTTTTTAATAATTGTAATGGAGCACTGTGATACACTGATGAATTTCCGCAATCACCCGATGTCATTACGTCTTCTATAACAGGCAGAGATCCATATGAACAAGCTTCATAAATTCTATAGCATTCTGTATTTATTCCCACTGGACACAATGTCAAATCACTCTGCAGCAAGGCATCTTGATAGTTTTTAAAACTTTCATTTGTTTCTTGAGGCTGCCACCTAGGGAAGTAAAGGGATAGAAAATTAACGTTTTTCCCACAGGCACTGAAATGGAAAAACAGAGATATGCTTTAATCTCAATTATTTATACAACTGAAAATGCTGCTGATGTAAGAATTTTACATCACACACACAATCAACAGGCTTTTACTTCTAGTCTTAACTATTCTTAAAGTCTTCTAAAAATTTATTGAAAAAGTCACTGTTAAAAACAGATTGTAATTAGATATGGTCCTTTTAGGAAATTATTAGTAATTGAAACACCATTTTAAATCTTCCACATGACTTGGATGATCCATATGTCAATTTACTTCACAGCACAGTTCAGAACTAGACATTCAGGGAGAAACTCAATGGACTTTTTAAAGACTTTTTTTTGGCCTCAAATACTTCACGTGATTAGAGGTTTGTTCTTTAAATGTTAGAATGTAAACCAATCCATTAACCTGAATTATCTGCCTGAAGTGGCTCAGAATGTCTGTGAGATAAAGAGGTTATGTCACAGATACAAGCCATCTCCTGAGATTTGTTACTGGGATAGCTTAAGTCGAGTCTCTTGTATGGAACACAACAAAATGCAGCTGTCTCTTTCTTTTAACAAGACAGTAATACACACAAGGTGCAAGACAATTTTTTTTCCTCACCACAATCAAATGTATATAAGCAAAAACCCAAAATATGATCTTCATATGCAGTATACATAGATTTTTCTATGTATTTAAAAATCTGCTGCATGTAAAATAGAGCAACAGAAAGGCCTTTTATGTTATGAAGACCTATATAAAGAGTCTCAGCAATGTTCTGTTATGATGACTCATTACCTTTATTTGTACTATTTTTTTAACACTCAAGAAAGGATGGGTAATAATGGAACAAGCAAAAAAAGTGTAAATATTTTCCTGAAATGAAGTCTTACTGTTCTCTGGTTGCAATCCAACAAAATTTGTCAAGCCCATCCTGCTTCAGAATTTCCATGAGGGTTTCTCTAGAAGAGTTCTTATAAACTGTTCCTAAGAAATTACATAGATATGTTCTTGGATCACGTAGCATCGACCAGCTGGGTTCTAC
Organism: Galbula dea; assembly: GCA_013399015.1. Lineage (NCBI taxonomy): Eukaryota > Metazoa > Chordata > Aves > Piciformes > Galbulidae > Galbula > Galbula dea. The sequence continues at coordinate 1,628,657 of VWZX01001727.1, read as the reverse complement.
AACTGGGAAATTTCTGTAGCTGTAAAAACAATGTATGTATTATACAACTGTATGTTTTACATCAAAGAAAAAAACATTTTACACTATTTCATTTTTACTGCAGCAGATTAAAACCACCTATTTGTTGCCAATCCACATATATAAACACAGACAGACCCACAGGCAAAACTGTGGAAGTCCTGTCCTAAAAGTTGGTCTTTATTCCCTTTTCCCCCACTACTCTCTTCAGAGACTTTTCACAATACTTATGTCATTAATGGTTCTGAAGACATATTCAGCTTCTTCACCTTTGCAAATTTTGATGGAACAGTCCTTTTCTCCTGTGTGATGAACACTAATTCACTTACTTTCAGAAAACAATTTTTTTACTCATGACAGATATTTTTTCAGGGTTCTACATCTGTTTTCCCTCTTCACTTGTAAAATCTGGCACAGCTGCAAACCTTTAACCACAATTTTTACAACTGTTGGTATACAAGGGCTGCAAAGCCCCATCCTGATACCTGACCTATCTTTCTGTGCCCAGCTTTGCACACCAGGTTTTTGTTCTAACTGTTCATGCTTTTTGTCACTTTTCACTTTAACCTTTGCATCTCAAAACTCAACTTCTTTTTGCTCAGGAACATCCACTGCCAGGAAGTCTCGAACTTCAACAGGAATCCAAACTTAGTGCATTTCAATGACAGTAAGCAAGTTCAAACTATGTATGAAAACTCCAAACACTTTGCCAACTAGCTCTATACAAGATTCAACACAAGATATGAAAATAATCCTGTATTCTTTTCATCTTGTATTACCATGGTAAGTAGCTAAGCCACTATTAACTCTGTTAATAGGAAGTAACTCTGTTAATAACCACATAATTGAACTAAGCCTTCACCTACTCCACATGAATAGTAACACTAAGCAGTAGGTGTAACAGAAATGTTTTTATGTGTAAGCAGTTAACCCAGCTTGGTAACGTGAACCAGAGTATACTAATTCCAAGCGGGAAGTATACGATTTCCTTTTGAGAGCCCTAACAAGGGTTAAAAAAAGTATCACCAGTACCATCCCCTTCCTTTCCTAAACAAGGAGTGGCTGGAACTCAATTACATAAATATCTTTTAAATCCCCATATCACTGGTACATATTACATCAGCAGTTATGATAAATCTCAAGAGCAAATCTACTGAAGAAAAAATAAACAAACAGAAAACCCCACCAGACATAAGTTCATTTTTAAAAAAGCTAAATCCTAGCATTCTTTTCCTGTTATAATTTTTATTGCTAAATGCGATTTCCAAAGATTCCAACATTCAACTTAAAAAACTTAACAGGCTCATGTTCTACAATTTACTTAACTGTTTTGGGTATCAGTAGTAAGATTCAGATGTCATTTCCATACCTATTGCATAACAGTTAAGTTCAAATTGTAACTTGTGACTATAGCACTTACGTAGCTACTCCTAAAGGCCACTGGAAAATATCTTCTTCATTTACCAATGCATAGTCGTATGTAACAAAGAGTAGATTTACAAATCCTCCATTTCTTTTCAGGTATGGTTGAATCCATTCATTGCTGCACTGCTCATTTCCAAGCAGCACAACTGCTACATGCTGTATTTTGTGAGTCTGAATTAATGTTTGTGCGTAATGCAACCACTGAGTGGCATAAGCGATCTTTGCTTTCTCTCTTCCATTCAGAACCACCACAACATTTTCAGCTTCAACTGAGAAATAGCCAGGAACTACAGATGGACCAGTGATGAAGCTGTGAAAACCAAAATACAAATGGTAAACACCTTTAAGACAAATTAATCACCTTAATCCTCTAAACTTCCTTACTACTCAGTCTGTACTTCAGGGTTTTTTTCTTCTCCAGTAAAATGCAATATAGAGTGAAGTAACTATGCAACTATAACCATTTCTGTTGCTAGCACCTCCAGCTTAACACAGAAATAAAACTGCCTTCATCTTTATTCTGGAGAAAGGACTCAAATGAAAAGAAGGTATTTTGTTAAAAAATTGGAACTACTACCATATTCAAACATCAGACTGTGAGTAAATCAATCAACTTTAAAAAAAGGATGTACTTTGATGTTCACCAAAGGTCAAACTTTTTCTTGATTCCAGTAATAATCAGTGAATACTGTATTAGAGTAAGAGAGGCTCTCCAAATAATCTGTAAGAGTGTAATAAAGTTGGTATAGTTATGATGGACAGGTAGCTGGTCTGGCATACTACTTTTCTCTGTAATTTCTGTTAAGTTAAGGTTAGACCACTGTGTCATCTCTACTAAATAGAATCTGTAACACAAGAGGTACCAATCTAAATGTAAACTTATGTTGCTTGTGTGACCCAAGTCAAACTAGAAGCTAGTAAGGACAAACATTTTAAGTAGAAAATTTTATTTCTACATCTTGCACAATGAATTTAACAGAGTAATTTAAATAGTGTAGGAAAAATTATTAAAGCACTAATCATCTACAAGTATCTGACAACAGCCATTTATGAACCGCAGTGAAGCAAATTGGTGTTTGCCAGTTCCTGCTCTTCAGTTAACTGCTGTGTTAACAGACTAATGACTGAACTCAAAGGATTAGGGATTACACAGCTAGGGAAAGAGTACAGGGGAAAAAAAACCAACAGCCTTTTTTTTTTTCAGAAGTCAATTCAGTGTTAGTTTTCTCAGTCTGCTGCACTACTACAGTTTTTTCAGCTACCAGCACAACTTGCTTTTGAATGAGCATGAGTTCTAACTAATTTAGAATCACTGTGAGTTTTAATTCATGAAGTGCTGAGACTGACAGCTAGTTTCATTTCAAGTGTGCTTAGTGAGAAATAGAAAATTCACAGCAAAAGCTGTAAAAACTACTCCAGTAAAGCTATGTGAAGCAGACTGACCTTAGGCAAGCATATTCTAAAGCTAAGTCAAGGTGACATGCTGCTGACTTGGGGTGTGTGGCTTATTTTGGAACCAAGATTCATGAGACTCATGATTTGGAATCAAGACTTCTAACAGATTAAATGTAAATCAGGTCAAGACTTAAATATATGAAAACCAAAACATGTAAAAAAATAAATAAAAAATGCAACTACAGAACTGGAAGGACAACAGTTTAAAAAGGGTTTAAAATGCGATGACAAAACCATAGCCAAAAAGATTCCCCACACCTAACTCAATCTCAAGCAATGTAAGGTAAAATATCACAAGTATTATACTGAATGGAGGATTTGGACCTGGATGGCATTCACTTAAAAGAGTTCTCAGGCAATACAAACATGAAATTGCAGAACTGGTAGCAAAGGTATGCAGCTGTGATTAGGAGAGACACTGTGTCTGATGAGAAGGGGTCCACCAGTGTCACTCCCATCTACAAAAACAACTTGAGAGACTCTGGAGCAGAGCAGTCAGTATGAATTTCCCCTCCAGAAGAGTCTGTAATAAACAGTAAGATCACTGGATCTTATCAAAAGGTAAGATCAGTGATCACATATGTGGATAAACACTGCTGGAAATAAGTAATCTGATGGAGATCTACAAATGTGTCAGTAAGAATACTGATAAATGAGAGCCAGTTAAGACATTTGGATTTTCAAAAACCTTCACCACAGGCTATGAAGGAAACAGAACTGTCATAAGCTACCCTTGGCAGAATCTTTTGGCAGGTAAAGAAATCTCTGCTGGCTAACTTTGTTGACCAATATGCTTTAATTCTGGCATGAATCAAAATGGATGCAATTTGCATAAGGCAGACAGAAAAATGAGACTCAAGAACTGCTGAACAACTGAGGCTACGAGGGACTAGGTGAAGGTAGCACTGAACACATAGGGTGTGTAAAAGACAGAGGGCGTGACTCTCAACAAACAGAAATCTAGGAATGCTCTTACTTAATGACAAGAGATTAAGAAGTGTGGTACTCCTTTCTCTACAACACTGTCCTAGATGACAGGAGAGAAGGATACGAATTGCTTCACACCAAGAAAAGTGCCAAGCCCTGCTCTCCTACTTCTTGTATGAATGTGCCAATGTGTCACCAAAATCCACAGCTATGCAGGCCTTTCTGCACTCCTATTTTTAAATAGAAGTCCTTGCATTTCATTCAGAAGTTGATACTTCCAGTATTTTTAGACAACTTCTTTGGTAAAAACCTGAAGTCATCAAAATCTCTACTAAATATGTGTATTCCCCATCATAAATATTAAAAATGGGCTTATTTACATATTTTACTTATTTACATATTTTGGCATTTTTGTCTTCAGATTTTATACTCTTTAAAAACATTAATGAGAGTTCTACATTCTAACAATCATCAGACTTACCACAAAAACCTGCACAGCAGAACATAGTCTCCAAATATGTCCCCTCAGCTAGTTCCCTCTAGCCTTATCTAGTAATCAAATGGTGATAATTTACCTCACTAGGCAATAAAGAAGTCAACAACTCTAGAAAATCTTATAAGCAGAGAGCAGCCAAAATAATGCACTAATTCTTCCTCACAAAACCCCACAAAATAACACTTCCAATTTCAGCAAAAAGTAAAACTTGAGCTATTCCATTTCAGAATCCTAATCATTATCACTTATATTTGCATATTTTCTATGTTTTGCACAAGTTTCTACCGGTTACATAACATAACTCTGTTATGTTGGTTCCAAATTTAATCTTTTTATTTATATAGGCTCTAGCATCCAAGTTGAAGTTAAAATAAAGACTCTATTATCCATGGTTCCTCTAAACATAAGAAGAATATATTTAAATGCTAGTATAGAAGTCTTTCCTTGAGAGATGCATACCCCAAGGAAATATGTGAAGTTATTATTCATCTGAAACAGGCACACCAGAGAGAAAATAACCATAATCAGTCAAGTGACAGACTCATTAAGTGCAGCAAATTATTTTCATATTACAAAAATGAAAAGCAAGGGCATGAAAAAAACCAACCATATCCATACCAAGGAGACAATCTATCTGTTAAGAGTGTCATTGATTTCTGTAGCTACTGAGATTTTAATTCTGGAAACAAAAAAGTCCCTTTCAAGCAATGCTACAGGCACCGGTCCCTATCCAAAGAAAGTATTGTATCCTTTCTCCAAACAGTGAATGGAAAGCTCCATTCCTTCTGCACCATTCATAGCTGATCCACTAATCTTTGCAGGATCAGGTGACAGCTGCAGACAAGGAATACAGCTATCTTTTTAAAGAGTTATGTCATTTCATCTGTTTCCTTAGATGTAAGACAGACTCTTTAATAATTGCTATGTTTAAATCAAGCCTATGTGTTTTTCTAGAAAATATCTGTCAGTCACTTATGAAGTGATGTAGGCATTACTGAGAATGTTCTACAGGCTGTACCATGTACCCAGTCAGACACATTGATAAGCAATTCAAAGTGATAAAAAACTTTTGCTATCACTTCAAAAAATCCCTTTCAATTCAACAGATTCAAAACCATTTTTAAAGCAAACAATGCTTCGAGTGTAATCTCCCTTTACATAAAAAAAAATTGCCAAGTAGTTTCCCAGATGCTAAGTCTCACAGATTGTTTATGTTATAAATAGAAACAAAGTATAGTTTTGATAAAATCCTATTTATGAATGAATGAGTGAAATCCCTTTTTTCTAAATACAACATAAACCAAATAGCAGGAGACATCTTCTTGTTTAACAACTCCATGCTTCTTTCAGTCAACTATTGAGTCCCAAACCCCAGTTCTTAGACTTTTATTCATGTTGTATTTCTCCTCCCTCCTCAGGTCTCTTGGCTGCCCTCCCTCTCAGCACTGATAAATCTTTCTACATTTCTTTCAAATACACAGATCTTCATAAAACAGTAAACAGAACTGCTCTCTAGTTTTCTACTTTCTAACAGCGACGTGTTTGGGCTAGAATTTTTGGACTGGTTTTATCCAGTATGTGTTTCCATGAATAAACATGACTGTTCTTTGTGATAATTCTCAGCAAGTTGTGTGAATATTCCATAGTTATCAAAACTAAAGTATTTGCAACTGATATTACAGTAACTGCAAATTTGAGATAGCAACATAATGCACCTATGCATCTTATCATGTTCTTTAACACTGCAATGAAGCGTTCCTTCAAGTTAACACAATTGATGGAAACATCATGCTCCTAATACCTGAAATATGTTTTTCCTGCTTTTTGACTTCCTTGTCTCCACTGTGCAGTCACATCAGCAGGCTCAAGGTGCCCTCCAAAAATATGTTGCCAAAGGTAAAGACCTACATAAATGAGGATATGATGGAGAGTAAGAAATAGAAAATGGGAAAACAGAACTTGGAAAAGAAATGTCAGAACTTCTTATACAGTAGATGTCGCTTTCCGCATTCCGAACGACTTTACGACTATTTATGATAAACTTTTCACACATTGGGGTGTTTAGAAAGATTGGCTGTCAAAATATCCATAGATGGATGATATACCACAGTCCTGCTTCTCTTATCAACTCCTTCTGGTGCACATACCACTTAAAAATGAGTGAATATTAATCAATACTTTAAAGACAAGCATACCTCTTTCAAGCCTTTGTGAAATTTACCAAAGTTTTGAGTGAATCACCATGTAACATACTAACATAGTCTACAATGCTACATGAAAGTTCAACTCAAGACTGAAATATTAAACTTTCAAAAAATCTACAATAAGAACAAGGATATGTTTTTAGCAGTAGTTAAAGAGCTTGAGAAGACTTTGGGCCCTAGTTTATGTAGAGAGGAAGCTCTGTGTCTTCTACAATAGAAGAATTTCCAGGTTCATCTGTGGCAGTAGTACTACAGTTCAGAAAATGCCTTATTTCACACTGTGCAATACTTTAGTTTGCAAAGTGTAAATGTGACAAAAATACGTATTCTAGGCCAAGTAAGAAGCCAGTCCTTGTGTTGCACTGTAATCTAGACTGGATTCACAAAGCAACTGCGTTTCTCTGCCATATGAGCCATTTTCTCTTGCAGATGTGAAAAACAGCCTGGAAAATAACTGATAAAAAGTAACTGGAGTCTTAACTACTTTTCTACTGCTATTAACATAAATTTAACAGCTACCGCTTCCTTAATGTTCTTCATGTACCTTATCTGTATTATTTAATCACGCACCTAAATTTTAGTAATACAAAAAAAAAGTAGTGACCTGGTGTAGGGAATCCTGCTGTGGCAGGGGGGTTGGACTAGATGATCTTTCGAGGTCCCTTCCAACTCCTGATATTCTGTGAAGTGCCAAGTGCTACATCAGAAAGGTTAAGTGATCAATACACATTCATTAATCTGCTTACCAACTGCTGCTTTGCCCCAAATCTGTACTCTAAGACTGGTTTGTTCCAGGCTCGTTCTTGCATTTTTTATCATTTTAAGATTAGCTTCATATCTCTGCTGAGAAGCGACCAGTTCGTTTTTCTCATCCTCTTCCCATGGATTCCACTCTTCATTTCCCAAGGCAACATGATCTAAGAAACCCAGAAGTGCAATTTACATAAAAGAACAGACCTACAACTTTAGAAAACTGACAAATTTTCTTGAATTCTGAATTTCGGGCAGCACCTTACAACCCCCCCGCCGCCCCAAGCCGGGCACACCTCCTGCCCTCCCGCTGCCCTCGTGGGGAAATAGCCCCCTCACGGCGGTGCCTCACGGGGAAATGGCTACCGCCAGCACGCCTGCAGACGGGTAAGGATCGGTCCCCAGTCCCGTTCTCCTTTTCCCTCAGTGGCTGCTTCCGGTCCCCCTTCTCCGCGACGCTACCGAGCAGAGGCGCTGGGGGACGACGTGCTGCCGTCGGCCTGGCCCGGACTTCCCAGGCCGCGGACAACAACGCGGGGGAGGCGCAGCCGCCGCTCCCCTACGCCGGTGGCACTGAGGCCTCACTGGCGCAAGCAGGAACTGACAAACCGTGTCGTCCAAGCATCAAACCCGCCACTTCCCGTCCCCACAGCTCCGTCGCCGGTTGCGGCTAGGCCAGCCGGCTACACTGCCCGCCCGCTGCAGGGCGGCTCAGAGCAGCCTCGCCGCCGCTCTCACCTCGCGGGCCGCGGCGGTCCCGGTGCGGCTGACGGGGAGCGGCCGGGCGGCGGGGTCGGAGGAATACGGTGTAGGCCGCGTAGAGGGAGAAGAGGCAGTAAGCGACGATCAAGGCGGAGCACAACCGCTTCCGAGCGCCCCGCATCCCGCCCGGCACGGGCCGAGGCCCCGGCGGGAAGCGCCGTGAGGCGCTGGCGGGAACCGCGCCCGCTAGGGCGGGAGGGGCCTCCGCCCGCGGCCCCGGGCTTCGTCCCCTACTGAGGAGGCTTAGAGCCCTGTCTTCCATAACGTGCCCGTCCCCCAGCAGGCTCCCCGCAATCTCTGCCGTTATAGCCTTAGGTACATGGTGAATGCGTGTAGACAGACACTCCGTGCCTGCAGCTGTGTACTCCAGGCTTCATTTTTCCCCGCTGGTGTTGGCGCAGGGTATCCGGGCTGTGCCAGGGACCTCCAGACAGCCGCGGTGTGCTCTCTTCTTCTTCCTCCTCCTTCTCCTCTTCCTCTCCTTGTCCTCTTGAGGGATACCAGCAATTTTGGAAAGTATAGAATCGGTACACACTGGAGATGGGTTCAGGTGTGCCAAACAACTTCAGGCTGTCAAATAAACATAAATGCATGGCACCTTTAGCATTCCATACATGTAGTCCCAGCATGGTTTTTGTATAAAAATAGCTTTTGCTCCTCTTCAAAATATCCAGCCAATTCAGTGCAGATTCTAGTTAGTGGTTTTCCTGTAGTGCAAACACAAATCACATAGAAGCTAGTGGGATTTGAGAATATATTTAAAGTTAAGAGTGTACTGAGGGTTAAGGAGTGGTCTTAACATGAATTAAGATCTTACATACGAGCTATGTCTAGGGACTTCATACACAGTGTCTTTGGGGGCCTACAAAGGTCTAGCAAGTACTACCTCCTAGTACTCTAACAAACTTAAGATACATTGTAGAAGACCAAAAGCCAAGTGACATGTCACAAGAAGGGAGGAGAGCTTAAGTGCCTTAGACCTCCATGCAAACAAGACAACAGTATCTCCTAGATAACACTAAGACACAGATGTGTCCTACAGCGTAGGAAAGGGTGAAAAAGACCAACAGCAGCAGCTAAGGAGACTTTGAAAAATCCTGAAGCCAAATCTGGTAAATCAGGAAACTTAGATTCTTTCTTAGCTCTGAGAGAGGTTGTTGTATGACATTGTGGCAAATTATCTTGTCTCATAGTGCTCCAGATGACTCCCTGCAAAATGTTCATAACTGAACATCTGTTAGGAATCTTAGCTGATATAAAATAGTTGTAGTTTTCTTTCAATGACAGGTGCTCAATAAAGAAAGGAAGAGTTGTAACAAAAAAGGAGAACCTACTGCTCAAAGTCCTTGTTATTAAATAGATTCTACTTTAATTAAGAATTACAAGAAAACATTCTCCAATTAAACATCACAAGTTCTTTATAAGGCATCATGAAATGGGAGATCTAGAGAAAGATGTACCATCAGGCTCAATGACTATCTTTAGAGCTAGGAAAAAGAATAAAAAAGAGCACAGAATTGCCAGGTACATTCAACAAATGCCTATTCTGCTCAAGAGCTCTTTACAACAAATGAAAATTAACCTGGAGTTTTAAAGTTAAGAGTGTGGCTGGAAGCCTAAGTCAAAATACATTGTGCTATGTATCAGGTGATTTGAGTAAGCAGGTGTAAAAATATGCTTTTTTCCTCTGTGAAAAGTGTTTTTTTCCTGTACATATTTTGATAAAACCAGCACTTACAGATACATGTTTTTTGCTACTCGTGACTGCCTACACTAAATTATTCTTTGGTCTCTGTTACACCCTTCCAAACTTGTTAAATTATGTGGCACTACTTGTCCCATCTTAGTCTCTGCTCATTGACTGTTGGGTTGTAATTGACTGACCCATGTCACAGGGAAGTTCTCAAAAGCTAGATTAACCAACATGTAACTCAAGCAGACCTGTGCAAGGTTCCAGAGCACAGCTAGGAACAAAAGAAAGCATCAGTTTGACGTCTGACCAGAACATGGAATGAAGACAATTGTTGCCAGGGAAGAAAGGTTTTGGGGTATAATTACTACTGTGTTAGATCTGTTTTCATTAAGAGGTTTGCAGGGTTTCCTACTGCCACCTGCAGTAGGAACACAGTAGGTGCCTGCTGTTATAATTTTTCCTCTGCAAAAGCCTGAGTCTCCTTTTAGGCTGCACTGTATGAGGCTGAGTGAAAGGGAGAAGTCCACAGGAGGCAGTTATGGATGTGATGGCCAGAGGCCTCTCTTGCTGCAAATGACAGTGCCTGTTGCTGGGCTTTAGCACAGGTTCTCCTCTGGATAAGTCTCTTGTGACTAGAGAGGTGATGGCCCCTGGTTCTTGTTACTGCTTAATTAATAGAAATATTTCATTCTGCTGGCTCTGGTTTGTACAAGAACACCCTGACCTTATCCTTCAGGGAGAGTCAGGCTCTGGGTAACTTCACTTTTACCTGAAACTAGTCACAATGACTGAACTGTCACCTCAACGGGGCCATTGAGGTGGTAAGGAACTGCTGATAGTGGTTTAAAATTAAGAGCAGGGACCTCTTTTTTTTTGGTCCAGCTAGATCAATAAACGGATGTCCCCCTGTGGCCTTTTGCCTTCTTAGTTTAAATGAGAACGACCTCTACTGAGAAACTAATGCACCACTGGAGCATCAAAAAAATTTCTTTTTTTGGCCTAATGAAACGACAAAACCAACTTGTGTATTTAGTTCTGTTTCTCTCACATACAAGACATCTATCTGAAGGCATTTTTAGATGTCAAAACATTCTTCTCATATGATTTATGTTATATTTAGAGTATCTTTAGGCTGTTGTCTCTATAGAGAACTATTCTATTCTATTCTATTCTATTCTATTCTATTCTATTCTATTCTATTCTATTCTATTCTATTACCAGTAGAGCAGTTCTGCCTCTCCTAACTAGTAATTCTTTACAGAGACTGTTCTGGCTGTCAGCAGAGCAGAGTTTTGCTGAATCCAGGAAGAGGACCAATAAACAAAACAGTTAACTTTGCACTGGCATCAGAGTGGTTTCTATACCATTCTCCAAAACAGACCCAGGTACCAACTCAAATGTGCTCTTTGGCCCTCAGTAATGGTCCCACTTTTTGTGTGCCTTATCCTTGCCAATACTAAATATTTTCCAAAAGGGTGGCATCCTGCCAGCTGGTGAGAGGGAAAATAAAAAAGAGAATGATCATAGAATCATATAATTATTATAGTTGGAAAAGACTGATGAGACAATCGAGTCCAACCATCCACCCAGCACTATCATGTTCACCACTAAACCATGTTCCCAAGCACCACAGCTGCAAGGTTTTTGAACACTTCCAGGGATTTCACCATGTACCTGGGTAGCCCCTTTCAATGCTTGATAACCCACTTGGTGAAGAAATTCTTCTTAATATCTAATCTGAACCTCTCTTGGTGGAACTTGAAGCTGTTTCATCTAGTCCTATCACTTGTTACCTAGGAGGAGACTCCAACACCCACCTGGCTCCAACCTCCTTTCAGGTAGTTTTAGAGAGAGAGAAAGACTCCCCTGAGCCTCCTCCAGATTAAACAACCCCAGTTTCCCCAGCCACTCCTCATAAGACCTGTGCTTTAGACTCTTAGACTTTACTCATTTACTTTTAGTCTTTAGACTAAAGATGAGTACTTTAACAAATTCTAGAAGGATGGAATAGTGCGAACGTCTTGACATGTTTTAAGTGAGCAGTTTGGTTTGTCATTTCAGAATAATAGTGCACAGATCACTTTGTGAAATAAGATTACTTCATTCCAGGCTGAGTAAAAATTCCTTTTGAAGAGAATATGATTTATCTGTGGCTCTGAAATGAACCAAAGTAAATTTTTCTTTTTCCTTAAGCATGGTGGCTTCACTGCTCCCTGTGCTAGTTGGGCTAGCTTGCAAGAAGAATTACTGTTACATATGTGTTTGGGTTTCATTTTAGTGGTCAGCCTGTAGGTGGTTTAAGTGAATCTTGTCTAATTCCTAATACAAGAATCTTAAGAAGAAACATAAAAGCAGTTAGTTGCTGCTTCTTAGCTGTAACTAAGCCGCAGTTTTCAGCGGAAGAAACATAATTTTTGAAACACTCACTCATCTTTTTTGTGATTGTGAGTATTGCTCTCAGTTATTTATACCAGAATTACCTAAAGAAATGCAGCTGTACCCTTCTTATGTATGCAGTCTAAATCAAATCCTTTGTGTCTATTTTATCTTCTTAATCTTTATATTTTTTCCTGCAAGATTTGGAAATAATGGAAGCCCTAGGCTTTCTGAATATATCCCAGTAGGAAGTCAGTTAAAAGAACTGAAAAAGAAGCTAATTATGAAAGCTGTAGTAAGCAGTATGATTTTATATTTACAGAATCACAGAATCATTAAGGTTGGAAGAAACCTCTAAGATCAACTCCAACTGTCAACCTATCACCTCCATGCCACTAAGCCAAGTCGCTAGGTACCACATCTATACGTTTTTTAAAGACCTCCAGGGACAGTGACTCCACCACTTCCCTGGGAAGACTTCGCCAATGCCTAACAACTCTTTCAGTGAAGAAATTTTTCCTAACATCCTATCTAAACCTCCCATGGTTTAGACAGAGGCAACTTGAGGCCATTTCCTCTTGTCGTCTCACTGCTAACCCAGCAGAAGAGACTGACCCTTATCTTGCTACAACATCCTTTAAGGTAGTTGTGGAGAGAGATAAGGTCTCCCCTGAGCCTCTTCTTCCTCAGACTAGACAATCCTAGTTCCCTCAGGAGTTCCTCATAAGACTTATTCTCCAGACCAGCCTCATTGCTCTTTAGAAGCCACCTATTTATTTTTAAGCATCTGATTTTTCTTGTTGAGCTCTTTCATCCAATTAAAAAGTTTTAATTTTGTGGCAAATTCTTTTAAAAGTCCTTGGTTAGATAGTAAATGGAAGACTATGAAACCTTCTCTTTAGCTTCAGAATCCTTAGTCTTCTGAAACTTTGAGTGTGAATCTGCAATGAAATTCATTTGCTCTTGTTTTCAAAAATTACTGTGATTCTCTTATTATTGGCCATTTACATGACCTGCCGTCTACTGTTGCTTTCAAAGTGGCTTACTTGACCACAAGGCATCTGTCTGTGTGATGGGCTGAGAAATTGAAAGTGTGCTTTCAGCAGGGTAATTTATTGTTTGTTCAGATGGAATTTCAAGATATGTTGTCTTTACTTATCATCCTTTGAGATGTAGTCTGCAACGAGAGAACAAATCAAAGTGACTGCAGTGTTTATATTCTGAATGGCATCTATTTATCCGATCTCCCAGTTCCCTAATGATTAAGTTATGGGGGAAGTGAAGCTGTTTAAATCACAACAGAATTTTCTCTTTTAATATGGGGTCTCTGCCTGCCCTCTCTGTCCATCAGGTGGAGCACACTCTAGCAGTAGGCCAAGTCTGTTATCCTGTTGAAGCTGCTTAGGCATCACGGCATGATAAAGTTACTGACTTTTTAACACTACAATTTTTGTACCGGCCAGGGGTAACAGGATCTCTTCCCTGCAAAGACCTCATTGGGTGTTGCTGCAAGTCTTGTCATTCAGGCTTCATTGACAAGATGATCTGGTTGAATTAAGTCATCTACTGTATTTCAAGCATACCATGGGGTATTGGGCAGAAAACAGGGAGCATTATTATTTTAAAATAGATTTTCACAATTGAATACTTTAAGGTATAATTATAGAGGGCTTGTTTCATTTATAGGTATCAAAATCTGTTATCTTGTCTAGCCTGTCAGCTGTGGTCTATACTTTTTGTTTTTCCAAATAGATACTAAATATATAAAGAATACCAGCAGGATCCTATGATTCTCTGCAATACCATTTTTAACCTTTCCACAAATAAGATGAAGAAACACTGTATTTTTGAGAGCCTCTATCCAGAGAAGAAGTATTTTTTCATAGTAAATTGTGAGACTAATATTCTTACAGTCATTAATTGTTGATTAAAATACACATTTCTAGAAATACCGAACATGTAAGGAGACAAATGGCATATTAATTAGATGGAAAATGTAATGGGAATGTTTTTGGGATGGAGTATCTGCCTTAATGACACAGACTGACAGACCCAAACCATCCCCACAACCACACTGTCAAAAGGGTGGATTTCCCTTGCTTTGTCAAGGCTGATATGGAGGATTTTGCACCAAATTCCTATTCTCTATTTTCTGTCTCCACACCCCTTGTAAATTCTGTCTCCTCCAACCTGCCACATGCAGTTTCAGACAAAAAGGGAAATGGTAAATATATTCTTCCACCTGCCCAACACGAGATGTCCTACAAGATGTAAAATACCAATGAGCCCTCTGTTGTGAACTGATCTGCTATGTAGATTAATGTTGGTGCAGGACCCTAACACTATCGTAAAAGACATACCATGGAAAAAGACTATTTTGCAACCATGTGAGGTTTTGAATAATGTATTGTATATAAGAAATGGGGCCCCCGCTCAGCAATGAAATGAAGCAACATAGTCCTTGATCCTGAGTTCAGAGATGACAGTTTACTCTGACCTCCAATGTAGCACAGGTCAGTTCTTCCATGATCTGGTTTTAATTCGAGCGTCTCTTTTTAAAAGACAGAAATTCTCAATTTAAATATTTGCAGCATGGACAAGCTATCATTATTTTTGTTAAATTATTGAAGTATCTAATTTTCATAGTGCTAATGCATGCAATTTGTATTTCTGAATGTCTTTACTTTCAACTTCCAAGCACTCAATCTTGTTATGCTTGTGCTTTTGAGACTGAGAAGCCCTCAATTATCAAACTTCTATTCCCTCTAGAGGTAATTAGAAACTGTTGTCAAGGCACACTTTAGCCTTTTTATTAAGTGAAACAGTCTGAACTTCAGTTTTCCATGAAGGCAGATTTTCCAATCTTTTAATCTTTCTCCTGGTCCATCTCTGAACCAGAGAGATCTAATTTATTCCTTCTTGAGCTGTGAACATTGGAACTGTGCACAGTATCTCAGAAGACTTGCTAGTGCCAGGTTGTGTAACCTTTCTAACACTTTTCAGTATCGTTTTGCTCATTTATCCCAGGACTGGCTTTTCGTTTTGCTGTTATTCCCTTTGCATACTACACAAGGAGCTGATCTCCAGCTGACTGACATGATGCCCCAATCATTTCAGTTACTGTTCCCAAGATAGTGCCTCATTATGTCTATAATTCCTGAATATTGTTGAATTACAATTATCAGTATTGATTCACATCATTTGCTTACAGCAGCTTATCAACTCATTTGTTTCAGTGCACTGTCTTCATGTGTCACATGTACACTTTAATCAGTAAGGATTCTCTCATTTCTTCCAGATCATTAATAAAACTGTAAAGGCCAAGAACTGACCTTAGTGTGGCCTTAAGGGTATCTGCCCTTAATGAGGCTTCACTGTTTACTAATGCTTTTTGAGTCTTGTCAATAGCTTTTAAAAATTCATTTTCTGTGTACCACATGGCTTTTGTTTTAGTTATCGAAATGTTGTACAGTGCCAAGTTTAAAGAATTCTGACTATTCCACACAGCCTTTGTTCTCTTTTTCAGTCACTGAAGGAGATGCTCATTAATTGGGCATGGAGTGGAAGCATCTGATGGGGAAAAAAGGATGTCATCCTATAATTAAAGACTGTATCAAAATGTGTTAATGTAAGACAGGTGAATTAAAGATGCTCAAACCATCATAATTCCCACATATGTAAATTTTTGTATGCAGGATTTTAGGTCGCAATTTTTCTAATATAAAGGGCTAGAGAGAATGAATGTTTTGATATACACACAAAAGGGGTAGGTGCATCTCACCAGCATTGCATATTTACAGGTGAACTCTTCATGCAGTTTACCTAATTTATCTAATTGAGGGAAACAGGCATTTGCAGAACATTGCTCACTCATTCAAATGTATATGTTAAAATACATTACATGAAATGTATTCCCTAAATGCATATTTCTTGCTGCTAGAGAGAGAGACACGATAGGACCAACTCAGATGTAAATGTTGTTGTGGGACAGCCAAGGTTAGATGAGATGAATCCCAAACAAAGCACATGGACTTCCATCATGATTGTTTTCCATGTTGATAATGAAGTCTATAAACAAAAGCAATTTTATGGAAACTAGAAAAGAATTCTGGATGCTTTGCTTTACTAAACAGCATTTTGTTTGTTAATCAAGCAGCTATTTACTTTAACATCTGGATTATTTAATTAACCACCATTCATTTTAGCTATAGAGTTAGGAAGTTTCTAATAATCTCCATTGCACACTGTATAGCCCCAGGGCCCACAGCAGACAGAGGTGTGCCTGTAGAGCTCCAGTTCCCCTTGATCATTGGGGAACTTGGGCCAGAGGAAAGAATGACCAGGTTTAAATAAATGTTTGGGAAAACAATCTGAAGGCCATAGGATGGGTACTCTCCTAACTTTTCTAAAATAAGAATTCTTGAGTGAGAGTTAAAAAAACCCAAACAACCAAAGAGAAAAGCCCAAACCAATCCCAAATAAATTTGAAATTGAAAATATCTCCCTTTGTCTTAACTGTGGAGATAATTTCCTTTCTCTAGCAGGGTTTCTGTTTTCAGTAGCTTGATTAAGGAACAATATCTCATGTGATGAAAGGGTCTGAACACATTTGCATATGAATGTTAGATGACATGGTGCAGCAACTGATTAGGCCTCGTGTCTGATGTTCCTGGAGATTAATGCTAATAGCACTTAGTACATTAGGATTCGGAACCAACGTGACCAGAGAAAATGAACTGAAAAAGATCTTTGCTAAACTTTTTGGAACTTGCAGGTTTTTTTCTCTTTCACTTTGGATATGAACATTTCTTCATCTCAGCTATTTCTAATTTACACATTCTTAGAAATAATAATCTACTGATAACATGTATTGTCTAGACATGACATGAGAAAGGTAACAGTGTTTATGATGGGAAGATCTGTGAACATGTCTGACTTGTCCTTTTTGTGTTCAGATAAGGCAGGCAGTTTCATTTTCCTAAACACAAGAGAAAACAAACCATAATTTTCAAGCCTTGACAAGGAATGCTAAGGAGTTGCAAGTCTTTGATATCATGATCATTTGTTTCTTATTCAAACTCTCAATATTTTGCTTATACTTGAACGATCCTAGCAGCTGATGCTGAGTTGCTTACAGTGCTATGTACTGTATGTTGTCAGAATGACCTCAGTTTGCTATTTGAAAATTTACTGGACAGGCTTCAGGAGAAAGACTTCAAATCATGAATAAGGTCGAAATAGAAACAGGTTAATACAGACTGTGGGGAAAGGTTATTTACATTTTAACTAATGCATGCCTAGCCACTGCTGATGCAAGGAAGAAGAAAATGCCTGAAATATTTTCAAGTTAAGCATTGATTGCTTTGTGAAATAGAAAGCACTGACAATATTTTTATAGCAGCAATTGGGTTATTTTGAACATAGAAGTGTATGTTATTTATTTATTTTATGCAGTTTCTGCAAATCATAACATCTATAATGTTGTTCAGTTTTATTTGCCTATGAAGATTTGAGGTTTTTTTCATTTTATCAAACCTCAGTCAATGTTTAATAAAAATGCAGTGTCCTGTGTTAATGTAACAGGAATTAATGTTATCCACAATAAAGAAATAAATATCCTTTTTAATATCTTAAAAAGGTAACAAGAATAGAAGTGAATGTATTTTATGAACATTTTTTTCATTTTAAAATATCATCCATTTTATAACATAAAAAAGGTCTTGATCTTATAATGTCACCGGCTGCCAAAAATAGAAGTTCTTAATGCACCTGCAGTGTTACAGAAGGCGGTGCTCCCTCAAACACTCATCTCTTCTTTTGAAACTCCTCTGGTGCTCTTTAGGCCATGAAATGGTTTACAAATACTCTACTGGAGTGGGGGAACCCTGTCAAGATCATCTCTCCTACTTAGTAAGTATGCTTTCTGTGGGTTACCCACTGAAAACCTACAAGCTGCCCAGGTGAGTAGAGCAAAACCCTCTTGTACTGTCTGCCGGTGCTTTGTTCCACAAAACCACACTCTAACTTGGACCACCAGTGTGTTGTAGCTCTGTTAGCAGATTACACGATCAAAGGCTCTGAGCAGAATTCCACTTGCTTTCTCACTCTTATGAACAGGATGGTGGGGGAACAGAAAAAAGCTATTACTGTGTAAGTTTGTGATTGGGATTTTGGTGTGCACCTGCCACGTGACAGAACTCACTCTGCATCTGTATTTTCTTGTTGTCAGCTTAGTTCTGACAGTACTGTCTCCCTTGTGAGCCTACAATATGTTTTTATTTCATTTTGTGATTTGAATTTGATCCTGGGATTAAGCAGTAAGTCAGTATGTGATAGCTGTATGATAGGAATATTTTATAATACTTTTACATCATAAAAAGATGTAGGGAACAGTGATGCCTGACCTACCTCAGAAATCCTTGTGAACGCAGGTTGAATGAAGGGGAATTAACACAATAATCAAAACTAAAAGTCCCCCTTCAAAGAGAGTTGCACTCATGCAAAGGGAGATGTGGCAAGCACTCCATAAAGACTGCCAAAGCAGGGTTTGGTGTGAGACTTGTACACCAAAACATAGGAGATAGTATGTGGGTATTGAAGCTCCCAGCAGAATCTGTGGGATCCAGCCAACATAGTCAACTGTTGGTAGTGAGCCACTCAGTTAAGCAGCCACTGGTGTCCTCTTCTGGGCATCTAGTGCCCCTGAGGGGGTGTAAGATCACCTGGCTGACCACCAGCAGACACTCCACAGCAGTATGGGTCTTATGTAGGTTATGCCTTGGATTTGCTAGGTAGGCACTTGTCTCAGAAGCCTCCAGGCATCTCAAAGAGCAGGAGGTGGCTCTGCATGGGTAGCAGAGTCAACACTCAGCCAGGGCTAAATCACTCTCTGGCCTCCACTGACCAGATCCTTGTAGAGTAAGCTCACATTTTAAGGACTGTAAGTTAACATTTACATTTATGTGCTACAACTAGAGGCTAATCCCATGTCCAAGTTCACATAATGTGATGGACAAAAATAAGAGACCTTACTGAAGTAAACTTCGCAATAATACAGATGATCTCCTTTACTTACATATACCCAAGTTTCAGAGCTCTGCTCATCAGCATTAAATTGTTAGTCATATTCCAAATGATATTGCTGGTAAATACACACAGACTGCTGTGCCTGCCCCACATGCTGCCTTGTAGAACTGCTACAAATAGAGAAACATGTACAGCTCACTGCTGGGGCTAGTATACTGCAATGAGATTTTGCTACTGCTTGATAGCTTCATCTAGGGATTTAAATTCAAACAAGATCAAGCCCTTTCCTGTTAGATAGCTTTCACAAAGTCAGGCTTGGAAAGTGACAGCTACCTGTGTGAAGCCCTTCTCTGCAACCGAGTTTGGTTTTTGCACATTGGCTCTTCAGTTGCATATTGAAGCCCTATGGGGAAGGCTGAATTCATGGAGTAGCTGGGGCAGTGGTGGACCAGGCAAGAGCTGATGTCTTGTTCATCCTGGACAGTGGTTTCATTTCCCTTAGCAAAGAGGCACTCACTTCCTGAGAAATTTCATATGGTTGCTCAAGCAAAAGACAGCTTACATTTGAGGAGAAAACTGCTTGTTCGAGTCACTGAATTCAAGCAAGTATCAATTAGACCATGTCATCTATGGAGGAGAAATGCCTTCAAATAGAGTAGATGCCTTAAAATGGACCAAATTAAATAAAAAAAAAGGCCTTTTTTCTTTGTTCTGCAAATCCTGCATCTCACTTGGGATGCAAACCTTTCATTTTTGGGTGAGTGTCTGTGCAGCCCTGACCCACAGTCCTGGAAGATGCATGTCCCATTAGCTTCTCTACTGTCAGCTGCAGCTGGACAGAGTCCTTGTGTGAACTAAGCTTCTCCCTTTGTCTCTTTGGCTTGCAGTGGTACTCATGCCATGGTGCTGCCATGGTCCCCAAAGGCTCCTTTGTAATCTGCATCCTTCTTTTCTACCATTAAGGGCTGGAGAAGCATCAGAGATCTTAGCATGACATTGAGAAGTTCACTTTTTTCTCCTGTATGACTTGCCTTAAACTGTAGCATAAACAAACAGAACACTGCAGACCAACAGCGAAGCAATGAAGCTGAAGCAATCGCTCTCAGAGCTCAATGGTAGGGCATGAACTCAGATGCACCCTATAGTTCTCAAATAGCTAGCAGCAATGATGAAAGATCACAGAGTCAGTATATTTTTCTGAAGTCTGAGAAGGGTTGAACATACAGAAATGTGTTGAGTTTAACCCACAGACAACATTTTCTCTATTTTCCTGAAAACTTGAAGTTTGGGGTGAAGTAGTAAGTGACTGATAGATCATACACCTTGTGTTTTTGTACACTTGTGTATATCTCTTCTAGCTGCATCTCTAATGAAAATACTCCCCTCTAGCTTCTGAAATAAACATATATACATATATATATATATATATATATACACATGTGTGTATATATACATAAAGGAAAAGACAGTTTCTGGTAGATAAATAACAGGGAAATCAATAAGTTTCACCATAGAAATGCAGACAGTGTGTTTCTGTGTGCCATGTTTCTATGATTTCTTTCTCTTTCCCCTCCTTTCCTCTCTTCTCACCCCTCAAAGTCATTTGAACAAGAAACAGCAGGGACTTGGCAACTTGTCAGGGCTAATGAAGGAACTCTGAACAAGAAAACTTTCCCACTTTTTTCCAACTTGATCAACTGATTTAAAAATTGCAATGTGTATCCTTGCAAAACTTGCTTAAATAACAAGAAGCAATTTAAAAACTATGTAGTGCATCCTGTGAATAAAACATGGAACTCAATTATTTTTGTGTATGCTATGTTCTGTCTCTCATCATAGCATTTTGGGGATGCCAACTCACCTCATAAAAGTCCTACTGCTGTATTCAGTATCTACTGCCTATGTCTGTCATTTCTGGTGTTTGAGTGACAGAGAGGGAGGACTGGAATCATCGTTTCACAGGAGACTGGAGGTGCATGGGAATTTGTGAGAAAGATTCCCATCTCTCTTGCACCAGTAACTCCTAGTGATCTCATCCTTTTCTCCCAGAGGCAAAATTGTCTGAGTAAAGCAATGGAAGCTCTTTGAAGCTTCAAGAGTCATGCAGAATCTGTAAAAAATAAAACAAATAAATAAGTAATGATAAAAAAATCACATTAGCATCTTTATGCCCAAGGAAGTCTGGTAGTGAACAGAGCAAAATTACCTTTCTACACACTCTGGGGTGGTAATTTTTTTATTTTTGCTGGAAGGGTATGAGAATTTGCCTGCATATCTAAGACCTCTGTGTGAACCAATTAGCAATTATGCAAATTATGCTGGTATAACAAAATAGCCCAAAACATCTGTAGTTAAAGCAATAAGGTTTTGATCTCATAAAATAGTAATTTATGGCTGCACTATGCCAGAAATAAGCTATGAAGCAAATGTTTACTCACCACCACTGAACTGAGCCCTTAAGGGGGTGATGTTAAAAAGACCTGGCTTCAGGCTGTGAGTTACATGGTCTTTCCATAAGCCCTATGACTGACTGAGGGAATAGACCTCAGAGCCAGAGCCTTGATTACTCTAAAACCACTTTATGTAGATCTAGCCAAAAAAAAAGTGGCCTCAGAATATTCGTCCTTTTTGACTGAACATATTCTATTCACTAGGAAACAAAGCAAATTAATTAGAAAGGAGTACATCAGGCAAAGCAATGAAAAGCAACAAAAATTCCTCTAAAATAATTCCCGTATCAAAGGTATTTGTCAGAAACAGGCTCAACATGTTTTCTCAATGTACACAAGAGCAGAAAAGAGCCACACACTTCCTCAGCGTGGCTTTCTCTCTCCTGTCTTCTCCAGCAGGTCCTTCCCTAACCCTCTCTGGGGTACTTCTGCACCTCTGGCAAGGACTTATGAAGAGGCACTGACAGCAAGACCTGCTCTGCATGCCTCCTACATTGCTCTGCACTCTCACCCTCTCTGAGACAACCCTTTCCTCCTGCCTGCACCTTGAAGTGGATCTGCGTGGTTGGAACCGTCTATAGCTACAGGATAACAACAAAGAAGGAAAACTGACTTGCAGAAAACTCATAACCAGTCTCTGTAAATAACCATATTAGATGTGGAATTCACTACTTGTAGGCAATGGAGCTGTTCCTTTAGCAAGCACCAAATACAAACACAATGTAATTTGCACAATATGTCCCCTCTCTTAATAGTAATGCAGCTATTGGGAATGGGGAATAAAAATAAAGAGCTTGAACCATACCTTTATTTTTAAGAAAGCCACAGCTGACATGTTAGGGAATATGTGTGGAAAAGCAGACTAGTGTATGCCTCAAAATTTTTAACAATCTGTTCAAAGGCAACTGCCATGGATTGCTATCTGCCCTGGAGACTGACACATATCCTTATCAGCCCCCATCCCTTGTTCGAGAAACACTGTTTTAGATAAGACATGAACAATATACCACCCCTTTCAAATGTAAAATAAAAAAATTCTCACACATCTTCAGAAGACAAACACTGATCCTTATGGTACACCTAAAAAGTCAGGAAATAGTACACACTGGAGGTGAAAGGCAAATAATGATAGTCTGAGGACATAATGGAAATTTAATGATTCACAGATGCAGCTTTCCTTAGAACAAACCAGAATACTGTATAGATTTCCCCATTTTTTAAAATAGTTCTATTGAATTTCCTTGTTCCCAGAACAGTAGAAAATGTGCATTCTGAAATTCAATAGCAAATAAAATCCGGAGAATTGAGGCTATAATTCTGTGACCTCATTGCACTTTGGTATCTCATTATGCATTTCAAACCAGTGTACAGAAAAAGCATGTATACAAAAATGTGTGCGGAAAAAAAGAAAAAAGTAAACAAAGAAACAAATACCACAAAAGAAACAGTGTAGCATTTTGTGTAGGCTCCAGAAATCATTAAGCATCATATGCTGCTGCAATCATTTTCAAAATCCAGCTTAAAATGAGTCAGAAATATAGTTAGTGGAAGAAGTAGGAGAATTTGTGGCTCTTAACACATTCGATTTCTACTGACTTGATGCATAGACTACTTGCTTTCCTAAAATTCAGGATTCAGTCTCCAGAGCTCTGTTCAGCTGACTTCCATTTTCCTCACTAAATCTAGTGATGTACTG
This sequence comes from Galbula dea, assembly GCA_013399015.1. Taxonomy (NCBI): domain Eukaryota; kingdom Metazoa; phylum Chordata; class Aves; order Piciformes; family Galbulidae; genus Galbula; species Galbula dea. The sequence goes on along the minus strand of VWZX01001727.1, from coordinate 1,605,379 downwards.
CTCAAAACATCAACTGTACCTTCATGCAGCAGCAGCTTTGTTTTGCTAGGAATCCCAGAATCATAGAATGTCAGGGGTTGGAAGGGACCTCAAAAGATCCAACCCCCCTGCCAGATCAGGATTCCCTAGACTAGGTCAGAACAAAGCTTCCTGACCAGGAATAGAACCTGGGCTGTGGCAGTGAGAGTGCTGAATCCTAACCACTAACATTAACCAAAAGCTGATGCTGAGTCCCATAAGCATATTTTAAGTATGTTAAGTCTGGGCTTGCCTGACATTTGTCATGAGGATGGACAACTGAAAGGGTTGGCTTTTTGTTGGGTTTGCTGGGGAAGGTTTTGGTAGCAGGACACCATACGGGTGGTTTCTGTAAGGAGACACCAGGAACTGCCCACATATTGGACAGAGCCAGAGCCAGCCAGCTCTAGAACAGAACCACCACTGGCCAAAGCTGAGCCTGCCATCAGTATTGGTAGCACCTCTGCAATATCATATTTAAAAAAGGGTAAAAAATGCCAAGTAGCAGCTGTGATGGAGAGGACTGAGAAAAATGTGAGAGAAACAACTCTGCAGATACTGTGGTCAATGAAGGAGCAGGAGGAGGTGCTCCAGGTACTGGAGTAGAAATTCCCCTGCAGCCCATGGTTAAGACTATGGTGAGGTAGGCAGTCCCCTGTAGGCCATGGAGCAGATATGCACCTGCAGCTCGTGGAGGACCCACACACTGGAGCAGTCAGATATGTTCTGAAGAAAGCTGCAGAGGAGGCTCCTGGCAGGAGCTGTGGCCCTATGGAGATAGGAGCTGGAGCAGGTTTGCTGGCAGGACCTGTGAACCTATGGGGGACCCACACTGGAGAAGTCTGCTCCTGAAGGGCTTAACCCTGTGAAAAGGATCTATGCTGGAGCTGTTCTTGAAGAACTAGAGCCTGTGGGGAGGACTTATGCTAGAGTGGCTCATGCAGGACTGTACTGAGTGAGAGGAACCCCAGACTGGAGAAGGGGAAGAGTGTGAGGAGGAAGAAGTGGCAGAACTGACCTCAAACCCAATTCCTTGTCCCTCTGCGTTGCTGGAGAGGAGGAGGTAGACCAATCAGGAATGAAGTTGAGCCCAAGAGGAATGAAGGGGTGGGAGGAAGATGGTTTTAGATTTATTCTTATTTCTCAGTATCCTACTCTCTTATTAACTGAAAATAAATTATATTAATCTTCCCCAAGTTGAGTCTGGTTTGCCCATTACAGTAACTAGTGAGCCACCTCCCTGTCCTCACCATATTTTCTCCCCCTGTCCTGTTGAGAAGGGTGGAGTGAGCCAGCAGTTTGGTGGGTAACTTGTAGCCAGCAAAGGTCAACCCACCATGTCTGTAGAAACTTTCTCCCCTCACTTTACCATGTTTGCCCTGTGCTCTTAAATATAGCCTTGTTGAAGCCAAGGATGGGACCGCTAGCCACCAACCTAAGCAACAATCAAAGATGTAATCTAGTAGTTATGTACAATACCCTCATGGATAATATCTGGAAGCTATGTAGGAAGTAAGGTTAATGAATATTTTGCCTTTGTAAAGTTGGAAAGGTTTGATTCCCAGTGGCTCATTTGCCTTTTTAAACACAAGTAAATCTAAGGCTTGTCTGATTTCAAGATATTATCAAGCTCTTGCCTCCATTTGGCCTTAGACCTAGGTTATTTTAATAAAATAATGTTTTTTCCTAAATTTTTTTGGAATATTTGTGACATGAACCAACATTTTGTAACCTGGTTGTGTGCAAGAACTATTCTAAAAAAAAAAGAAAAAAAAGCACAATATGGTGACTCATTCCCCTTATTCCCATGCTTTTTTCATATTTCAGTGGGAATGTTGCCACAGAAAACACTGCATAGCCTGATCAAAGGTCCCAGAGCCTGATCAAAAAGGTTTGTTGAAGCATTTGCTAATAGTCACTTCAGTGTATTGCAAAATGCCTAAAATCTGAATATAATTAACAGACACAATACTCCCCAACATACACTAAGATCACTGGGCAGACTAAACTGTCATTTATTACAGACACAGGAAAGCTGCTGCATTTGAAATCTTCTTGTTCTCATGAAGCTAATTTACATTGAAATTGCCTTTAAACACCATACCATCAAATATATTTATGTCATCCATTGACAGAAGAACATTCTTTGGGGAAAACTGATGCCTGGCAACTTAGTGAAAACAGCACCTCATGACAGAAAATTAAATTTTTGTATCCACAGTTGTATGAAAAATGTGTGATGTTCAAGAAGACTGTGAGAAGGACAAGGCACAATGAAACATATCATACATCTTTAAGTTCTGCGTGTCTACTTTCTTAGCCTTTGAAAATGTCAGATCCATGTGGAGCATTAGCTATTGTGAAGAGGGATCATTCCTGCTGGTAGTGGTATTTTTAAAGAGATGGGTCTATAGATGCATTACCACTGCAAAGCAGGAAATTTCCACTGACTTCAGAGAGAGTAGCAGGAGATAAGGAGAGGCACCTTAGAATATTGTGCAAGAAGAACTGGAAGGATTTTTCTGACTTTGTGAATGACAGATAAGAACAAAGAAAAACAGACTATAAGCTTTGTGATGTGGAGAGTTGGTATTTCCTTGACATGCTTTGCCTTTTGAACTGATGATCAAATATTAACTGTAATGACTGTGATAAATGTTGACTTTTCTCAATGCCTCCTCTGATACTACACGGTGAGTCATTATTAACACATAGCTCAAAATAAAACCCCTTTCTCTTAAAAACCTAAAAATAGTAGTCAGGAATTTTACTTTGGGTGATCTCTACTTTCTTATATACCAGGTTGCCTTACCCATTTCTCTGCAAATGCTGCATTTGTGGTCTAGTGGTTAGGATTTGGTGCTCTCACCACTGGGGACTGGGTTCGATTCCCAGTCAGGGAAAAATCCTGCTCTGACAGGTGGGTTGGACTAGATGATCTTTCAAGGTCCTTTCCAACCCCTGACGTTCTGTGATTCTGTGATCTTCTGCACTGAGATTGCCTTTGCAGATCACTCCAAGGTTTGACCTTCAGCCTACCTTCCAGGTATGTTCTCTGTATGTGTAAAACTGCTTTTGAACTATAGTGTTTAGGAGTAAAACTGTGTCTCACTTCTCCTACTAGGATAGTTCTTAGAGTGATTGGCCCAAATTCTATGCTCTTGTATGATAATTTTTTTTTAATTGCTCAGCCTTTGCACCATGGCAGCCCAGGGAAACACAGCTTGTGCTGGTAGCCAGCTTCAGGTCTGTGACCTAAAAGAATTGCTGTTTACCTATCTCTGAGGAGCATGTGGGTGATACATGTGTGAACAGATTCTCCCAGTCTTTTAATTTATTTGAGAGAAAACCCCACAGAGAACGCATTTCAAAATCATTTGGTATCCATGTTAGAGGTTGGTATTTCCAGCATGTCTGGACAGAGCTGGGGGTGCTGGTGAGATGGAACCTATAGAGGGGCGTGATAGGGGGCTGGAAAATTGCTACACGAAGCAAAATATATAATCATAAAATTTTGATAATGTTTGCTCTACTTCAGAAATAAAGAACAACACAGATTTTTAACCCAATTAATCAGTATCTCTACAATATATCACTAATATCCTCCTTGGGCATTTTGAAGATGAACCGTTTCCTTATACCATACAATATCTTCCTGAAACCAGGAGATGGAGCCCTGCAGCCGGAGGCTACTACCAGTTGTCTTTACACCCAGAAGAAATAATGCTTAGCTTTAATTGCATTTGAGAAGAACACGTATTGGTTCTGCTTTCCCTGTGATAAGATCTGATAAGTGCTGTCACTCAGCAGATTTGTGATTACTGATCGGCTTCTCTCCTCAGAAAAGGGCCACCAACTGGAAGAGTGAGGGCAGCAAACAGTCTGCTCAGTTTTGTACAGGTGGCTACTGATGAGGGTAATACATGCTTTAGGTAACATTAATGAGGCTAAGATGGAGCTATCTGCTGGGTGAGAAAAGGTAGAAGAGCTGTCCCCCAGTGTCAGGGCAGTAGGGGGCTCTGGGGTCACTCCTGCCTCCAGCACCCCCACTCCTGAAGGAGCATGACCCAGCACCAAGGGCTTCAGGGACTCCGAACTGCAGGCACCAGCTATTTAAGTCTCTCGTTCCCATGGCATTTATATTCAGCCACGTCGTGAGTGTTTGATCCATTAGCAGGGCAATCAGGCTGAGGGGGCCTGGCTGTGAGCATCTGGCATGGCCTAAAAGCCCTCTGTGTACTCAGTGCTTGATTTCCCCAGCTTGTCAGAGTCTGGCAAAACTTGCCACGTCCCTTCTGGTGTTACTAGTCAGTTATTAACAGGGATAGTGCTTAGCAACTTAATTCAGCAGCTTTAGCAGAGATCTTCCTGGAATACAAGTGTCTAGGTCCCACTTGTTACCTATGATGTTTGATTTCAGTGCAAGAGATGCACCTCAGTAGAAGTCTACTGCCTAAATGGTAAGATAAGCAGAGGCAGATTTTTATGGCATATATGTACATACAGACAGGCACATACACACAATGAATCAAGAAAAACTATTCATTTCATTGAATATATACATGCAAAAGAATATGAATCTTCCAAAACCATTAGTTCCCTGAACTACATATATATGACAAAAATATAGAGCAAGGAAAACAGTTCAATGCAGTTATTTTGCTTTGTTTTGGCAACACAAAAAGGTGGATGCTAGCTGGCTTACTTGTCAGTCCAGACAAGCCAGAGCAGAGCAGAGCAGCATTTGCCTTGCCACTGACCCTCAGCTAACTCTGCAGGGGTGATTGCAGGGCAAAGGACGGAGAGGACAGCACAAGTGTCAGATTCCAAACCAATTGAGAAGATTTCAGCTAGCAATTTCTTTGGCTTGAGTAAGGTCTTCAGGTTTGTAATGGTTTAGAAATACACTTTATTCAATTAATTGATTCTTCAGTCATACTAATTCCCTGGGTGGCAGCTTCCATTGTGTTACAAATAGAAATCAGTGAAACATAAATTTAAAAATAGAAGTTTGAATTGTGATGCTTTCAAGACCCACAGCTGAGGACTTTTGAGCCTGATCATAGAATCATAGAAAGTCCTGAGTTTGAAGGGGCCAAAAATCATCAAGTCCAACTCCTCTCTATGCACAAGACAATCTCCCTCCACCAAACAAAAAAGAGAAATCACACCATGTGTCTAAGAACATTGTCCAGATCCTTCTTGAATTCTGTCAGGCTTGGCATCATGACTGCTTCTCTGGGGAGCCTGTTCCAATGCTCAGTCACCCTCTGGGCATAGAATCTTTACTAATATCCAACCTAAACCTATTCTGGAACTACTTCATGCCATTCTCCTGGGATTTGTCGCTTGTCACCACAGAGAAAACATCAGCTCCTTCCCCTCCACTTCCCCTTGTGAGGAAGTTATAGACCACAATGAGGTCTCCCCTCTGTCTCCTCCAGCCTGAAAAAAACAAATGATTTCGGCTGTTCCTCATACTGCTTCCTCTCTAGACAATTCACCATCTTCATGGGCCTCTTCTGGACACTCTTTAATAGCTTTATACCCTTCTTATATTGTGTCACCTAAAACTGCACATAATACTCAAGGTGAGGCTGCACCAGTGCATAGTCGAGTGGGACCATCACGTCCCTTGACCAGCTAGCAATGCAGTGCCTGATGGAACCCAGAACACAGTTGGCCCTTTTGGCTGCCAGTGCACCCTGCTGACTCATATTCAACTTGCCATCCACCAAAACCTCCACCTTTCTGTGGGGCTTCTTTCCAGCCTCTCATTCCCTAATCTCTATGTACAAACAGGGTTGTCCTGGACCAGGTGCACTTGTCCTTGTAAACCTCCATATGCCTGATGATTGCCCAGCCCTCTAGCCTGTCAAGATCTCTGATGACAATGAGCACATTCTCAAGCTTTTCTAACACAGTAAGAAGTAGATGCCACTGTTCCAACTGCACTAGGGTTTCCAACTCCTGCAATGTTCATCAGCATGACACAGAACAAGGATGTGTGATGCAGAGACTATTCCTGAAAACACTCTTTTAATACCCAGTGAAATGTTACATTCTATCTGCCAATGTCCAATGCGTATGGAAAGCAGCAGATAGCACGGTGTGGTTGCACTTCTCCACACTTTGCTTTACCCTTCTGCAGCAGATGAAGAAACATGGCATGGGTAAAAGAGCAAGGATGTTGTTTGTCCACCATTATTCATTAATGTATCCGTTTCTTGCCTCTGCCTCAGTGATAAATGTTTTAGAAATTAGTTGTTGCCAGTTTTGCACAGAAATAAGATTGATTTTGGTTGTTTGGGTTTGATGATTTTACTTAACTTTACAGCCTGTACAGGACACTTCCCCTGCAGACTTGCTGTCAAAACCACCTCATATATTTGAAATGGTGCTTCTAGTGAATTTGGGAGTGGGGAACTGTCTCAAAAAGTAATGCTTAAGAGAGGCTGGCACAACAGCCTTCACATACCAGCCTATACTGTCTGGCTGTAGAATAATTAACTCAACAGTCAGCTCATGGCTGTGTATGCCAGATTGATATTCAGCAATGACAAGGTATTTGCAGGGCTCCCTAGACTGTTAGGAATGAGGAGGAGTTTGTCTTTTTTTTCCCTGTTTATTTTGGCTGTTACAGGTACCAGCCAGAATCATACAAGTACCCTCACAAATGTCCATAACATATGCTGCTATGTGTAAACTGTAAAGATTCATTGCAGATAAAGTTGTGGGAGTGTCTTTCAAAAAGTGCATTTATCATATATTTAGTGGGGTTTGGGTTGCAAGGAGAAATAATGTCCTTTATTAAATCATCTTATTGAGCTGGATAACAAACATGAACTTTTGGCATACATGTGTTTTCTCACTTGAATGTTGCTAAGTTTTTATGTGACCCTAGAGACAAAAGCAAAACCAACAAATTATCTTCTAAAAAGAGATATATAGTGTATGAAATATGTACTCTAACATATGTAAAGAACATAGCCTTATGCTCCACTGCTGGACATACTTCATGGGCGTGTTAAAAGTGAGAGGATGCTTTCTCCATTGGTTTACTGGGTTTGTGTCAGATGGCTTAAAGATGCCTCGTTAAATGTAGGGCATTTTTAAAAATAATTGATCCATAAATGCAGCTTCACAGCATATGGATTTATTTGGAGAGTGTTAGGAGAAATTCACTAAAATCGGCTGTTTTAAAACTGAATAGTTAAAACTTTTGCTTTGAAAAGGACAATCTTGTCATCACCTGAGACAAGTAACTAGCATTTTAGTTAGTTGATACCAGGATCAAATGCTTTTCTGTTGCTATTTATAAATTGCCTCTAACACTCATTTGATTGTTATCAAGGAAGATAAAAAGAAAGACCTGCCACCCACATTGCAACCTCCACAACTTCTAAATAAACAAAAAATTCCCTTTGCCTATTTTGCTATATTTTCAGCAAGAGCATATTAAATTAAGTGAATGGCTTTGTGCTGAAAGTTGTGAATTTAATGTATCAAGCTTCAATGAATTTTGTTCAAACAAACACAGGCTGTGAATAATACCATGCTGTGAGGTGTTCTGAATTATCCCAGATTTACTGAGAACAAACCTTTTCTCTTTTTGCTAGATGGTCCCTGGACATCAATTAACAGTTGTTTTGCTTCATCTTCAGAATTGAGAGGACTGCCTCTTTTTGAAAGTCTTAGAAAATACTAGTCCCAGAAATTACTTTATATTCATGATCATTTTATTGTATAAAGAATATATTTTAAGGACAGGACTACAAATGTTATTACTGGATCTAACTTTCTTGGCCAAGTTCCTCCATACTTCTTTCTGAATTACTGATGCCTTTGCTTACATGCTTTATTGAAAGTAAAACCTGAGTGTGAATACTTTCACACAGTATTTCTGAGATAATTGTACTAGGAAATAAAATGCAAACTAATACAGCTAGTATGAGCTGTGTGACTTTTCAGAGCACTTTGACACTTTACCCTGAAGGCCTCCAGCTGAGTTCAAGGTGAAAGCCCATAATATTGATCCTGCTGAAATACAGGATTTTCAGCTTGAGTCTCATCTTTATAACATTATATTGTTTTTTCTCAGAGAAGAAGGAAGGTGTGTTCTTGCCAATATTAATTCAGCACAATGAAATTAATTATGTATGGGAAGATGTTGCTGGGAGCTGAAGGAAGGGGGATGAAGGTAAGATGCAGAATGAATGGCCACAGATGTGGCCCTAAGTAACTATATGTGGTCCCATTATGGAAGAACAGATGTATTTGTTTGGTGCTGTGTGAAAGTTTATTTGGAGTTGATAATAATTATTTTTATTTTTAAGAGTCTTTCCTTATTATTCCTTTTACAGCAAAGGTCAGTCTAAAGTTTCCTCTGTCACAAATTTGGCCAGAAGATTTACATAAAACATTTGTTAAATTTTCTTCAGTTTCTTTGTTCTTAAGAACCTCTCCCCTACACCTTCACTTCATTTCTGAGTGCTGCTGTAGCTGCCTGGGCAGCTAGTCCCAAGGACAATTGAGGGACTTGTACTGGGGATCAATCTCTCAGCTGAGTGAAGTTGCAGCTGAGACTGGGTTAGACAAGTTGCTTGGGTAGCAATGAGAAAAGCAATCAGTACCAAAACCCTCCTCAAAGCTTGTACTGCTGAATGCCCTTCCCAGCCATGCAAAGCCACTGAGAAGGAGCTGCTCTGCTGCTGCCTCACTGATTTCTCCTGCCTGCGCATATTTGTGTTAAAACTCTGACAGCAGGTCTTCAAGGAGTGTTATTCTTCACCATTAAGGATAATGACACAGCACTCTTCCCTCCCTTTTTTTGTCTCTAATTTATAGGATGCTGGGTTTTATTCTGTGAGGTAGTAGGCACTGTGAGAGAGCATCCAAGATAAAGGTTTGTCCCTCCATATGGCAGATGTTTCAGACTGTTTTATCAACATGCAGACTTAAAAGCCCAACAGCACGTGTATCTGGTGCCCTGATACTATGCAAAGGATGGGTTGTTTAGCAACTCCTGCTAAAAATTGATTGTGTACATTGAGGAATAATGTACATTGTTTTGGAAAACTTCTGATGGTGGAGACATTATTTTCTCTTTATTTTTTTCCTAATTATAAGTATAAAAGAATGAAAGAAGAGTTTATCTACTGTGCTCTAGATTACATGGTTCAGAACAGTGGTTTTTGGTGGTAACTAGAAATTATGTAGATATATTGGCCCTTCCAACTCAAACGATTCTATGATTCTGTTTAAGTTGACTTAGCTGAATGCACTACTCCAGGTAGGGCCTCACCAGGGCTGAGTGGCAAGACTGACTCCCTTGACCTGCTGGCATTGCTTCTGCTTTTGCCAGCACAGTCCAGGATTATTATTGTCCTTCTTGGCCACAGAGGCATATTGCTGGCTCATGGATGACTTGTTGTCCACCAGGACCCCCAGGTTCTTCTCTGGTGAGCTAGCTACTTTCCAGCAGGTCAGCCCTCAGCCTGTATTGGCACACTGGGATATTCCTTCCCAGGTGCAGGACCCTGCACTTGCCTTTGACGAATTTCAGAGGGTTTCTCCCTGATCATCTCTCCAGCCTATTGAGATCCTTCAGGTTGACTTCACTGCAATCTGGGCTATCAGCCACTCCTCCCAGTTCTGTATCATTCATCCAGATCACTGATGAATAAGTTGAACAATACTGGCCCCAGTATTGACCCTCAGGGAACACCAGTAGTTAGGCCTCCAGATAGACTCCATGCCACCAATCACAACCCTCTGAGACCTCATGAGATTGCTTATGAAGATAACATGGGAGATAGGGTCAAAAGCCTTGTTGAGGTCCATGTAGACAATATTGACTGCTGTTCCCTCTCCTATCCAGCCAATTATCCCATCATAAAAGTCAATCAGGTTTGTTAAGCATGATTTCCCCTTCATGAATCCATGTTGACTACTCCTGATTACCTTCTTATCTTCCACATCTTTTTTCTGATAGTGATATTTTTCTGTGTATATTCTGTAAATGTTTGTATTATATTAAGATAAGACCTGAAAGACTTAGTGATGACCAGGATGCCACTGGAGAGTTAACATGCATTGATTTCAAAGCTCCAGAAAATCACTTTGCCATCCAGCATGTGTAGATGTTAAGGGGAAAACAAAATTTCCAACAGGAGCACATGCAACATTCGTATCACTCTGCTGTACTCTGAGAGTAAATGAGATGAGCCTAATAGCTTGAGGTTGAAACAAATTAAACATGGTAATGCCTGATAAAATATGTTAATGGTGTCCTTCACAAATTTAAATCATGATTCTCATTTCCATTTGAATGTCCTATTTCATCTTCTTGTGGTAGAATTCTTCTTTGTACCATATTATGATCCATAAGGCTACACAAAAAGAAGTATCCTTATAGACCACATGTTAAAATAAAAAAGCATAAAATTTCAAAATACAGTTTTTGTTGGCTCTTACCATGCTTCCCATCAGTTAGTGATAATCTAGACAGTATATAGACTAGAAATTATGGTTTTTATAGGCAAGGGTTTACACATATTTCAACATATTTATATACATATACATATTTAATCATATACATATTTCAACATTAGCCCACAAAACACTATGCAGAAAAAAAATACATTAGATACCTTTTAACTTCTAAAAATGTATCTGAATAATGAAACTTCATGTCCTGCAATTTTGTACATTTTCCTGTAACTTTTATAGAAAGTTAGTAGGAAATATTTTGCAGGGACAAACTGTGAAAGCCAAGCACATATTTTTATATATATATAAAATATATATAATATTTTTAGGTTTATATACATGTAAGATAGCATAGAAATATTTGTAAAGTGTAAAAATATTTAACTTAGCGGTAAAATTCTATTCAGTTTTACAGTCTCCCAAAGAGATCATCTAACATATTTGAATTTAACCTGGAGTTACAATCTGACTTTCTCAAAGATAATGCTAACCAAAGGTTGATAAGGAGACACGCTGGCTTCAAGGAGCTATTGGTTAGCATTTATTCTGCATGTCAATGATAAAAGTAATTTAATTTTAAAATACTGGCAGTCTCATGCTAAGTGGAGAACAGTGAAAAAAGATCTCACACATATGAATTAAATTGATGTAAATTTTATGCACCGTGTGATTAAATGCACTAAAATCACATGTGAATATAGAGCTGGTGTTGAACCACCAGTTTTAGGTGACCTTTCCTGAAACACTGAAAATGACATTTAAGGTGCAGATGGTATAAATAATCCCTTCTGTTTACTAAACTTGCTTAGTTTTTTTGTAAACCTGGAGTTCAGCCTGCAGCTGAAGCCCACAGAGGCTCCCTGGTAACTGGATAAATGGATATGAGGGGCCTGGGATGGAAAGACCTGATAGGCAAGAGAGAGAAACACCCGTGTGAGAGAGATTTGTAGGGGCTGAACAGCACTGGAAATTTCCCCATCACTGGCACTGTCCACACAGGAGAAGCAACTGGAGGGGACTTGCAAGTCTCCAGAGCAGACACCCAGGGCTTTTGTCACTCACGACCCACATATTTTTTCATCTTTGACTGTTCTGACCAATTCCTTCTTACTACCTCTAAACCTGACTGATTAATCTGGGGGATGTTCTTCAGGGGCTGATTAGGGTAGGATCTTTCCCTTTATCTCTCTCTCCAGCAATAAAATAATTTCCTCATTTCCCCAGACTCAACTGCAAGTGATTTTTTTAGTGAAAAAGCTAAAAAAATGCATCATTAGTGGTTTTTAAATGCTATTTAAAAAAAAAATCCAGCATAACAAGCAAACTCACAAATGTACACAGCTGTCATATTTCATCATTCTGCTGTTAAGAAATACTCAACATTTGCATGCTTGCAGACACTGTCCTGTTTTTGGAGTTGTGATTCACATTGTCACAGCTCTCTGACACTGACAAACACTTGCAAGTTGTCCTGGAAGAGAATTAGGTGTCTAATGTAGATAGAGGTTCAGATAATCCATGGGAGGACTTATGTCCAGATGTCTTTAGCTGGGCATGATCAAAGGTCAAACTGGCAGGAGACACCACTTGTGGCGGCCAAAGAGCGGCCTGCTCTGTCCTCACCTACAGAACTACAGACTACTGTGCCTCTTACTTCTGCTACATCTTGTAAAGTATTTTTGTCCATGTATTCATTTGTACTTTAGCACCAAAGACCAAAGGAAACTCAGAATACTGTGACATAGGAAAAAAGCAGGACACAGGTGTTTCCAATGCCTAAATCCTCCTGTCCTTGCAGATTGGAATATACCTTACATTGACACATGAGGGTATCACACTAATACTTACAATGTAAAGAGAGTTGCAGTAAGGTACCTATTTGAATAGACTGAGTTATCTAAACACCAGGGTGGATGTTGGTTTCTGAGTGACTGTTAAGGTCTTAACCTTAAAATCACATAAGAATCATACTCCCACCAATTGGAATGGGATTTTGAAAAAAACTCAACATAAACAGAAAAAAAAAATTGAGGTATTTTTGAGCCTAGACAGCATAATGAAAAGAGATATTTTAAGGACTGAAAGAAATTACCACTGTGCTTTGTTCTTAGGTCCACAAGACCATTAATTAGGATATTTTAGTCTGTCTGTAGCTTGGAATGAAAACCAAACCTACCAGTTATTGTAACTGAGTTGTTGCCTCCTGTCTCCATTGTGGCTGCCAGCTTCACCTAGCTCTGCTGCTACAGACACTGTTTGAAGAAAATGCCAAAAATTTTTACTAATATTTAGATTAATATTGACTTAAAGATTTTTCCTAATACTAAGACTAATCCTGAAACTCCAGGACATTTTTTTTTAAAGTTGTCCCCACAGACCTTTCTTTGCTTCTTTTCCATAAGGAGCTTGTGTTGGCAAAGGCCATAAAAGCTCTAGGGAAAAAGCCAGGCTGCTGAAAGCGTAAGGCAGAAGAGGAAAGGCTTTGCACCTCCATCTCAGGTGGAGAAAGGGCAGTTCAGGTGCTCTAAGCTCTCCACAGCCCATCTACACAGGTTTCCTTTCTCCAGTAAATCTGACAGATGCCAGTTTTGATAAGCAAGGATAGATCCATCTAGATTGGTAGGTGTGCAGCCACTCAACAGGGGAAAACCAGCTGCAACAAGCACCTCAGCCTCCCTGAGTAGGGGGGGAAATGAGGACAGAGGGTTAGGAAGTTCATGTTAGGTGCTGTGGCCACATCTTACTGGATAGATGCTCAATATCTAGGAGTCAGCCGAAGGAGAGCATGAGGCCCTGGAATGTCCTGCCTGTGGCAGTGAATACAACAAAGGCATTGGATTGAGATCCATTCTCCTACTCCAAGCTGCACTATAGACATTGCTATTTCTGGAGCTTCTCCGCTTTTGTTTTATGATTACACCTCTGGGGAAGTTCAGTCTATTTTTCTTCTCAAGAGGAAAGTCTTAAAAACTCAGAACTGGAGATATAAACCATTAGATGTACAAGATAAATAAAACAAGAATAGCAGGACAAAAGCAAAGATAGAATATACTGTTTCAAACCAGTCTGGTGGTTGAGAAACTCTGCTTAGGAGATCTGCAGAGACTATACTCCAGCTGTGGCTACATATTCCTCCATGTTGAGAAAATGCTTTAGAGGAGTAAGGTTTCCTGTCTTTGATTGTCTCAAGATATTAAGAAAAAGTTGTGCTCTTGTCCTGGTTCCTGCAACAGGTTACTATGAACTTAATGCTCCCAGTAGTGGAACTTGTCCAGGCATAAATAAAGTAACAGTCAGTAATGGGTATTGTAGACCACTTGTCCTTTTCTAACCCTCTCTAGGCTCTCCTTTAGTGATGCCAGAAGGTTTCTCTGTGTGTGTTAGCTAAAACTTATCCTGAAACCATGAAGTATCCATTTTACTTGTGCTCGTGGCTTGCTCTTTCCACAGGGAGAAAGAACTTGTCTGCTATCTGTAGAGGCTCTTCATAGGTATCCAGTTGTAATCTTCCACCTGAAAAAGGCAAAAAGAAAAAAGGGAAATGAAACTTTAATTTTAAATGGAATGTTCTTGTATGCTTTTACAAATGACGTAAATTCTAGTAGGTGGTAATGCAAATTTGATCCCTCCTATCCAAAAAACCTTAATGACCTGAGGGGTTTCTTGAGACAAAGAATTAAAAAAAAAATGAAAAAATGGATCATTTTTATGTCAGGTGTAGTTATGAGGACAGAAACAGGCTCAAGCTGCTTTAGTGGAGTAGAGGAGACAGCAAAAAGTTCAGACAATATGTCAGTGATTGTTCCCGGCTCCTGGCAGATACCATAAGAAGTAACATAGGAGTCAGATGGCAATTCAGAGCAATCCATGATGTGAAAATGCCTCCAGTATCACTGTTAACATTTGTTCACCTTTGTCTCTGATCTAACAGCAACTCTCCCAGCTACCCTTGGCTGCACAAAGCCAGGCACTGCCAAAGAAAGGACCAGAATGGCTAACTCTGTTTTTGGACAAAGAGCTGGCTAACCACTTCTGAGCTTGTCAAACAATACTGTTAGGAAAGAATTGTGGAAATTTCAGGAAAGACCATAAGATGTGCAAAGTAATCTACAGTCCATTTGTTGTTGGGAGTTTACATGTTGCTCCATGTCCTTTCTCCAGCTATGGGAAACTGAGGACAAAGCAAGTTAACTGTGTCTTCACATTCAAGAGTATGCTTGTTAATTGATATAACAACTCAGTTAAAGAGTGCCTTAAAGCTCTTTAGCTAGGCTATACCATGGGTCCAGAGCAGCTGCCATTTAAAAACACAAAGGGAATGCTGACAGCCTATTCCCTGCAGCCAGCACAGTGCCCTACATGGTTAGTTCTGGAGACAAACATAAAGTGGGACTGGCAGCTGAAGTGAATTTTTGGGTGGATTTGCTGATAGGAAGAAGTTGATAAACTATGTCCACTAAGAATGAGCACCTTTCCACTACATACTTTCACTGTTACTTCTAGGCAGGATACAGCTCTGCATGTCTCCTCTGCCTGCAGGCATTGTCTCCACTGGAAATATCTTCTGATTTTGATCAGTCTCCCCAGTTGCAAGAAAGGGTGGGTGTAATTAACCTTGGAATCTAATTATTCAAACAAAACAAATATTAAAACAAAACAAGTTAGTCCAGGTCCCATACATTCATAAGAGCTTTCTAAACTTTATAATGACTGAAGTAGAAACAGTCTTTAAGTTTACATGGACTACCCTGAGTGCCCAGTGGTCTAGTGGAGCTCCTGGCTACACTTAACCTTTGGAAGACATATTTCACTCTGACATCTGTAATGGAAACATTAAGTGGCCATCCTTTGAGCACAGCCCCATTGGATACAAAATTTAAAATACAAACTGCAGTTTGATTTTATTGAAGCAGGGACACAACTGAGTCAGTGTATTGATGAGGTTAGACTGTGTTGTTTGGCTATTTGCTTCATTTATTTCTGACCTTCAAAGGGTGATAGCTTATCTTTCCAAGAGGACCTACAAATATGTTAAATCACTAAGGAAAGGCAAAGTGCCAACCTCATTATTTGTATTTGCTAGAAATAGCTTGGCCCAGGTTAACAAAACAGTCAATTGGATACATAGTATCAGTTTCTCAAATATTAATATTTACTCACAGTTTCTAAATACTTTGTGGGGTATGGTAAGGTTTCTTTCTATTTTTCTCTAGAATTAGGCAAGAAACCAACCATAATGGTTGACAGGTCAATATAGGTGGCAATAATTAGGAAATACTTCTTAAATGTTACACAGCTAAGTAATTAAATTGAATAGGATTAATGGACTATTATTATAAAATTTATTAAGGCATAAATTTTGAGTTATATTACAGAATAACTGTGTGCAGTCAGTATTTGGTGACTTATATGGTCACTCAAAACCTAAGACTCCACAGCTACAACTGCTAGGGAAATAAAGTTTCTGAAGGATTCAACCAGTTGCATCCAGTATCAACAGCTCAGGAAAAGCACCTCAGGCTCTACAAAAGAAATCAGTTACCTTACTGACCACAGAAGAAAAAAGGTTTCTGAATATGGCTGTCAGCACCTGCCTTTATCATCATGAGGAAAAAAAAGGGACAATGCTCACAATGGAAACTCAGCTAAATCACAGCTAAGGGTGTAAAGATCATCCATCCCAGAACTGCTGTGATACCCTGAAAAGATGCAAGTTACAATATCTAACAAACATTTCCATTATTTTTAGATGGATAATTGGGCAGAATATAGGCTGTATAATTAAGAGGAGAGAAGAATATATACTTTTAAATGCCTTCCTTTGCATCATGTTGCAAGATGCAAGAACCTTGCTGCTCAAAGTGACTCTTCTCATAACATTTTTATACAAATCAATGACTGAAAAGAAAATGTTAGCCATGTTAGTACTACTTACTGCCTCTTTAAAAAGAAAAGATGATATATTAGCAAACTACCTGTATGTTGACTGTTCAGTACTATGCACTTTTTGGTGATTGAAGCACAGGGAGTAGGTACTTTGGGCATATCACTGGGGAGGACTTTAGGAAAATTTCCCTGTATTAAGTAACAGTAAGAATTTATAGTGGATAAGTTAAACTGCACTATGTTTTGCATGTGATACAGAAATGAAATGGCTATATTCTATTTCCAATGCAAAAGCCAAATTAATTCAATTCACCTTCATTCCCATTAAAAGCAGTCTCCCAAGAGGATTTGGCTTAGCTTAATGAGTCCATTCTAAAAATTAATTTGATCAATTTCGTGGAATGTCATTATAAGAAGAAGCTTTTTCTTCTTAGTGAGTAACTATATAAAAATATAAACCTATATAAAATAAACTAAAATAAGTTATTAAATCTACATAAGTAAGTAAAAGCAAGAAGTGTTTATCTCAAAATAATACTGGATGTGTGAATATATAGTTAGTAAAATGTTATACTAGTTCAGTGACTCACTTCTGCAGAATTTAAGCCATCATCATTTCAGTGACTGAATGAGGAAAAACCTTGATTTGCTGACAAAATCTATCATGCAGCCATGCTACTGTTGGTCTCAAAGTTTCATTTTTCCTTGGGTTATGCTGGTAAATGCTTGATTTCTGCTCATGATCTGGGGAGAATCAAACATGGTGACCTGTTTACTGACTGCCAATCAGTTCATATGCAGTTGATCTATTCAGTTATCTTCATAGAAGTGAAGTGGTGGGGTTTTTGTTTGTTTGTTTGTTTGTTTTCATTTCATTTGAGGTTTCTGTGGACACCTGCTGATGTCGTCTCATGTCACTGTGTCTGCACCAGCAAACACCTCGCCAGGTTGATCTGCCCTTGGATTGCACGGCCCAAAAAGGAGAGGAGTGTTTTTGGCCTTGGGGGCTGCTGCTCTGCAGGCTGCTGAACTGAACAGGTTCTGCTACTGTACTGTATCTTATTGATTAAAGTTTTTGCTTTGGCCCTTTATGCATGCTCCAGGATCAACAGCAGAAAACGGTTAATACCACTTTAAACTGCTGGTTCCTTGAAAGTAATTTAACAAAAGTTTCCTAAGCACTACCTTATCCAAGTTAATTCAAAAGATGTCCCTGTAGCCTTTTTGCTCAGTGTTCACCTCATGACTCATAGTCTTCTTGGAATCTTTGCCCTGAAAACTTACTTGCAAAGACAAATTACTATTGCATAACATTTTGCTCACAGTAAAATATATCACCTGCTTTTAAGAATAACTTTGCTTTGGTTTTGTACTTGCTGCTTAAGCCTCTCCTTTGGGTATAATATTTCCAAACTGAACAGAAGAAACTTTTCTTAGTTTGAATTGAATTTGAAAATAAATAGAAATGACTTATAGCTAGGAGATCATGGCATTTTGCTCCTAATGTCAGGGCTGAGGCCATTATAGCTATAAACCTCTGAAATGAACAGCATCAGAATGACATTATTATTTTTCTGAAAGTTTGACTTATAAATGATTATCTTACCTATTACAATTATGTATACCAATGCAAATCCTCCTAGTGAAAAAGAACAGTTTTGACTTCAGACTTTAAAATTATTTTCACTTTTTGATCAGGAAAAAATAGGAAGAGTACTGGCATACTTGTCATTTAACTGGTTTTGGAGTCTAAAAATCAGTGGCCAAACTTCAGAGGTCTTGTACCACTGTCTGCTGAGGTATGCAAACCTTCCAGAGACATGTGCCTCAGCTTTTAATTCTCCAAGACATGCTTATTCTGAGAACTATGACCATGTCAGCTAGCTTGACTTGCATTCAGTAAATGAGATTACTTTTATGTTAACAAATGAAAAGCTGAACATTTTTTATTATAGCAAAAGATAGAGCAAGACAATAACAAAGTTCAAGGAATTTCTGTCATGAGGATTTTCTGAAGTCAACTTGCTTTGGGCTGTTGGGGGAGCTGCCACCCATGGTGGCAGTCTGAGAACAAAGAAGGATCAGTCTTCACCCAGGTGGCTTAGACATATGTTTCCTATACCTTGTCTCAGCTCAGCAGATGCTTTTTGTTTATAACAATGAATGATCTGTATTGTTTACATGTGTTGCTGAGCCATAAGCTGGAGCTCAACAATAAAAGACTGCGGATACTGAGAACATAACTGGACTTTAATTTTTCAGAACATTTTCTGAATTATTTTGTGGGAACTCATGCATTGCAGGGCCCACATAGCCCTGTGTTCTAGTTCTGTGTGAAGAAAATAGCAACTCTAAGGTAATTATTCTTGCTATAGTGTAAATGGCTGAGCCTCCACTATGCAGAGCACCATCACAGATGAGATATTAAAGCACACCAAGTGAGGCAGAGGTGAGGGAAGGTCATGCTGAGTAGGGAAACAAGTTGTCACTGCTTTAACACTGTTTGGTTTCTACCTTCTTCCCGAGGCAGTATGTCTTCTCCATTGATTTTGTTTGCAAGGCTTTTCCCCATAACTGCTCCTCACTTTTACCAAAAGACAGTAAGCTTGCTCCAGAAAGCCCTGCAATTTTGCCATCAGTACATGCCAGTGGAGAGCAGCTTTGCTGGGCAATGGGGTCTGCTCCCTGTGCCACAGGGGCTGGATGGCCATGGGGACATTCAACTGCTGAATATAGCACCTTGTATGCAGCACCAGTGCTGCTGAGATGCCCGTTGACAGTCTCAGAGTTGGTGCTGTTATACTGGCAGCTACCCCAGGCAAATTCTTTTCTGGCAAAATTACACCCAGTCTGACATGTATTTTTGCTTGCTGCTACTGGAATCTTCAAGTTCTTCATTATTTGTTATTCTTTCCCCCTCAGAAGAATACTTCAGAGCATTACAGGCAGCAAGTTAGCAGCTATTTGTCATTGATTCTGTCCAAACTCAGAAGCAATCAGAATGTAGTAATCAAATTTATTGACCACCACAGAACTGAGAATTCAGCAGTCCAAAACAGGTTTTGACAGACTGTATACACCAAGTACTCTATTATTTGTTTTATAGCTTCTGGATGAGCTCAGCTTCAAGAACTTGTTTGAAAGAAATTAATGTGTTCCTTTGAGTATCACACTCTGGCAAAACTGGTAAAAGTGATGGTTTCAAAAAGTTGTGTTATTTTTCTCTCCAGTATATTTTAATGTAAATAGGCAGAGAGCCTCAGAAGGTTTATTTGTGCATGTCTGTGAAGCAAAAGAGTAGCACTGTCTGCTGTTTTGTAACAGGTTTGAACCAGAGGTTAAAGTTGGTTATAAAGAGATTAATTTAGTGATTGGATTGAAGGTACTCTGACAGAAATCTTGTTGTGAAAGCTAGAGAGGTGATACAGAAATTAAGGAGGGAATGTGGAAGATTTTATAGCTGTACTTTTACTTTCAGGGACTGCTCAGGGTACATACAAGTTACACAAGAGAAACCAGGGTTGTCTGAATTTGAAGACAGAGATTTTTGCTGATTCCAAACAGAACTGACCAGATGTTTTACATGAGATGGTTCATGTTTAGCTGCAAAGTCTTTCCTGACTGTTTTTAATGAAGTATAGGGCAATATAAGAAATATTTTTATTTAGACACAGCAAATCTTAAGAACTCTATCTGTGCTTCAGAGCTGATTGAATGAGAATTGAGTAACATTACAAATGTCTGTTTCTAAAAATAGTTATTGATCTTAGTGATAGCTCCTGTAAACTACCTTCACCATCCCTTACAAAATCTTTAAATGTTTTAACTGGTAACTGATAGTGTTTATTGCTCTTCACAGAATCACAGAATGTTAGGAGTTGGAAGGGACCTTGAAAGATCATCCAGTCCAACCCCTTGTTTCAAGGATGGTTCAATAAAGCAACCTGTGGAATCTCACAGAACTGGTCATCCACGGTAACTTTTGTAATGGAAACATTTCTCATTTGTCTGGATAGTCTTCCCTTTCTATTTCATATGTTTTACTTCCTTCCAGAGTAAGAGGTATATTAGAGTAGTGGCATTGTAGGAACACCATATAATTGGTAGCAGCCTGTACACATATTGACTTTGCAAATATTATTGAAAAGCCAGTCCGGCGCCAGCACAAATAGGGTGACGATGGTAATGATGGTTATGACGACAATGGCCAAGCTTAATAAGTTCTAGGGAGGACTCCACTTTTTTTTTCCTCCTGTGCATTAGAGCCAAAGCAGATTCTCCTCCTTTGGTGTCATGGATATGCAGGTGGGATCATGGCTTATTAAGGTTACAGATGGTTTATAAAAAGATCATCAATGATGAATCGTCATTGATAGCAGGATGTGAATCTCAGCAGCATATTTTACACACATCCGTGGAAAGTGCTCAAGTCTCTGGTGGCCAGCCTTTTGGCCAGGAAAGTATCAATGTTTTTGAGTGGCAGAAAAAACCCACATAGCATGTCCCTCTGCAGTTCCCTCTGTGGCACGAGCAGGACCCAGCAAAGGAGTCTCACTCCTATCAAGCAGGGCTGCCATCCTTCACTGAGGCTCTGGGCAGCAGCACGGTCTGGCCTGGGAGCCCTGTGCTGGTGCAGCAGGACAGAGGGTACCTGGAACTGTTGGTTTTGCAATACGGTTTTCTTCTTCACTGGCTGCACTGGGGAGGGAAGGTGGTGGAGGAAAATGCTGCTATCCAGCCACATGGGAATTTTGCTCCTGGTCCTCATCCACCCTGAGGGATCTCCAGCACGGAGGAGGATTGGTGCCAGACCTGTAGAATTATCTGTTAACAGCAGCCCAGGATGAGATGCCAACTTTCATGAATCCTTTGGAATTTGCAGTGGAATCTATTGCTGCTGGTTATCCCCTAACCAAAATGTATTAGTTATTACTCTTTAGACTTAATTTTAAATATACATATAAACTTAAATATGACCCTTTACAGTCTGCTATATTATAATTAACAAAATCACATGTTATAATGAATGAAGAGAATATGATTTTTTGCATATTACACTTGTTATTTTAAATATCTTTTCTTCCTTTATTACATGGCTCGGTTAATTATAGTGGGTTTACTTGCCCTTACAGTTAGCTCTAGCAAGACCCTTCTATTTTTTTCCATAAAGGGGCTTCTTAGGGTGGGTGATCAAAATAATTAAAAAATGATATTTTCATGTATAAACAGGGGCAGCAACCAAAAGTTTGTCAGAGTGGCCCTTGAAACAGTACCACGAATAATCTATGAAAACTGTAGCATAAAATAAAGTGATATCTGTACTACCTTGTGAATTATTGATTTGATTGTAAAAAACCTACATTGCTATAAATCAGAATGAAACTAACAGTGCTGTAAAATTTAATTTTGAAATAATCATCTGGTTTTCAGCTATACCTTTGCCCAGAGGCCCTAGTAAGCACAGTTCACTTTTGTGGCAGCATTGAGCTCAGTCTTGTGGATGTGAATTACAGCAGAGGATCCTTATCAAAGAGTGGATCCTGCACAGTGTCTAGACATCAGATCCAGTAGCTGCATTTCAAACAAAGAGAAAACATTAAGTCACAATATCTAGCAGCTTGGGGGTGGTAATATTTCCATATGAATGTCTGAAATTTAACTTTTGCATAGAAAAAGTCCCCATTCTGACTAAGCACTTATTTACATCTTCTGATCTTGACNAAATTTAACTTTTGCATAGAAAAAGTCCCCATTCTGACACATCCAGAAATATGTGGGAATATACCTAAATTTAAGTAGTTGCATAGGCCCACTTAAGCATATACAGCTAAGCACTTATTTACATCTTCTGATCTTGAAACTCTATTACAATTATATTTCATTGTTTTTCTGCCCTTTTTCATGCTATGCATGGTTTCTCAAAATCTTCTTTTTCTGCTTCCTGATGGTGTTTCTATCCAAAGATGGAGCTGACTCCAAAACTACCTGTGTGTTTATTATACATATACTAACAAAACTGATTATTTCAGCTTTAACTGTGGATTACTTTGGGGCAACTGTGGCATAGGTGTCAGCCTACAGATGGGCTTGCGTGCTTGAATTCACAAAACTAGAAGCTGCAAGACAAAATAAGAATCCAAATGGCCACAGCACAGCAAGCTATTAAAGCATGTGTTTAAATATAAGAATGAATTTGATGATTTGCTGAACTGGAATAAAAAAAATCTGTACTAAATAATTGTTAGACCAATTCCTTTTATGGTGACTGTCTGGCTAAGCAACATAAAGACAGTCTGATCCTTATATTATCTTCTTGCTGACCTAGTAGTGCCACCTTCTTTTCCACATTAAGATCTTCTTAATGCTTCTTCACCATACTTGGCTGAAAACCCCTTTCCTCTCCATTCTCTGTTCAAAGGGTTGGGGATTTCTCTCTCAAGAACTTCCAGACCTTGTCAAAAACAGAGTACTATAATTGTATTTACAGGATGCTCTACTGCTGAAAATTATTTTGTGCTTTAATCATCTTAAATAAACTTAATTTCTAATGAAAGATAGCATAAAACTCAAGGAATTATTTTCCTTGATTATCTCCATCTGTTTCCCAGCTGGTGATCATTACTGGTTCCTGCAGAGCTTTTCACTCACGTGATTCCATAAACTTTTTTAAGGTGAAATCTTAAGAGTTATTTTAACCCTTATTGTAACAGCATCTCAGTAAAAATATTACAGAAAACACTTTATGCATGTTCTGCAACTTGATATTGTTTTATATGTACAGTAGCTTTTGCTTTAGTTTTATGATCTCTTCCTTTTCTGTTTGGGCTTGCTAATTGTAACTGACACAGTTTGTTCATATCTCAAGACCAGTTTTGAAACTAAATTCTACTCTCCATGCACAGATATTCCCATTCATTACATGGGTAGGTCAAGTTTTCAGCAAAATACCAGCTTAAAGCAACAAGTCTCTTGAAATTATTGGAGTGGCTCTTGAGAAATGGGTTCTAAATAATAATTATTAATTATAGAATTAGAATTATAATTAATGTTGGCACTTTAGAACATTAATTAATTTAATTTAATTAATGAAATACAATTTAAAAATTTTCTTTATTATTGTGGCTATAAAAACTAAAATAAATAGCAGCAAATTCCAGTGTGCCCACAGTCAGACAAACCAACATTGTAAATCCTTAACTGAGCTGATTCTCAAATGTAACATTTTAGTAAGTGATGACTGTTTACCTATTTTATGGAAAAACTGAGTGTTTCTGATGTTGTGTGAACTAATTCTGTTGTTTTACCTGTCTACAAACCTAGATGGATGATAAAATTAATGAAAGGCAGAATTTATTTCTTCTAAGCCTTGATACTAATTGGTCCAAACGATTACTTTGCTTTGAGCTGTTGCAGAGAGGTGATGTCAATATCTTTTGGTCCTGTTGCACATATGAAATGAAAATCTTCACCCAGACTTCACACTTAATTATCATGTTCAACCACTGGAGTCCTTTCAGACTCAGTGAGTTTTATTCCCTTGGGTGGGGTCCTCAGTAGACAGCAGGGATGTGTTTTTAGGACGGCAGGTTGATGAAACTCCACCATCAAAAAAGTGGGTGAGGTCTTCCCTCTCCCTGCTGACCCACTTGAAGCAATGGGAGCTGTAGAGGCACAGGTGCAGCCCTGTCTGGAGAAAGAAGCTGAACCAGCAGTTGCTGGTGAATCCCAGGCCCATATGCTCACCCCCTATCTCGGTGTATTCCAGAGATGTGCCTCCTGCTCTGACCCTGCACAGATTTATCACCCCCTAGGACCCCTCCCAGAGAAGCACTGTAAAAAAAAAGATTCCTTTGCTCACATACTACACATACCACACCAAACCCAAAAAGGTTTTATTCTCTGCAATGTTTCTTTCTGACAGTCATTTTTATGTGTGGCTTTCTACTATTGGAATGATGTGAGATTATGATGAGAAAGAGCTACCTTTGTACCTCATGTTAATAAAAATGTTCTGAAACAAAGCAGGTCTGCCTTGTTTCTGGTGTTTCTCATACATCTTATATGTATTATTTATTTGAATATAGCTAAGGAATTTTCTAGGTTTCTTTCTTGGACTGCAAAACAAAAATAATAAGATCATCAAAATGCCATTTATTTTTTTATTACCTCCTCTTAATGAAACTTGAAAGAACAGGTTAAAAAAATGCTTCAAACCTTCTACCTCAGGAGTAACTGTGTTGGGCAGGGAAAGTAAGAGTTTGCTGCTTTGCATTAGTATTGTAGCAATCATGATTTTATGAGTGATGCCAATTTATAAAGAATTTTCTTTAATTTCTTTACTGCCATAGGTCATGATCAAAGCAAATGCTTCAAAGCACAATTATTTAAACTGGAGGTTTCAGGGCTGTATTTTGTGCTATCTGAATATGATTTAAAATGAAGCAAGGGAACATGTCTAAATGAGAGAGAGAAGAAATCTTCACTGAAAAGTGAAAGAGCACACACACTTACTCACTGGAAAAAGACAAAATTACAGCAACTTTTATCTGCTGTTCTAGTACTAAAGATTATATTAGTTTTACTAGTCCAATCTTCCCAGGCATTAGTAATGCCTAAGAATACAGCAGTAAAAAAGAGTAGAAGGAGCGGGATAAACTAAATGGAAGACCAGAAGCTCATAAAAGAACTAAATGTTCTCCAGAAACAGTGGTGAAATTTCTGTGTTTATGCCTATAACTGACAGCAGGTTCCAAAATTTTTAAAAATGCATGGCAGAAACCTTAACTGGCTTTACTTTGTACAGTGACCTAACCAGCTGCTTGTCAAATCTGTGTTTTCATTTGAAGTTGACATTAAACTTGAAAGTATAGCTAGAGCATATAGAAACATTTGGTGAAGTAATGCAGCAGCCAGAGCATCTTTGTGCAATTGGGAGCAAAACCTCAGTCCTGGAGGCTTGAGTCAATTTGTGACAGCTCCAGGAAAAGCCTCATCTTGCAAAGATCATAGTTTTTCTAAATACCCTTGACTGTGAATAAGCTCATATTTATAAAACTTTGCTTTAAAACCCTCAGTTGAATTTCTGTAAAAGCTCAGCATTGGCCCAAACTTATTCCTGCAGTTGCTGAGTTCTCCCACTAAATGAAAGCTGAGCCAAGCAGCTTTGGACAGTCCAGCCCTAGAATGACAATATTGCCTTTTTTATTAGGTCTCGTGCTACCTGCCAACTTTCATGATAAAAAGTTTATGGCACCTTGAAACTGGGATTCTCCTTTGACATAGGAAGTACAGGCTGATGGGTTAAACTTTTCCAGCAGTTATATGCTTCAGCTTTGTTCTCTGTCCCCAGTTTCTGGCATGGACTTTGGCAAATCACCAGCACTGCATGTTACATACACACTATGCAATGGAGTCCTGCTCAGCTGAGCTGGGAAGCCATGATTTGATCTCACTTATGTGAGTGCTGAGGTGCACCTTTCACAGCTAAGTGCTACATGTGGACACAGCTCTGGCATCTCAGTGTGGTGCTCCCAATGTGTCAGATCATCTTTCTCTGTTCCAACTGAGTAGAGATGCCCGACCCTTCGACCTGATAGGGACTTTTGTGCACTGTATACAGGGCAGAGAGTCTCCAGGCTCTTGTAAGATGGTGTTTGAATGATAAATGCAGTAACAGAGTGCTGTTCTCAAACAACTTGGCCTGCATAATTGTTTAAGGGAAAGCAACACCTTTTGGTAATGTCACTTTATCAGAATTTAATAAGTTGTTTGAGGATGCACTGAATTTGTCAAAAGTACTTGTGAGCCCTGACTAGAATTGTAATGGCTGGAATACTCACAGGGAATGATCAGATCATTAAACAAACTCTTGTGCTTGTAACCATCACTTGTCAGAAGAAGATATTAATGAGCATCTGTATCATGGAATAAATTAATAGGAAAAAATGAAATAAACAATACTAATTTCCACTAAGAATTCTGTAAGTCAATAGGTTGTGGGTTTATTACCTTGCTGGTAGCAACATAGAGTATTATTCAGGAATAGTAAAGCAAATAACAGTGGCTGTGCATGTTTCTCATGCATGGGAATGTTAGGGCAGAAAGAACACCCTTATTTGTTGATAGAATAACTTTTCCCCAAACACTGTATTACTCATTCATTCTCAAAATATCAGACAGATTAATTATATGGAGACATAGAAGGGCTTCACATTCTCTGGATTACTGCCTAACATGGCTGTCTTCATTTTGGCTGGGGTAGAGTTAATCTTCTTCCTAGCAGCTGGTATAATGATGTGTTTTGGGTTTAGTATGAGAACAATGGACATATATGGATTTAGTATTAGAAAAATGAGGACAGTGGACAATGACTTAGAAAAGAACATTTTACTGGCATCCTGTGGTGTAAATATTTTGATTGGTAAGTCACATTCAGATTTCAAAACTGAAGGGTTTACAATTCTTGTTTCATGTCAAAAAATCCTTTAATGTTAACTGTATGCTGGTCAATAGCAAGGAGATCAATGAGTTAGAGGGCTTCCTGGTATGCTGCTGGAGGACAGTCTCAGATGGCAGGAGTGAAACATGATGTGATTCATTCTCAGACAACAAGTGTCCCTGCTGGGTAGTGCCTGGTTACAGGCAAGTATGACTGACCTACCACTGTGGATAGTGTGGATGACTGAGAGATCTGCAGTGAAATAGGAACCGAACCAGAACTAACAAAAATGTTATTGCTTTCAAGAAGAACAAGAGTGTTGTTCAAAAAGTAGTAACTACTTGTATAAAACTATGATCTGGGTCTCATCCAACATTTATTCTTCATGTGGTAGGGTCTAAGATGTTGCTATAGCAAGAGTTTTTGTGGTTCAGATATATGCCCCCAAAGAGGGACAGAGATCACCCTGCTAGGTACTTTTTATTAACTTAAATCTATTTAAGACAATTTCAAACATTACATAGATAGCTTATAATCCTCTTCTCAGTGCATAGGAACATGGTAAGTAGTCACAGCAACAGAGCCTAAAATACCCCAAAAGCCTTTTTTCCTGAAAACTAAGTATTGCCCAATGGTCTTTTTACTGCACTCCACAGGAAGTCAGCAACCTAGAAATCCTGGTTTATCTGGATGCACATAACCCTGATATACTCACTTTTCTTGTGATTCTGTGATTCTTTATTTGTCAAACATATTGGCAAGAGTCTCTCTGTCAACATTGATTAATAAAATCAACTCATATTAAAAGCATCTAGTCCAGTTTCCCTTCTCTTTAGGCATTTAAACCATCCAAGCTGCTATTAAAAAGGACTTGAGCTGCTTCACGTTGTTTGATTTTCTTAAATAAATATATGGACGTGCACATTAAAACCCCTGTAAAAGTCTTACTTTTCTTTTCTGCAATACAAACTTTACATGATTTATGCTATTTTCTGCTTTTAAATAAAGAAAAGATGGGTCTTTGACGTAATCATTTTTTCTGCTATTCTGTTATTGAGTATTACTTTGTGATACCCAGGATTTTATAAAATTTTCCAATGGCATTTTCTACCTCATCTGCACTAGTTACCAGCTTTCCCTTGTCCCCACAGGCTCACTATCTTATGAGATTTTTTCTTATGTTTTTTGCCTGTTCTTCCCTGCCCTCTTTACCTTGGCACAGTTTCATGGGCTATCCCGTTTTCTTTAACTTCTAGTGTCTTCTCATGAAGTTTGGGAATTTACATATTTTGGTGCTTAATTGCAAAACTGAAGGAACCTTATTCCTTTTCACTTTGTGTTTCATTTACCATGATGAAAGCTTTAGTAATAATACTTTGCATTATTGCCTTATTTTTTCTTATCTCTTGAGTCCTTACAGCTTTCTTCTGGCCATATGCAGAAGTCTGTAAATACCTTAAGCAGCCTAAGAAGTTACTATGTGTAGGTTAATTCCCTGCTGAGTGGTGTTAGGTATATAGTGATGATTAATTACATCATGTCACTCTCCCGAGGTTATAGTTTGTTGATTTTCTAAGGTGCTAGAGAAATGGGTTATATTGATCCTAGAATATGAGTCACAGAATCACAGAATGTTAGGAATTGGAAGGGACCTCAAAAGATCATCTAGTCCAACCCTCCTGCCGCAGCAGGATTCCCTAGACCAGGTCACACAGAAGCGCGTCCAGACGGGTTTTGAATATCTCCATAGAAGGAGACTCCACAACCTCTCTGGGCAGTCTGTTCCAGTGCTCTGGCACCTGAACTGGGAAAAAATGTAGTTGTAGCCTAGAAAACAGAATCCTTATATTCTCCAACCACTATTCAGATCCTGTCCTAACAATCTGTTGGCTTTAGAAGTACACTTTTATGGCCTCATTCAGACTCTCTTCCGTTTCCCTTTCTGTTTCCAACATTTTCTATGATCCCGTCCACCCCAAATCTTAGGAGGGTAATCCTTTTGTGTATGTGCATAAAGGGGTTATTAGCTTTCCCTTCAGGGTACTTCTGATACAAACACACCTGCTATCAATATGTAACTGATCACCTTTTACAAAAAAAGCCTGAATGACAAAAAAAATGAAAATTTTGCTCCTCTCTTACTGAAAGCCCTCAAGATCGATGCAAGGGCTGTGCATGTGTCATCTTTAGGTATTTTCCATTACTGCTCTGCAGATTAGTTTATTGTAATAGGATGGATACTGCTGTATTTTTCTTTGCTATTATTTATTACTGTTATTGTTTTAAAATCCTTTTTCTTTCTGTCAGGGTATGTTAGTCCTTTAATGTTTCTGGGAATAAATGTATGTTGGCTGAGTCACTGTACTGGAGTTTATCAGGCTTTCTGCCTTCTGGGTAGACTTCTCTCCTGTCAGTCATCTAGGATGGTTATGTGTTAGTGAATACTGGCACCTGTAAGTGTGCTGGTATGCAATTCCTTGAATAAAATGGCCTTTATCCTTGTAAAAGATGAGAGAACCAATATGCAAGACAGTTTTTGGTCTGTTGCAAGTACTGATATTACTCTTTGGTTCCCATTTATTGATTGAAAAGGAATGTTAGCTTGAGGGAACTTGTTTGAATATTCATCGGAGATTCATGCCTCATGACCCTGACTTAGAGACATAAATCAAGTCAACTGTATTAACCCTTCATCACAAGCTGATTAGAAATCTTTCAAAAATGACACACTTATGTATCCTTAATTAATGTAATGTTGCTCAAGACAAGGAAACAAAGGAATGAATTATAAGGAGCAATGAAAATCAGAGAAGTGTAATCATTACATTTCAATTTATTTGAGTGATGTGCACCTCTCTGTCAGGTTCAGCTCTGGGGTAAAGAGAAAACCATTCTGTACTCTTTACTTCAGACATCTTGCTTCACATAAATATGAATCTTTTGGAGCTGGCTTTGGAATTTCTGATGGACCCTGTGAAACTCAGCAAAATCCCAGACATGACTGTTATTACTGAGAAAATGACACTGAAATATTCTTTGATATGAATGTTCAACATCCAAATGTAAATGTGGCCATGAAAACTTCAGTGCTCAGTGGTAAAGTCCTAGGTACAGAGCTAACATTGGAAAGAGTTTCTGTAAGGATGCTACACCATCTAATTTAGCATCCACTAACCTCCTAACACTGCAGGAAGAAATAAAGATGTGAGTTAGCTTCTGGAAAGAGACTTAAAGCAGGTTGTGTTGCTGGAGGTTAAGAGGTAGTTTATAAAATGTGGTTGTTTAAAACATCCCTGAGGATTGCTTGAAATGCCAGGGGTCATGGCTAGGCCTGGATCAGATCTGTTCAACAGATTAGCCTGGCCTTGATCTTTCTTTGTTTATTGGTTACATCATTGTCAGGCAAGGTCTCCAAAGAGATCAGGCTTGTATCCTATGCTTGGTATGCAGATTGTTGGGTTAGCAGCCACACAGCAGGAAAGCTAGCTTCCTGTTGATCCATGTGTTGCATTCAGATTCTCCAATGTATTTAGGAAACAAGACCCAAAATGTATTCCCCTGCACTTGGTCAGTCATAGCGCCTCCTTCCTAGATGCATTATTACTCATAGGTTTGCAGATATTTACCATGCAGTTTCCTTTACATGCCTAGCTACCTATATTCCTAACTACAGGAAATGAAGAGGAAAGTAGTAAATTTGAGGTCTCTACTCCCTTGCCCCACTTGCCATAATTGGCCCATGGGTTAATTTGGGAGATAAAGAGGTTGAAAGATACATACACCATGATCCACCTCTCCTCCTTAGCAATCAGTGCTAGTGAAATCATCAGTGCCAAGGAACACATCTCATGTAAACAAGACAGGTAATATTTGTTAGTTTCCTAAGAATTGGAGTCTGAGACACCTTTCCAGTTTTTCCCTTGAAACTCCTCGCTGCCAAATCTGCAGTGAGTTTGAGTGACTGGTGCTTCCTGGACTGGCTGCACATCTGGCAATGCCTGTTTGCCAGGTCCCATTGGGAGACCTTTTCTGCACATGATCCAAGAGACAGTCTGAGGTGCATGTCCATGTTGGTTTGGGAATTGGCATGGAGTGGGGCATCCTCTCCCAGATTGTCATAAAAGACTTGAGGTCTCCTATGCAGAAAGATCTCTAAGACCTGAACCCACACATAAGGCACTTTGAAACAACCAAGGTGTTTGTGTTTATGCTCACCATAGGTCAGAGCTACCAGAATATCCTAGGCAAAGCAGCAGAAGCAAATTTCTCCATGTTTCAGAGGCCTCTAGAGCTTCACAGAATGCATAGTGATTGCACTGAGATCTGTGGGTCCTTTTTAGCTTTAGATGTAATTCATTGCATATCATTTATGTGCATACACATAATTTATAGCATGTGCATTATTTATATGCATTATTTATGTGGAATAATATGTAGACTACACATTATTTATTTATAAGTAATGTGTTCAGTATTATGAGATATTTGTACTGTGATTGCTACAGAGTCTGATGGAAACCCAGAATAGCAATGTGTGTATCTTTTTTAATTGGCCATCTGAAAGAAGAGCCTTCCATCTCTGATTACGAAAATGGAAACTCACTGTGTCTTACTAGGAATTCCAGAATGAACTCCACTGATCTGACAATCCTTGCCTATATCTCATCTTTTGTTTTATCAACATTATTTTTAATAAGCTAGATATATTTATGTATTCTTCTTTCAGACAATTCTTTCTTCCACTTTAACTAAGGGTTAGCAAGGTAAGGCTTAAAATATCTTTTCAAGAATTAAATAAACCACTGCTGTTTCCCCTATATACCTTACTGTCAAGGTAAGTTTTGGATCAGCTGTAAGAGTTCCTTTATAGTATAAAAGATGAAGATTTCTGGTTTGATTTGTGTCAAGATGTGTCTGGAGGGTCAGAGCAGAGGGTGATTGTTGTATGACAAAATTTTTCAAAGTTTTTGGTTGCATTGAAACCAGACTAATAATCTCATTTAAGATAACAGTAGAAGATTCTGAACAGCTGTAGACTCTATACAGCTAGAACAGCTTTAGGGTGGCCGTTCCAGAATTGCAAGGCTGTACGAAAGGAACTGCAGATCTCTTGAGCTGGAGCTGAAGACACTAGTATAGAAAATGTGGTTTGTAAGATGGCAAGGTCACTGCCATAGAAATATGCTTCTACATGACAAGCCATCAAACCAGGGACTCTGAACTTGATGTACAGAGCACTGGGGAAATGGTAGAGATCTGAAAAGTAGGGTGAGAGGCTGAGTTTAGTGCTGTGTGGTGAAAAAAAAAAAAGAGTAAGAATGCTTAGCATGAACCTCTGGAAAATATATCACTGTAGCAGGATTAGAATAGCTAAATAAACCTTCAATATAATCACAAGACCTGGACCCATTTCAGTGGTGATTTCATGATAATATAAACAGGTTTCTGATGATGTGTGAGCTGGCTTGGGCTGTGTAGTCTATTACTGTAAGTCACATTTGTTAATATTTGAAGTATTTTTTGTAACCTGACCATATAATCAGGTAATGAGGTACTATGGATTTACCTTAATAATCCCAAGAGAACTGTCCATGTTCTTAGCTGGCTGTAGAGTTACAAATTACTTCATGTTGCATCCATTTGGTGCTGCAGTGTGACAAGGGATGGCCTCAGCAGTAGCTGTAGGCACTCTCTGACTTGGAAAGCCCAGGCTTCTAAACAAGCCTCCCTCCACATCTGCATGGTGCTTACACCAGAGCACAAGTAGTGTGGAGTGGAGACCAGAGGCTTTAACCAGGTGCACTACTGATGCAGAAAGCTACTCGACCTGAGGTGCCCTATTTTTCCCATTTTGAAAGCTGTTATTTGTGTGGGAAATTGCAGCCTTGTATTTACATAGTGGAAATGGCCTTTCCATAAAAGAAAAAGCAAATAAGGGTCTTTCAGGGATAGCTGTGTGTCTTCACAGCAGAGCTATCAGTAGGTCATACAGGGAGAAAAGCAGTGAATGAAAAGGCCCTGTTGGCTAGCAGAGTCTCTCATTGATTAGAAATAATAGGATGAGAACAATGAAGTTTGTCCAAGGACTGTTGTAGGAATGTTTTTCAGAGTTCAGAAGAGCTCTTGTACCTCTGAAATGGAAGTATCTCTTGGGATTATTTAACCTGTGCAGACATTGTCTTAAAAATTGATTGTCTTTTTCCACCCAGCATCTCTGACTTTCACAGTTTGGGAAAGCATTTAGTGACCACAGACACAGGGGCAAGTTGGGAGAGAGGGAACTTGAGAATGTAAATGCACAAGATTCACATTTAAAAGGACTCATGTGAATTTTATGCTGTAAAATGCTAGAGAATGAAGACTGATTAATTCAGTAGCTATATCCCAGAACTCACCAAATCTGCTGCTACAGCTGCAGAATATGCAATACAGCATATGCATTGTGGAAAAGTCCATTGTTCTAACATGTCCAGCTCAATGCACAACCCTCTTCTGAAGCATTTTCTTTGCCAGAGCACAAATCCTTCCATCTAGGACAGTCATAATGACTTCAGTGAACGACTGGAAGTAAAAGGCTCCTGAACAACTATGTCTTTCTTATAGTGAAAACTTTTCTTGTGGAGGAGAGTTCTCCAGGAGTTGAGTCCAACAAGCCCTATAGAGAACTTCAGTTAGAGGTGGAGGAAACAGGGGCATTCAGGAGAGATATTTTATTTCCACTTTGGTAGAGAGAGAGCAAATAGGAATGTGTTTGTGGAGAAAGGAACATCTGAGATCAGCTGGGAATGTCTAGTTCTTATGCAGATAGACATAGAATCTGGGAGATAATTTAGTTGGTAAAGAACTGTCCTTCTGCTTATGAGCTGGGATATTTTCCTTTCTTCTTTGTGAGAAGCGACAGTTTCTTTCTCAGAAATTGCAAGAGCAAGGACACAGGAGCAAGATACCCTGGAGCCTCAAAAATGCTGGTTCAAATGCCTTAGCCAAAACCTTTTTGTTTAAATTAATTGGCAGGTTTGGGGTATGAGCAGAGATTTTCCCTGAGGTTAGGCAAGTAGATGTCATCGAATGTTTCTGTCTTGTAAAACTCATACTGTAACCTGAGGTCTGACTTGCTCCTCAGTATCATCTGGGAATATTTTGCTTGTCAAAACACCTACAAATGCATTTTAAAAGGCCAAGAACCTCCCTCTCCTTATAATCTCATTCACCTCTCAACTGCCCCTACATTTTGTGAAATGGTCTTGTAAGAAAAAAATATTTTATTTCAATTTAGTTAAGGCTATCTCTAATGTGATAACCATAACTACATCCAAGCATCAAACATCCTGCAGTGCTGTGGGGAGGTGAGGGGAAAGAAAAATAAGTCAGACAAAGAAGATATGATGTTTCATGCAGCTCAAGTTAGGACAGTCATCTAATAGATCACAACATCTACTGTGAGCACTCACATGTAATTGTTTATGGAGTCAGAAGGCTTTGGCAAATATCAGCATTTATAGAGATTTCTGATCACAAAAATTATTTCCCTGGAATATTTTGCTGATCCCCCCCTTGACGTGAACTTGAAACCACATTCATGTGTTCCAGGACCTAGCTCCACAAAAAATCCCAGAAATAACTGATTTATAAAAGAACTTTGCTGAAAATGTTAATGATGGGCTACCTCAAATCATAGAATCATAGAATTGCCAGAGTTGGAAGGGACCTTAAAGATCATCTAGTTCCAACCCCCCTGCCTGTCAGGGACAACATCCACTAGATCAGGTTACCCAGAGCCCCATCAAGCCTTGTCTTAAAATCTTTCAGTTAAAACCAGCTGAAAACTATTACAAAGATTACATGAAAGTGGTACATGTGATTTCCAGATTTTTTTTAAAGTGTTGAGGACCATCAGGTGTTCAGAATAAATCTCATCTAAACTTCAGATAAAAATTTGCAAGGAACAAAAAGGTTTTCTCTATGGGTAGGCTGGGACCTGAACACAGACAGTTGAGCACAGAAGGGAGCTCAATGTCAAGGCAGAGACCTTCTGACGAATTTTAATTACTAATGAAGAAAAATATATAACACAGGTAAGGAAAAATATATTACACAGGTACTGCAAGACTTGTATTTAAAGTTCCCACTCTGAGCAGACTAGAACTAACCTTTAGCCTGATTTTAATACCTGAACCAGTGTGATCTTTTATGATCATTTCTAGATGTTGGGATGAAAAGTTCACTGCCTTTAATATGTATCATCCATGACCTTTTTTCTCAAGTCATCTTTCTTTCACATTTTTTGCATCCAAATTACACTAAAAACTCTAACTTACAAAGCCAGATTGTTATATATCCCTTAGCAAGTTTAGGAATAAAGTTTAGTGCTTTAGAAAGTGTATTAACACTGCTAAAACCCCTTCAACATTACTTGTACACATTTCCTCTTTGATGTCTAAGTAAGGAGCAATCTTTTATCCCTGTAAAGCACTTTGGCATACAGAAGTCATGGGGTATGACTGGAGTCTCCTGCAGAGCTCCAAAGAGCCTGCAGTACAGGCCCTGCTGCTGGCTGTAGATATCACTCTCTTTTATTTGCCCTTTGGTGTTTAGTTTTCATGGTTTGCTCCTTTTGTATTGAACAATGGTTTTTTGAAATACATTCTTTTACAGATAAATGTGCAGATCCTGAAGTAACTGTTCCTGCCTGTCCATAGTTTAGGAATTAAAACAAAGCATTCTACTGACTTCCAAAACTTGAGTCAGGGGGATACACATCATTTGATCATCTTCCTTACAGGTTTGTTCTTTGGAATTGATATACAAGTGAAAAAAATATCACACAGTGGAGTTTTCACCAAGGTTTTAACAAACCTTCTTCTCTAGGGAGCAAGCCTTACTCCCTGCCATGAGAGAAGCATTACCCAAGCCTGTCCCTTGCCCATACTAGAGAAAAATCTGTGAGGCAGGAGGGTGGAGAGGGGCTGGAGGAGAAGGTGTTTTTCAAAGGCTGTGTATGGGGGTTGCTGCAGGCAAGATGCCTGTGGCTGCCCCTTGTCCATCCGGCTGCAGTGGCGATGGGGATCAGGAGCCAAGCTGCCAGTGAACCCCACCTGTGGGTGGGGATGGACTGGAAGTGTCTGGCCAGATTGAGGTAACAGTGGGTGCTTTATTTTGGTAAGCCATACAACTCTGTGAATGTTGAGACAGACTTTCCAGGGACCTGTCTTGCTCTTTCCTAAACACATTGCTGTAGCAAATGCTGCTATTTGTCTCAGAGATGCACAAGGGAACTTTTCCTACTTGAAAATCAATCCTGGCAAAGAACGCTAGGACCTTGATGGCACCCCATTAACCAGTATGGGAGACCAGGGAATAGAGACATTGTGGTTGCATTTTTATTTGGGGACCAGGTAATACATAATGTCCCTACTGTTCCTATGCTGCTGCTGTTTCCCCTAATGGCATATTGATTTAATAATGTTAATGGCCTTCTACCTAAAACAAGATTTATTGGGATTAAAGTCAGTTTCTGCTCAGAATGTATAAGCTGTATTTTGGCCACTATGCAGGAATATGTTGGGGTTGCCTTCAAATATGTTCTTAAGAGGAGTGTTCAAAGTTTGCCTCTACAAATGAATTGCATCCTCTCAGAATAATATAGAAAAGAGTACAGTCAAAGCAGTCTGTTTTGAAAGTTAATGGCTTAAAAATGAGAGATTACTGTTCCTTCAAAGCATTTTAGAGTTTTGGCTGTGCTTATGAAACATCCATGCAGTGCAAAAGGAGCAAGAGATATTGCTGTGCCTCAGTTGTAGACCAAGAAGACACCAAATTAATTCCCTACTTTATTTAACTTGCAGCTTACAACAGTCAGTCTGGCAATATAATGTTTCTTAACCAATTCATAAAGCACATTAATAACGTATTTCAATCGCAAGATATGCACTCAAAGTATAATTAGTTTCACACTGAAGCGTCAAGATTCCTGCAGTTATGTACAGAAAGCTACTAAATCCAAAATCCTAGTAGCAGTGGGTTTCATCTCAGTAGAAATGACTTTGTTGGAGGACTCTACTGAGGCACAGCATAAAATTCAATACACAATGTTAAAAACAATTTAAAATTCAGTTCTGTGTGAACTGAAACATCATATGTTAAAATACTTTGTTCTCCTTCCCTCAGTATGTACGTTTAGTACCTTCACAGAGCATATACTCTGGGTTTTGGAGTAAGGCAGATGGTTCAACATAACCCTTTTTTCTGTTTGCTTTCTGGTTTTGCCCAGAGCCTTCACTTGATGCTGCTGTGGCATGGATATCTAGTAGTGTTTTTGTTGTCAGTGTCAGCTGGCAGGCTCCTACTCCTGTATTTTGATGTCCTAATATTTCCCTCTGCAAAGTTACAACCAAGTATAGACTCTGTTTGTGGGCAGTGGGGTGTGCTGCACTTTCATTTTGCTGTGCTAGCCTGTCTGTCCTGCAGGTCTACCTGACAGAAGGTCTCTGTAGAAGGCTTTAACCAATTCTTCCACACAAATAACCTCTGTGAGGCTTGAGACGTTTAGGTGCTGTGTGCTGGAGACTGCAGGGCTGAGGAGCTGTTGAGGCTAAGGTGACCAGTGGGTGAGGTGAATACTGGTTGGCCCAAGGACTTTGTATTGATGATGGCCACTATTCTTACAGGTAACTTCATGGGAAAAATTTGGATGTGGACAGGAGAACTGATAAGCAGAACTCACAGTGGGTCTTCCATATAGAGAAGTGCATTTTAGGAATTTTTCTGAAGCTACTGTGCTGAATGAGTCCACTCCTGCAACCAAAAGAATAACCACTGTTTTATGGAAACCTGCAACCTAAAGCTGCTACAACTGTAGCCACAAATCCTTCTTGAGCTAAAGAAAGCTGCGATGAGTGCTACTGTGAGATAAAAACTGCAATGAGGTTTTTTATGGTGACTTTACTGGCAATTAAATAATTTCTATACTTCAACACACTGTGAAGGCAAGTAGTAAGCAATGTAAAGATTTCTTAGTCTTGCATTTATAAATTTTCACTTCAACAGTGAAAAGCTATGCAATTTTTTAACAAAAATGGTTAGGTGAATTGTTGCTTGTTGCAAAGGAATGAAAATCTCAGCCTTATTGTGTGTGGGCCTTCATGTAGATGTGAACTGTTAAATTATACAAACACGAGTGCATAGTATGACCAGCACAATTCAGAAGCCTTTTGCAGACATCATTGCTATGTTAGAACTCATAATTATAGCTCCTTAAGTTGAAAACCCTCGAACTACTGGACCAAATTATACAAATTTTAATTCAGAAATGTAGTCGTTGACCATAGAAATGTGTAAGTATTGGAAAGAGTGGATTTTTGAAAGGGAAGTCTAAAGGAGTAAAAAAAAAGGAAGAAAATTTTTGGTATTTTTTTGGAGGGGGAATTGTTCTTCAGCACATGCTATCAGAATAGCTAAGTACTGGGGGTTGTCAGAGGTCTTGGAGCCTTGTTAAAGGTGGTTCACATATCCAAATCTGGCAATTTCTCACTGTATTTATTGCTATTTTCCTAAAATATTTGCCAAATGCACTCTTCCTCTCCCTGTTTCATCCATACACCACCCCACACTGTCCCTTGGCATTGCTCTGGTCAGGAGATGATGTGCCCTAGCTGCTAATCTGGACATTCTTTGTCTTCCCATAGTCTCCATGTTTTCCTGGTTGGCTGGAAGCTATTTTGTATTGCTGTGTTAGAAGAAGACACTTTGCACTTGTGTAGGTGTCTTTGTGCTAGTCACCAGTGTTTTGAAATGAGTCACTTCTAAATAAAAAGCCTACACAGTGTGATACTGTGCCAGTTGTTTGGACTAGACACCTGATGGTGTCATCCATGCGTGCTCCTGCCTGATGCTCAGATGCCATCCAAGAGAGACTGTTGGATTTAGAAGAGACTGTTTGGTGAGCACTGGCATAGGAAACTCATGGATCTGTGTTACAAGAGTGATAGAGAGAAAAGGGTGAGCTTCAGAAAGTGCAGCAATGCCTGGCCAGAAGTTGATTTCTATGGTGGCAATGCTAAGTTTTGTGATGAGAATGGGGACAGCTCAATATGTGTTGTCCACACATGTATGGTATTTCAAGAATGTTGCATCTCTGAGGTCTTTTCTTAGCTGTCCTCTCTCTGGTGACCCAAATGTCCTGTTTCTCTTTTATAAAGTCCAGAAATACTGGTGAACTTCTCTAGTGAGCATGTGCAAGCAAAGATAAAAGAAGACAAATTCACAGTCCTACCAAGACAAAGCAAAAGAAGTGCTTTAAGAAAAAGATTTATCCTCAATGAACAGTCTTTCCCTCAGGACTCTAGGGGAAATCTCAAGCTAAGACCCTCTCAAGCATAGAAGGCTGTGTTAAGGAAGAAGGATCTATTAGGTAAATGGATCACAATGCTCTATTGACTCTAAATGGATCCAATGTTTTTCCTGACAATCCTGGAATCAACCATGCTGATACATTAATTCAAAAGGTTGTGAGATGCATGTAGGAGGTCTATTGGCACTTGAGTCTGTTGTCTGAAATACAGAAGAGTGGATCATCTCTGGTTTAGCAAATAAAGTTCTTATGTCATGCATCTTGTCAAATGGATTGCTAAGAAACTTAATTACTTAGGAGTTAATAGCAATAAAAAGAGATTCAATACCCTAGATATCAGCACAACTTTCTCCTAGGAATGGAAAGTGTTTATTGTTGAATGCACAAAAATATTTTTAATAAACCTAGAACATTACCAGTAAGTAGTTGAAATGCACTTGAAATACGAAACAAAATTGGATATCAACACCAGTAGGAAATTATACACATTAATGCCTTAACTTTAACTCACTGCCCACTGGTTATTTATGTATCTCAGACTAACCAGTGCTTTACAAGCCTTTAGACATCAAGAAGTGTCTGGCTGAAGTGTCTAAGATTTGAAAGTTGCAAGCAATGGTACCAAAAGGTATTGTTCACTGTTAGTGATGTGGTAGATAAAAGAAATCTTCCCTGTGCTAGCATTTAGGACAGATTTTTTCATGCTATATGATCTTCTGTACAATCCACTAAAGCTTATAAAAGTTGTTTCTTTCTATTTCCTCACAACAGCTTACAAGCAGAGATATTACTCTTGCTGTCTTATACTAATCTTTAATTATAGAGATAACAGAAACCTTAATCTGCCATGATAAGGAATGGAAAGGAAGTATTTTCAGATGTAAGATGTAAGGAAAGAAGGGAAATGAAAGTTTCTTGTGCTTTTTAGATAAAGCACATGGTGTCATCCTAAGGCATACCAGTGCTATGTAGGGCAGATGATGCCTGTGCATATTCAGGATGGAGCTGTTGGAGCTTCATTTGCCATGTAAAAGAGGTTTCTCAAAACCAAATCTAACATGCAGTCCCATACAGATGGGAGGTAGATTTTACCTGTTGTGGGAAAATAATGGAAGATTGGCAAGGAGGATTGCAAAAATGCTCAAGTGACTTACAGTTGAGGTGTAGAAAAAGGCATGCATCATACTAATTGTTGTTTAGTCTTCTGTGTTTGACAACTAGAACATCTGTGTTTAGATAACATAGGCCTGTGATAGACTTAGAGGCACCCTATCGAACATGCTTAAGATTCCTTGCCCTGCTGTGGGAAAGATCAAAGCACAGTGGTAAACTCTGCTTGTGTGAATCACTGAAATACAGATGAAAAGAGTAGGTTCAGTGATCCTCTAGAATGGAGAGAGCTCCACAATGCCTGTATCCCTGCTGGTGTGCCTCTGCCTGGGTGCTGCTTCGAGTATTTCCCAGTTGGTGAGGTAATGAAACTTGATTTACTCTTTGCATTTCATCTATGGTTTTGTGGTTGTTCCTGCATACATCCTATGCTGGCTCACAAACATGAAATGAAATGAAGATTTTTGGCTTTTCACATGCTTTGTGGTTTAATAAAGATGTCTGATTCAATATTAATATATTCTGTGGTACTACTGAAAAATAGATTTGTATCAGCATAGTCTAACACCTCACAATGTCTAGACAAACTTTTATGTTCTGATTAACATTCTTTCATACAATGACTGTAATTTGATGCTTATACTGTATTAATTTTGTAGCCTGTCATAACTCAACCGTATTAGCTTGCTAGCTTCTTGTAAGATAAATACCATCATTTTATGTTGCTTCTACTAAAACCTTTAATTTCCACTTTTTATGGTTCTGGTTGACTACCTGTTTTTGTCTGGGCCAAGGAAAGAATGATGCCTGGGGGGATACTGAAAAAGTTTTGGAGTCTGAGTAATTCGGGGGCCCCATAGCAGGCAAAGGGAGGCCTCAGTTTGGCTCAGGTATCTACTAGGGGTGCAGCATGACTGGGAGGACATGGGACCACAGGACCAGCTCTTCCCCATGCTCTGATTAGCAGGATGGTAACTGGTGCAATGCCACCTGTAAGATTGCTATTAAAGGAATGGGGGAAGGAATGAGGAGGAGCAGGTAAATAATCCCTGTCCCTCCCTGAGGGCACCCATCAGCATTTCAGATTTCAATGTTCTGCTTGTCTCTCATGTGCCAAAAGGCAGCTGAGAATTTGCTGGGCAAGGTTGGCGATGGCGGCAAAAATTATTTCTTCCACTTGAATACAGCATATGCTGCAGGAGCCAAGGTTATATCATGTCTTATTTCTGCAAGTTAAGGCAGTCCTGGAGGAGTGTACTTGCTGGTGTGCCTCTTGCCTCCATGGTCAAACTCAAATTCAGTGCAGACAAGGCAGTCTGGGCTAACTCCAGCATCTGAGACTGTCACAGCACCTTGCAGAGGGAACCAAGTAGAAACAAACATCTCATTGAGCATTTTAGGCTAACTGCAACTCTGATCAGGCCTGGCTAATGCTACTTCCACAGACAGAAATCCAGCAAGCTACTTCTACTCTGTGAAATCATATAAAGGCAAATGTGTGGCTTCGTAGGACATGAAGTCCCAAATGTTTTGGAAATGCTAAATAATCACATTATTTCATTATTTGATTCCTCATTATTTAGTGCCTAAGTACTACTTATGCACCAGCATACTCCTGGCTTTCTTCCTGGTGATTCCCAGGAAACTGATGTCAGAGGGTTTATCACTTCAGTGGCATAACCACAGCCCACGTTCTGAGTCTTGACAAAGTTAACAACTAATCCATTGGGCTTCCCAGTGGTTTCTGGCTGAGATTCGTTTGCCCTAGGTTAGTCACTCAGAGATGGCCCCCTTAAAATGGTCCTCTGCATTTCTCTGCTGTGTGCTCTGGGATCAACAGCAATTCCTCCACATATTCACAGGACCCATTCCAGTTCTTTATCTATGCAACACAACTCCATTCAGTCTTACCTGGGTCTAGGTAACCTGTTAAGCCTGCAAAATGGTATTACCCACAGTTCCTGACAATGTAGGTCAGCAAAAGCTGCTCTTCACCTAGACCAAAGTTATTCCCTTCATAGAAAAACTAGGGAGGTGATGAATTCTCAGAGAGGACGGGCAGCCTAGGCTGTATCAGTGTAGTGCAGTTCCAGAAAGTGCTCAGGAGATATTTCTTAATTATCTCAGACAGCAATTCAGCATTACAGCTCTTGCTATGTGATTGGGATTGGACATAGGAGTAGCTAAGGGGGAGCAAATGGGCCCTCTCTAGCTTCAATTCACTCTGCACTAGTTATGTCACTTAATATAATTTAACCATTCTCTATTTTCCCAGTAAGAGCATCTTTTACTTTTATCTTGTGCCTGAAAAATCCTATGCTAGATATTATGGCTTTGTGATGAGAATTGACTGTGTGATCATATGGACTTCACTACTTTTTATGTCTCAAAGAGATTTGCCTTTAAATTTTTCTTATAAAAGATATTCTTGCAAATGTATTTTATATATTGATTTTGTATAGTGTTTATTTTTCCACAAACTGTGTTGATTTCCCACTGTTTTTCTGATAGAAGACACTAGGGCCACAAAGAAAACAGAAGACAAGAGCAAAGTTATTTGTTAGCTATTGCAAAAACTTGATTTGAAGAGGAAAGCTTTTATATTCTATAAGGCATGATTATATTTCCTATGACTCATTTTCAGCCTGAAGATTTTTAACCAGATTGATGTGAAGTCTAACTGAATGCTTTCAGTCTTTCTTCTTGTAGGATAATATAGCATCACTAAAAATGGGATATGGGTCATCAAGAGCCATCCTGTTGTGCTGCTGCAGAACACTTTCTGTATTAAAGAGGGGCTGGTTTCACTGCATTGTCCCAAAGCCAAGCCAAAGTCTTGCTGTAAG
The DNA here is from genome assembly GCA_013399015.1 of Galbula dea. NCBI lineage: Eukaryota > Metazoa > Chordata > Aves > Piciformes > Galbulidae > Galbula > Galbula dea. The sequence goes on along the minus strand of VWZX01001727.1, from coordinate 1,562,241 downwards.
GACAAAACCCAACTACAAATAAATTCCCTAACTAGTAGCAAGTAAGAAGTTAGGTTTGGGAGTGAGAGTTAATTGGTTTTTTTTCAATGGAAGCCCTATTAATGTAACTCCAAGCACTTTGATAAAGCAAGAATTAAGAAAAGTTGTTGGCTCCAAGATGGTTAGCCTAGAGTAGTAAGTAAGGTGTACACAAGGGAACAATACTTACATGTATATGCCTGGAAGACCCCTGTAGATGAAGAGCATTTTCCTACTAATTTAGCATTTTCAGGCTAATGAAGAACCAAAGGCTTTCTGCACATCTCGGTTTTTAACGTCATTATCACAGTAAGCTAATCTGTCCTGTCATATTTTCCCCAGAGAAAGAAGGGAAATGCATGGACAGGCAAAATGGTCCACATTCTTCATTAATCAACAGCAAGGAACAACTTGCAGACTGTTTTGTTTTTTTTTTAAGAACTTGCCTTTTTTCTTTCAGGTTGATTGGGTCCTTCCTGAATAGTTGTCCTTTTATCATTAATATACTTAGCCTTGATGAACTTTTCTGATGACATATTGATTTCCAACATATATAAGTTCTGGAACAACCCAAGGAGACTAGGGTTTGTTTGATTCTCAGATCTGGAGGCAAACGGTTGAGTCGAGCTGAAGCTAAGCAAATGCCACCCAGGTGAACATATAGTGCTTCATTCAGCTACGACTGCATTACCTCGACACTGAGGGGTTACTACAGATATTTCAATTACTTAAACCTTGGTGGGTGAGAGAATATATTGACCATTGAAGGCAAGATTTTTCCAGAATAAGCAGAGTAATGCCAAAGCCATTGCAGGTAATCTTATCGGGGAATGCAAAACTCCAGACAGTGAAAGTCACCTGTCACTGTACTTAGCACTGGGGGACTAGTACTCCTGCAGTGCCTCATGGTTTGGCTGGATCTCAACAAAATAAACATTCACACTATTGCTGTACACTTGATATGGCAGAATGCTGTTGAAGTGCAAAAGGAAAGAATTACTTGTTAAACTGAGAGTAAAGTAGAATAATATGTCTGGTTGTTCAAGGTGAGCAGGCAGGCAGTAATTCCAGCTATGGCTGAGGAGAGAATTAGAAGTGTTTTTAACAATGGGACATAGAACTGATTGGTTTTCCTGGTGCCTTATCTGGGGAGTGATGTTTGTTTTAAATGCCTTCTTACAATAACCATTTACTGATACTTCAGAAGATGTGGCATTCCCCAGTAAATCTGTTATGAAGCTGGACATTTTTGCCATATACAAGTAAAAGGGAAAAATGTAAATGGACAGGCTAGTAAATATTCTGGAGCATTAGGCATCATGAAAGTAAAAGGTGCTTGTTGACTCTGTGCTTAACACTTGTGTGTCCTGAACTTTCCATCTTTACAGAGAGGACTCCTAAGGATATCTGACATAGTTCTGACTTGTGTCAAGGAAGGCATACAGCTCTCTGAAAAGTGCCTAGTGCATGGGGTACAAAACATGCTGGAAAGGGGCTGTGTTTACTCCAGTGCGGTCAGTTTCCTGTTCACATTAGTGATTACTAGTGCAGGGGGAACTCAAAGCTCAGTCCTTTACAGAGCTGTGGCATGCTATTTCCTGACCATGTCTGACCTGCTCAGAGTATGTGAAAAAGAGCTCATGCGATACATCATGGCTCAGATTTACTCTTTGACATTCCCCCCTTGTTCTGGACCTTGAGGTGTAGAAGGATCCACATTTATGGGGATAGGTATAGGTTTGTGAGTGGGTTAATTGTGATTGTTGACCCTACTACCACCACCTACAAGACTGGAGTTCAGATTAGCACCAGGGTGGTCATCACCTCATAAAGCATTACATTATGGTGTGAAAAGGTTATTCGTTACAACCAACCCAACTAGTCCTTCCCTTTCCATCTTCCACATGTGCAGCTGAGGCTTTGTGCCTTTCTAGGAGGGAGTTTTGCAGGATGTTAAAGTGATTTTCACAAGCCTAAATCAGATTTGTGTGTCTATGTGTCTGCCTGTGGTCACCATCTATTTCCTAGCCTCCTCGATGAAGATAATGCCCATGTCCACTGAGAAGTCACACTTCTTGAATGTTGCAGCCCTAAAGCTTAGCAATTCCGAGTTAGCAAAGCTTCAGTAGTTCTTACAATATTTTTAGCTAAGTGGTGATGAGAATAATAATAAAAAACCAAAAAACCCAAAGCTTTTTTATCATAAATTCAATAGTTTTTTTCAATGCTATATTTCTGCCAATCTATTCTGAGGCTTTTCTTTGTGTTTTCTAAATTCAGCAGAAACCACAGAAAGCATTGCTCCCACTGCCTCCAACTTCTTCATGTTTTAGGCTGATCTTACGTTCTGAACCTTCTTTTTACTGATTGAAATAATTGAAGTACTTCAGTGAGAAGCTTCCCATGTCTGTTTCTGTCTCCTCCATTATTTCCGATTGCAAATGTCCTCTTCATATCATTAAAAAATGTACCTTTTCTCAAGAATGGCTTTAGGTAGAATATGTCAGTTATGAACATAGATGTCATCAGTACCTCAAAAATCCTTGCCTAGAGAGTGGAGGCTGGAGGAAAAACTGTTGTGAACAAAAGCCTAAATGCAGAAATGACATTTACTTTACTGAAATGGTGAATAGCTTAATAATTGGACAGCAGGTCAGGCAGTAGATATAAGCATATTCCAAAGAAATGCTTCTGTCCTTTCTAGTCCCTCTCACACCCACTCCAACACTGCCTTATGCAGCACCTGTTCAGGAATGACTGAACATCTGGTTTCTGATAAACTGCATGACTCGTGTCTAAGCTTATACTTCTCTTAATAGTGATCATTTGGCTACTGTTATGCATAAGCAGTTGAAGGACAAGGATTGTGTGCTCCAGACTGAGTGATTTTTTTCCTCTATGATTTCTGTATGTTCATTGCAAACTTCAGGATTTTCCTCCCTTTCAGCCACCACAGAGGATTTGATAAGTGAAGTGTCCAGTCTTGATGGCTAGATCCCTCATCCACCCAGGATGCCTCCCTCTTGCACAGTGGCGACTGTGGCCTGCAGTGTCTTTCTTGCCACAGGCTGCAGGTCCCATCCCTTCTCCTGAGGTCTTGAGGACCTGAGGTTTTGTCACTCCTTCAATACAAAACAAGATCCTTGGTTTTGTTTTTTCCCACGTAATGAAGTGGGAAAATACATGAAAATAGCTTAGCCTTCTGCCTTGGTCTGTCCATTTCTATTACTGATTGATAGGCCACGATGCCTGGCCACCCTTGAGGTTTACAGAGGTCAAACAGCAACTGGACAAAACTCACAGAAAAACAACCTACAGCTATCAAAAATTTTCATCCTCTCTGGGTTAGAAAGTCCTTATTCCTCACACTGCTGGAGGGTGGGAAAACATTTCAAAAGCACAATTGCACACTTTTATTCTTATTTGGGTGTTGGCAATTAGCAGCAACAGAGTACAGACCCAGATGGCCCCTTGGTCTGAAAGTAGAGACATCCTGATATTAGCTTTGTGCAAGGGAGTGTTCTAAGAGGAGTAGACAGAGAGGACATGCTCCTTTGGGGTGCAGAACAAGCCTCTGAAAAGGAAACTGGTCATCTAGCTTGGAGAAATGGCTTCTTTGAGGAAGCAGTAGAGACCCGTTGGACATCCAGTGTAGGCGAGGTGGATTTGGAATGAAAATTGGAAGATATTGCCCATCTTTCCAGAAGATAATCATAGCATTATTTTGTTTGGAAAGGACCTCTAAGATCATTGAGTGCAACTGTTAACCTAACACTGTAAAGCCCACTACTAAACTGTGTCTTTCTTCTGAACACTTCCTGGGACAGTGACTCCACCACTTCCTTGGGAACTCTGTTCCAATGCTTAACCACTCTTCCAGTGAAGAATTTTTTCCTAATATCCAATCTAATTCTCTCCTGATGCAACTTGAGGCCATTTCCTCTTGTCTTATTGCTGGTCACCCATGAGAAGAGACTGACCTCCTCCTTGCTACAACCTCCTTTCAGGTAGTTGTAGAGACAGATAAGGTCCTCCCTCAGCCTTTTCTTCTCCAGGCTAAATAAGCCCACTTCCCTTAGCTGCCCCTTATAAGACTTGTGCTCTAGACTCTTCAGCATCTTTGTTGCTCTTCTTTGGACAGGCTCCAGCAGCTCAATGTCTTTCTTGTAGTGAGTGGCCCAAAAATGAACACAATATTTGAGATGCAGCCTCACCAGTGCTGAGTAGAGGAGGACTGTTACTTCCCTAGTCCTGCTGGCCATGCTACTTCTGATACAGGCCGGGATGCTCTTGGCTGCCTTGGCGCACTGCTGGTTCATGTTCATCTGGCTGTTGACCAGCACCCCAAGGTCCTTTTCAGCTGGTCAGAAAAAATACATTAAACTATAAAACAGGTAAAATAGAGCAAGCTGCCACAAAATGTCTCCTTTAAAGAGAATGTCTTTTTGTTCTTTTTGAGCTTATATGAAAGATATGGTACTTCAGTCACAGCAGCAGTCTGGTTTTTTAGCACAATAGAACCCTCTGCTTCATAAACTACTTGTGCACAGGATAAGGTGTCTTGTGAATATTAGGTCATTTATCATTAAAAGTGCCATGAAGAAGAATTAAAAACAAAGAATCACTTAGAATTTTAATATTGTAAAAAGGAAGAGCAGAATTGTGGGGACTGATGAATGAATATCATGTATTTGCAGAGCAACAAGTTATTTTATATAGTTTCTGTTTAAGGTGCTTGCAAGCTTTGCTTAAATGTCTTTGAGATCCAAGTCACATACAATGGAAACAACAAATAGTTACTACAGGAAAGATTATTACAGAATGTGCTTCTAGCCAAATGCTGTGTAACCTTGTAAGTAGTGAAGGGAACCTGAAAACAGGAGCAAAACCCAGCAAACTTCTCTGTCACTAAACTACTATCAGAAAATCTCTTGTCAGTATTATAGTTGAGGCTTCCAGATTTTTGGGAAAAAAAGCCTAACATTCTTCTAGCCTTCCTGTGTGTACTGCTTCTTTGTCCAACCCATGGAGAGCATGTGAGAAAACTTGTGACATGTTCATTGTAAGTGAAGAAAAAATGCAGCTGGCCTGCCCAGCATAGCAGCAACAAATGAAATAATTTAGCTTTCTTTTTAACCCAGAGTCTACATAAGTATGCTCCCTCCTATCCTGCAGAGTGCTGCAGCTGAACTCAATCCCTACACGAATTATTTGCAGTAAGTTGCCCTAAATACTCAGGACTTTCGCAGTCAGTGCAAGCAACAGAGGAAAAAATTAGCAAGATAAATGGACACACCAAGACAGAAAGCTAAGCTATTTTAGCATATTTTCATAATATAATCTGTGCAGAAGGTTACTTGGGACTCAAAGACTGTTGATCTGCATGAATTCCTGCCATGCTTTCACACAGGAGAGGAAGTGGCACTTGAGTAGACTTGGCATGGCTTGTGAACCTACTAACCTTCTAAATGAGCTTCATGTGTTAGTACTTATACAAATGAACCAGAAGCCTTTAGGTTGGAAGAGACTTTTTGAGATTCTCTGGTCTAACCCACCTGGTCAAGCAGGGATATCTAAGGCAGGTTGTCCAGAACTGTGTCAGGTTTTGAACCTCTTCAAGGGTGGTGACTACATAAAGTCTCTGGGTAACCTGATTGACCATACAGTAAAAAGTCTTTTATTGTGTTCAGAATGCCCCCAGATTGCAGCTTGTCATGCCATGTTTTTCTGTTTTATGTCTGTTTTGCTGCAGTACATTTGTTTTGTATCCAGCTGTGCAGGTGTTTCAAATACAAACACTTATGACTGAGCTATATTTAGCTTTTGCGTGCTCTCTCCTGCAGTAAGTCAGCAGGTAACTGCTCTGCTGGTAGATGGCACAGGGAGCAGATGGTCTGGAAAAAAGGGTCTCCAGGTTTTTATGGCAGGTAGACAGCTTGTCACCTCATTTCCAAAATTCTCTTTAATCATTCATTTGTCTGGAGATCGAGATACATATGTATGATATTCTCAGTAGGAATTTTCTTTCTCCTTAAAAAATCAAGCTAGTGAATCATACTTAGCTTTTGTTTCCTTCCCTACTGAAGATAATGTACAGAGAATTGAGTAGAAATATACATGCCCATCCTGCTTGCTTAGTTTCCTCAAGTAAATGGCAGAAGACCATGCATATAGTTGCACTCACAACAAAGTCAAGTGCTACCTGGCATAATAATGTAACTTCTTGTGTAGGCTCACACTGTGTCACATCGTAGCAAAATAGTTTTCCTATTTTACCCTGAGTGTAGAAATCTGCTGTAATTTGTGGTGTGTTGTACACATTCACGCTGATTTTTGTTTGGTTGGTTTTGTTTTGAGGGGATTGTTGGCCTGTGCATAGACAGTGGTTGGACTTGATGATCCTCATGGGTCCCTTCCAACTCAGGACATTCTATGATAGAAAAGTGCTGTCTTGTGAACTTGGCATTTTAAACCACTCTCTAACACACACACACACAGCTTGAGAAATTCAGCTTTGATATGTTGGTTTTGTTTCTGCCATTGCTGGCTTAGTACAGGCAGGTATCTGAGCAGGTCCATTCTTCTGAAATGCCAGGTCAAATTCAAGCAGGAAAGTCTCTCAGAAGTAAAATAGAATTGTTTCTTGCAATGACCACGTCTCATATTTTCTCAGCCATCTTTCTGAACTCCCACATCAATACCATCAGCCTCGGAAGAGCAACATACTTTTCTTTTGGTTCATTATATAATGGCAATATTTTACCGTAGACACAAAAATTGTCCTCTGTGCCAGAAGCATGGTATCAAATTTGCCATCTGCAAAAAGTGTTGAGAATATGTGTTGTCCTTTGGTTTGAAGGTCATGTGGAAACAAAGTGGGTTTAGTGCCTCATTTATTTCTCATAAACTGTAAGAACTCTATCCTTAAACTTCCTGATGCAAATATGAAAATTAATTGTAGTTTGCTACAGAGTTTAAAATGTTGGAGCAGGTTTACTGAAGAGTACAAGAGATCTTTGCCTGATTCCCTACATAAGTGAAAGGAAACTAGAAATTCTGCAAGGTAGGAGTATAATACAATTGCCTGGGGTGTTCTACTTTTTTCTTTTGATATCTGGAAAACAAGTAGAACCTTCAGGTCTAACAAGCACCAATACCGAACACAGTGTTAACTAAATATTTTAACAAAATCCTGGATGAATGAAAACAAGAATGGTCCAGAATTTCTTATAGAGCTTAGAAAACTTGCTTTTATCTTCTGTAATAACACAGAGAAAGTTCAGTGCAGATCTCCTGAAAGCAGATGAGGAGATGTGCAAGGGGGAAGCAGAGAACACAGTCTGATTCACTGGACTAGGTTTGTTCTGGAACTGCAGGTGATAACTCTGCATGTGAAGCCTTGTTTTTACCAAAGCGAGTAAGCAAGAATGTGAGAGGCATGAGCAAGAGCTGAACCCTCGGCTCCAACCAAATCAGCTGAGAAGATCTGCTCCATGCCAGCCCTGGTGGCAATGGGTAGCCCTAATGCTGGACCCTTGGCTGGCCACAGGCAGAGCCCCAGGTGACATGAAGGAGTGCCATTTCATCCAGGTCCCCATCATTTCTGCAAGAGAAAAGTTAGGAGCATTTGAAAGGTCATGTGGATTTATTGCTCCTTTTACTCTTCTTCATTGCCCTTCCACCAAATGAGCAGTTTCTCTGAGACATCTCCTGGTGCTATACATTGTCTGAGGAGACTCACCAGGCAGCTCTTCCCCCTCAGCACAGTGCAGAGATGTCCTGCCTTTGGAGGAGCTCCTGAGGGTGCAAAAATCTCCCTTTCCAGGTGCATAGGTGTGCTGATGTTTTGTGAGATGCTGTTTACTGAGACTTCCAGTATATTCTCTGTGCTCTATGATTTAAATATGTCTTGTTCCTAAAATTTGAAGCTGGCAGATCTTTTCTTCTGGCAATGGTCTAAGCATAGCTTAAGCCCATTTTTCTTTGGGACAAGTATGAGAGCCAGCCCTTACGCATGCTACCTTTAAATACATAAGCGATGGATTTAAGCTTCTGTTTATCATTTGTTTCCTGGGTGCCAGCAAACAGTTCAGGAAAATTGTTATTACTACCTGACAGCAGAACAGACAGAAGACAATGAAAACTGTTTCTATAAATACATTAGCAACAAAAGGAGAGCCAAGAAGAATCTCCAGCCTTTATTGGGTATGGGTGGAAACAATGGCAAAGGAGGAGAATAAGGCCAAGGTAGATAATGCCTTCTTTACCTCAGTCTTTAATAGTCAGACCAGTTTTTCTCTGGGTACTCAGCCCCCTGAGCTGGAAGACAGAGATTGGGAGCAGGATAAATCCCCCATAATCCAAGGGGAAACGACTAGTGATCTACTGCACCACTTAAATACACACAAGTCTCTGAGGGCAGATGGGATCTACCCAAGGGTACTGAGGGGACTGGCAGGAGAGCTCACCAAGCCACTTTCCATCATTTCTCAGCAGAAAGGGGTTTCTGCACACAAAGGGCATATTTGATCTTAGCTGTTCTCTACCTAGCTTGCTGATAAATACTTGTTTTATTCCACAGTGCAAGAGAATAACATTAAGATTAATTTAAATAACACTGGCTTGAAGCACTTCAGCTTTTTTTAATGCTAACTGAAAAGCTATCATAATCCTACTTGAAGAGCAAATGAAGGAGATGAAAAGTTGTGTTCTTGGGATAAGGATTTCCCCTCTGATCCAGCAGAGTTCCTTTCCATGAGCTGGGTCCTGATACATTTCCATGATCAATGTGTCAAGATGAAGAGACAAGAACCTGAAAGAAAGCATGTGGGTGTGTGCTGTGTGCACATGCACTTGACCTTCACCTGCCATTCACAATATATCTCCTTTTTCCCCTCACTCTTCTTCCTTGCTCCAGGGTAATCTGGAGCAAGGCAATGCTTTCTGTTGTGACTGCTGCTATAGTAGTGCAACACTGGATGTATATACATCGCTGTCACTTTCTCTCCAAGCTCTGCATTGACAGGACAATGACACAAATGGGATACAGAGCTAAGCTGTTTTAAACACTAAGCTCTTTGAAACTCCTGAAGAAGAGACAAAGGTGATGAGAAGTTCATAACAACACTCTTTCATAGGTGGATTAATGCAGGGATCTGCTGAGAGAAGCTAAAATCAGTCGGGTGGTGGAGTGAAGGGTGATACTTTATCAGATAAACTCAGTTGCCTGCAGGGAGACCATGTCTATAACCATATTGGTAACCAGAAGGAGCCTGACGGAGATTTCTTACCATATTTCCAAGAGGCAAAGCTTAGCTTATGTCTATATACTGAAAATTACTCCACCAGATAAGGGTGGCTGCATCTAAACTACATGTCTACTTGGCAGCAACTTTGGCAAGATTCCTACAAACTTCTGAGCTCAGAACACTTGTACATTGAAATTGGACCCAGCATCATGAAGGTTCTCAGTGGAATTGAGATATGGGCAACTAGACACAGACACTGGGAGACAGACATGGCCATAGTCATTGCTAATACCCTAACAACCTATGGAAACACCTCATAGCAGAAGCATCACTAACTTGTCTCAGCAACAGACACCACCAAGAAGCACATGAAGCCACCTGTTGCCATCATAGGCCTAGCAAACACTGCAACAGAATTCACAATGTCCTTTATGCCTTACCTTAAGAACAGTCAGGAAACAGATGTATTTTCTCTCCCTTGTTTTATATTCCTGATGTTTGCAATCTCTAACTGTCCACGCCATGCTGGGTCCTATTTCTGCTGCACTTTTGACATGCAATTTCTTGTTGCCCACCATGTTCTCATGTTTCTTACCAGACTCTTCACTTTTAACTCCCCACCTGCTGCCAGAAATTTCTTTCCCCTACTGTTTGCTCTCTTCCTGCACATTCTGTGGTGCCTCTCTGAACTACAGCAAAACTCACAAAATATTCCCTGTCCCCTTTGTGCAAGACATGAGTTTCTTGGGCTATTGTCATCACCAGTATCTGAGTTACTTTTGTCTTGACAGTCCCCAGGATCCTTTGAGCTCTGCACCATTGCAATCCCTCCTGATTACTATTGCAGCTACCTTTGAGTCGTCCTACCTTATACACTCTGCCACAGCAACCAATTTAGCATGCCCTCTGCAGAGGAGTTTTGGTCGAGGGAAAGGGACAAGGGAGAAGAGCAGCAAATCAAGAACCAAGTACTCCAGACTTGCTTTGTCCAAAAAAATAAAGAGGGTCGGTCCCTCTCCCTTCTTGGGACAAGAAGTGAGGGCAGTAGTACTGGGCTGTCTGTGGGGAGAAGGGTTCAAACACCCGGTGCTGTTGGGACATGCTTCCTCTGAGAGGAAGCAGGAGAGGACATCTGAAGAGCTCCTTAAGAAGTTCCTGAACCTCTTCCCTTTCACAGTTATGATCCCTGTCTTGCTGGCTGCCTGCCGTTCGAACAACCCCATATGCCTCAAACACAGCCCAGTGAGCTCTGCTCAGTACAAGTATGCTTGGAGGATGAGCCAGAATGAAACTCTTATTTTCTCACCCTCTGCTACATTTCATCAGGAAAGCCTCTATCTAATTTGGCTATGACTTTCCACAGAGCTCTTTTTTTAGAGGGCTTTGGTAAGGATATACATCAGAGAAGATGTGTCACTCTAAGAGAGTATGTGAATAGAGGATAGCACGCAGAACCTTTATTTATTATTAATATCACAAGGCAAAAAGGGGCCAAAATATTCTAGTGGCAGTAAAGCAGTTCAGGGAAACTCACTTCTGAGCCTGGTGACCTCTGGACTCTGAGCCTATCACATCATCCACAGGGAACCACATCTTGCTCCAGGATGAAGGATCATGAGCAGACATTCCCTTCTTGATATGCCAGGGCATCAGAAGCTCCATAAAGCCCAGATAAAGCTGACTCTGACCCTGAGTAACATTGGAGAATGACTGGAGCTTAGAAGATCCCCAGACCTGACTGAAGAAGAGATGTTAAGTTACCACTCTGGGGTAACCCTGAACAAAGTAGAGGTGTCTAATGGGTTCCATCCTGTCTGGGAGATCGATGCACCCATCTATATTTGTCCTCTATATGCAGTGGAAACAATATCTTGGTGGTATATCTGGTCACTGTTTGAAATACTCTTCAGCAGCTCTTACTTCATCTGTTGCAGTTGCTGTAACAGACTTTGTAAAGCAGCAGTGCAGCTCCTGCCAGCAGGACCCTTATGACAAGGCTTTCAAGGTATGTGTGATAGCGTGATTCTCCTTCCTCTATGCCCTGCTTTCTCTTTTCTTTTCTTTTCTTTTTTCTTTTCTTTTCTTTTCTTTTCTTTTCTTTTCTTTTCTTTTCTTTTCTTTTCTTTTCTTTTCTTTTCTTTTCTTTTCTTCCTATTTTCTCTTTTTCCTTTTCATTTCCTTTTCTCCTTTTTTGTTTTTTTTTTTGTTTTTTCTTTTTGCAATGCACAAACAGATTGTTCCAAGTTCTTGTGTGTTGTTTTACAAACCCATAAAGATAGGAAATCTATGTAAGAGAAGCAAAGGGGAAATGCTGCATGCATTTTTATTGAATGGTGCCACCAGACACCGACCCAGCAGTCTACCTGACCCAGATAACTTAAATATTTCTTGGTTGCAAAAATCTCAACCTTTCTCACAAAGCACACCAAACCAGCCTGCATTTCTTTCACACAGAAAACTAGGTCTTAATGACACAAATGATAGTATGCATTTATTAATTTTGCTTGAAGAAATTAATTTTAAAAAAAAATTGGATGTGGTCACTGTATCACAAGGAAATCTGCAATGCTCCATAGCAAATGTTAGATAACATATACATGGGACCGCTCAGTCTGCCTAGCTTTATATCTTGTGCAATCACCTGGTACTCAAATACTAACTTTGTATCCATAGATCCCAATCCACTTACAAAAAATTCACTTGACATTCTAGGAAGTGAAACAGAACCACCAAAATGTTAGCCTATATTAAAACCCATTCTGTTTCTTCCTATTGACCTGTGTGTCTGTTTGTTTCATTGTAATGTGCAATATACACAACAGTTCCTTGGCAATTGTCTTATTATTTGGTTCCAGAAAGTCTAAAGGCATCTGTATGATTCAATATAATTTTTAACTGTGTTTCTTCTTACTAGAGAAGAAATAGCCTCATCCTGCAGATAAACCAAATCCTTTTCGAAAAATGCTATTTTGTTACTAAGTGAACCTGGTAATGGATACCTGAGGGAGAATTTTCCTGTTCATGCAGAGCAATCAGGCAATGTTTTTGCATGATGGACTTCAATATCAAACTTCTTGCATATTGATGACCTGAGCTGCATAAAAGTGCATAAGAATGCTGCAAAGGACAGTATTGCTTAATTAATCCACAGGCAATACTAATCTGGCTATCTGTCATCTCAAAAGAACATCTACAATACAATCAGGACTATAAAATTTATGAAGACTAAACCAGTCCTTACTGCACATTCTTAATTTATCTGGAGTTTTTCTCTGCTGATTTCAATAGGTAATATATTAAGGTTGCCAGGCACGTGGGGCTGTGTTAATGCACAGCAGAGTAATTTTATTCAAAGCACATGCCTCAGCAGCATCCAGAGAAGTGAGAAAGAGCAGACCAAATCTTAATGACCTCTCTGAATGCCTATTCAAGCATATGTCTGTCACTTTGGTAGTTATAACTAGTGTTCTCCAAAGAATTCATGGAGCTGCATAAGGCAGTCACCCCAAAGGAGGCATTCAAAGAGCTTATTCAGCAAATTAATAGTTGCTAAGAATTTCTGCTGAGGTTAGTTCATGTCAGCTTTCAAAACATAATTTTGTCAATGAGAATTGCTATTTATGCTTAAATTAAAGTGGCATCTTATACATCATACTACAGTTATTAAACAGAGGTCTCTAACCTAATTGCTGTACTGTGTTTTAGCAAACTCACCTGGGATGTTGCAGTCTACATCTGATCTGAAGAAATAAAGCTGGCTTAAGTATTTGGCTCATTTTGATGCTCTGTGGTTGTCCTCTCCTGTTTTCCCGCCTCCCTTGCAGCAACAGGTTGAGTAAAGAGGAAAATAAACCACTTATTTAACTCTGGAGTCTCTATACCTTTTCTTCTCATAGTATTTTGGGAACTGAAAGCTTATAAAGATCTTACAGCTTGGCTTGATTTTAAAAATTCCATTTTTGTCCTTTTTTTCCTTCTTTCAGTAGTTCAGTACCCCGATGGGAAGCTCATGAATTGTTACTATATATTCACTAGACTTCTAATTTTACCTCACATTAATGGCTATCCTGCCTTTATCCTTGCAACAGTAAATTCCTAGGATGTTTTAAGTTTTGCATTTTCCACATTTTGGTCTTTTGCAGTTCTGCTGGAAATTATTACAAATTAATTCTGGTTTAAGAAACACTTCTAGATGATACTTTTAGAAAGTATAATAACTTCAGAGTAATTCTCCATTAGTAATCAAGACATCAGATTTTTAAATTTGAGTAGTTACTCCAAATTTGTAAAGACTGAAAAAATGTCTCAGGCTCTCATCTCTTTGAGTTCAACAAAAACCTTTGCTCTTTTCTTTAAAAAAAAAGTCCTTGAAAAAGGCTACAATATTTTCACATTTTCTTGACATAGGGAACTGATATTGTCTTAAAAAACAGCAGCAACAAAAACATAGAAAAAGAGCAAGACATGCCCCTTCTATAAGACCAAAAGTCACTGATTTACAACCTGCTATTTGCAGGTTGCATTCAATTTGCAGTTGAAGATCTCCCTTACACATTTTTATGAAGCCAATGTTCTCTACTAATATATTTTTTTAAACAAGTCATAAAAGAATATGATATGGAAAGTATCAACAAAATGTGTCATAAAAGCAAAATTTTCACTTCTGTATGTATTAATGAGTTTTATGGGAAAATGAAATGTTTACTTCCCAACACTTTGCCTGTCCTAGTACAATAAAAAGCTAAAACCTTTTGGAATTAGTTGGAATAAAATAGCTATCAAAAATCTTGCGAATGCAAGTTATTATAATGTCCAAGGATTGGAATATTTTAGTACAGGAACATAGAATTGTAGAGCTGTGAGAACATCAAGAATTTAATATTTCTTAGTAAAGTGGCCCACAATCTGATATCAAACCACAGAATACTGTAACAAAAAGATCCCAGTTCCTTCTTAAAGAGATTTTTTTACAGTCTGCACACACCTACTTGCTATATATTCATTTTCAGTGCTTCTGCAGTACCCTTTAGCATTGCACATCATTGATGTAGTGACCTAAATCTCTATCTTGCCATGTAGTCATGACAAACATTAATTTGTTCTAGGAAACACCCAAGTTGCAGGATGTTAATGTAGGCAGGGTGCTATAAACCTTGAGTGTGCTTTCTGATGACGCTGCCAACTGGCACGTGAGGATAAGGAGTAGATGACATGGAAGACCATGAAAAGCTGTGTAGTGTTTTAAGATGGAGTTTTTCCAGTCCTAGAGGATGGGAAGAAGTTGAGGTGAAGAAGAATTCTCAGTACTTCATGAGTCTTTTCCAGGATTTCTTGTATCCAAATTATGTGACCAATATTTTGTCCAGAATCATTCACTGGCAACGAATTTCTTTACATCATTCATACATGTGAGTTGCCAGTCATATCTGTAGCTTGTATTTTAGGGTCTTGCTGATGACTGAGACAACACTGAAGCCTTGGGACACTTCCTGAATTTGGAATTACAAATCCCCTTGCCTTTTTAATTTCTGCACTTGTTGCATATACCATATAACTCCATCAGTTTGCTGGTCAAATCTTTTTACATCAGTACCAGGTAAATTCGTGTGCACCTTTTGCTTTAACAGCTCTTCTTTCTTTAGTTTGCCAGATTTAGCTCTGCTAATTTCAAAGAGCTATCCAATGCTTCCTTGTAAGAGCTTGAAAGCTGCAAAAATTCATGGTTTGAAAAAAAAAATCCTAAAGCCCCTTCAATAATCACTAAGTCAACAGAATACAAATTGAAAATATTTACTTAGTAGTTGTGTTAGGTTCTTTTGTTTTACTAACTCAAAATTAATTTGAGCCAAGGTTATCTTATTGCTTCAGTCCATAAGGTGGCAGGTTAACAGTTCTAAATTCCTCAAAAATACACTTTAATCAACATATTCTTTCTAGTGGTTGATTTTGCTGTCTTCTGTAGCTACCCTAAAAGTTTAGGTTTACTACTAAGTGAGCCAGAACAGACTTCTCTACAAAGCTTCTCATTCCTGTTGATAAAGGTGCCTGCTAGTTCCATAGCTCAGAAATGTTTGCTGTGGACAAGGTAACAGTGAAGCAGTAGAAGGGGAGGCTCTATTAAAAGGGTGCTATACTAAGTAGCCCTCCAGCAGGAGCTATATTCTTAACAAAAGCTGAAGATATTGTACCATGTCCAGGATCCAAAACCAGCAGTCTACTTAACTTAATCAATTGAAGGAATTAATAACTAAGTAACATGAGTACAAACAAACATGAATATTAACTGTAAATACTCTATAAATATTAATTGAAAGTAAAAATTTAATAGTTAATTACTAGCAATAGGCAAGAGAATAGGTGCTTTCTGGGGCAGCTGCAGGGATACACTTGCCCCCCAAAACAACATACTCAGCTTCCTGGGGAAGATCAGATAATCTCTCTTTAATTGATTCTCCTCAAACTGGTGGTGGTGGTGGTAACACTGCCAGAAACAGATGAAGGATGCTGACTCATTCAAAACAGAGACAAGCATTTCCTTGAACTTTCTTGA
The DNA here is from genome assembly GCA_013399015.1 of Galbula dea. Taxonomy (NCBI): domain Eukaryota; kingdom Metazoa; phylum Chordata; class Aves; order Piciformes; family Galbulidae; genus Galbula; species Galbula dea. The sequence goes on along the minus strand of VWZX01001727.1, from coordinate 1,546,425 downwards.
GATAAGAAGATAGTGATGACCCCTGTAACTCAGGGTGAAAGAAGTAGTGGAAACTAGGATTCTCACAAGTAGGGGCATAAGTGTTAAAATTATATGGCTTTTTTGCAATGTTGTAGACAGAAGACAGGAAGGATGGAAACAAAGCAAGAGCCACTGACAGAAACATGAAGTTCATAATGTTAAAGTATTTTCTTTCATATGGTATATTCAAATTATTCAAACTCTGACCTCTCTAAGAACTTAAGAACAAATGTGGGTTTAGGTCACATATTTTACTTCAATTGCTGCAGTTGTAATGTCTCAAAATTAAATAGTGCAATGTTTGAAGGCTTGTTCTGGATGACTTTGCTACTGCATACATGAACTACTCTTCCTTATACAGACTTTCCTGTAATTCCCAGGGCTTTCCTGGGTGAAATATGTAACACAGTGATTTCCATACCAGTTAGAACAGATTCAGAGAATATCACAAGCAGTATGAAATTGTGCCATTTACTCTTCATCAAATAATGTAATCATTCATGAGAGTCCACTGGGAGCAAACACTGATCACAGAATCACAAAATCACAGAATGTCAGGGGTTGGAATGGACCTTGAAGGATCATCTAGTCCAACCCCCCTGCCAGAGCAGGATTCTTCCCTAACCGGGAATCAAACCTGGGCCCTGGTGGTGAGAGCACCAAATCCTAACCACTAGACCAATCAGATGACCCAAAGTACTTTGGAAAACACATTAGACAAAAGGCATTACAAACCTTTCACAGGGATCAGTTCTAGGTAGATTTCATTTTTAGTTTTGGACAAACAAAATTTAAAGTTTCTTCCCCTTTCCCTTTGAAAAGGTTCATATATAAACCCCCCTTGGAAGCCTAAGAAAATTTCAGGAAATCTCCATGTGCTGCCTTCTAACTCCTGAATTCTGTTTCAAATTCACTTTACTCTTCTGACTCATCTGTATGAGATTTGGATCTAGCTACACTACCACTATCACCTGAGATTCTCCTTGTACAGCTGGTAGAAAAATAAAACTATAAAACCTATTTTCTCTAGTCCAAGAGACCATTTCACATGGTTTACTAATCCTGTTACTGGCAAATTAAGCATAAGCAGTATAATGTCAGAACTTACCAAGAAATTATTAAGAAATGCTTATTCACTGGACATAAAATTATATACTTTGGCTTATAGCTTGGCTGTATCTCATGGGAGTGCTTCTCCTCTCTTGACATGCTGGTTGCTTCTTTAGTATCTCCTATCCCCAAAAATTTATTGCTTTATTATTGTGCTTCTTTATCCTAGAAGCACACAAATTTTCCTCTGGTCATAAATGAAACAAGTAAAATGTTACACGCTGCAGAGCTGCTAAATGTGGTGGTGAGAGACATGCAAAGAGAGACTTCTTAAAACTGTCAGCTAGACAACTTCTTTGGAGTGAAAATGTTAAACAGTGTTAGTTTAAAATATAAAGCAAGAATACCTCAAAGGGCCCTGAAGTAACTAATGTGATGTGGTTCTTCTAAGTACTTGCCATGATACAATTTATCTTACAAGCAATTTGCATACTTCCACAAAAGTCTTGCTGTGTTTGACCTAGAGCTGCTAATTATCGTTCTCCACCCACATGCGTTTAGGAAAAACAGTGAAATCAGTAGCCAGGATACTCAATGCACCATCCAAATACCATCAATCATTCCCTCTTTTCCTCTCTGCTTCTTCCAGCCTTCTTCAGCTCTCAAATCTACCATGTCAGAGTGAAAAACTAAGGTTGAGGCACTAGGACATCTCTGCTGTGTCCGCGACTGAGACACAGGACTGCTTCCCACCACCCTGCTTGGATTTTCCTTTCACATTCTCATGCTACACAACAGACCCTGCTCCAAGATCCACCTGCCTCTCTGCCCTGTATTTCAACTTCCTTCTCTCTGACTTTTAATGACTGATCCTTCTCTGCCCTCTTCAGCACCACTGCTTATTCTGTCTCTGGAGAAGCCTGAGCAGAGGAGAGTCTGTGTTGTCTGCATTGCCAGCTTGTTGCTGGCTCAGACAGGGACAGTGTATGTGATAAGAGAAGACACACAGGTAGCCAGTAGGGAATGTGCTCTTTGCTTCTGCATGTTGAACATGTTGCATGCCACAAATCAGGTTGAAGAGCACACTATATCTTCAGACTTAAGGATCCTAAACTTGTGCATTAAGGCAATGATGAAATATACTCTGTATTGCCAAGTCTTACCCATTCAAGGAATTTACCACAGAGTTGCAAGGACTAGAACTGCTTATACATGACACATTATATTTGGATTTGAAGAATCCTATGCCAGTTCATAAAATTATTAGAGTTTTGTGTAGAATTGTGGCAATGTTGGATTGGAGTTCTTTTCTTTTGGATACCCAAGAGGAGGCACTGTAACCACCATGAGCAAAACCTGGTTAACATCAAGTGTCAGCTCTACTGAGCCACTTGGACTGCACACCCTGTTCCTTCCTAGAGGTTTTCTCAGGCAGGGATGCAAAGCACCATGCCAATAAAGTAGCACCAGAAAATTCTGCCTACAATATGGACATGATAAAAAATTACCCTTGGCCTATCGACACTCTTTCCATCTCCCTCAATCTTTTACAATTTAGACCAGCAATATATGTTGGAATGAAGAAAAGGTTTCTCCCAAAGCCATTATACAGATGCTTATGAAAAATTAGTTTTGACAAACTGGCATTCTAATGGAAAAACATGTTGATGAAAACATTTTTAGCCAGCTTCATTGCAGAGAGAATTGGGCTTTACATAGAGAAGGCAATCTCACAGAGGGTATTCCTGTAGAAACTGGAACAATGAATGTCCTATATGCATTCATAAGACTAGCTGGCATTTGGACCTCCTCCAGCCTGTTAGAAAGACTGGAACCTATTTCTGAATAATGCAGTGATAAAATGAGTGTGATGGTAGCACCCTGAACTACCAAGCTTGTAAGAATGAGGCTGACACAGTATTTTCAGTAGAGATAATTTGACTGGTATTTTTTTACATTAATGCTTTCATCAGTATTCTGCATCAATCACCAATACTCTGTATGGAAGGTATCTTCAAAATCAGCATCGCAAGAATACTGACATACATGGTTTCAAAACTAGTTAATTTTAAAATGCTTTAACATGTGTTTCTTAAGGATAGCTAATAAAATAGATTTTGTCATCATCAGAAGCATTATTCCCTTTACTCCATAAATGTTAAGTGGTTCAGTCTTTCAATCAGAATTTTGAAGCCGTAACACTGTGCCAGTGTATTCTCCAATACAGTATGCTTTCAGTTCGTGGCATAGTTCCAGGATAAATAAGGCAATTTTGTATAGTGACTAGCTTCTACACAAATGGAGCATTTCCAAGAAGAAGTTTATACTGTTATTGTCAGTTGCAGCTAAATCCCTCAGAAAAGTTGTCATGCATAAATTTGTCTATATTTCTTTCTACTACTTCAAATGCTTGAAGAAAAATTCTACTACTATTAAATACTTTTGTAAGAGAGTCGCAGCTTGCTGTGTCAAGTGTTTTCTAAGAAGAAATCAGACAAATAACTATAAATGTTCATTTTATTTTGTTTTTACTGATTAGTCTTGCTACCAAACTTTAAAAAAAATTTTGTTTTGGTTTGGCTTAGTGAATGTTATCTAGAAAAGAACATAAAAATCATTACTAAATTGCCCCCAGATGAATCAAAACTTGCAAAATGCATAAGGAAGCATAAGGTAGGTGTTAACACAGTGATAGTAGGGTACAGATGGAATGAAACTTCAGATAGGAGTAATTTAAAAACTGGCTCAAGTTGTACTAAAGATCATCAACAAGAGCCTTTAACATCTCTGAAATAAAAGAACTGAGAGAAAACTACTGATTATCTGCTTAAAGCAAAAACACTGAATCAGTATCTGTAGAAGCACAAAATGTCTATTAAGCCTCTTTCAGGTTTGGAAAGCCTGAGGTTTTATAATTTCACAAGGTAGATGTAACATGAGGAAGTTCAGTTCTAAATTTTCCTTTTCTGTCAAAGACAGCATTGATGAATCCATGGATTTATGCCTCAGTGATTTTAATCCTTCAGATTAAAAGAGAGATTGCTGGCTGAGGCTATAGTTGAACAGTCTCAGATTTTATTGTGCCTTGGATGTGCTGAAATTCTGAGCAATGTGAAGTAATAGGGAAAGTCAGGAGCTTTCACCATGGTGGGGTTTTTCCTTGTGGGTTTTTGTTGTCGTTGTTGTTTTTTAATATGTTCCCTCCACAAGGTTATAAACAGACAAAGGTCTTTCATCCTTAAAAATGCCCATTTTCTTCACTGCCTTGAAATCCAGACAGGCTGAAAAGCTGCTGTGTTAACATTTCTGCAAGGGAATGGTTGAACTCTCTGAATCCCAAAGGCCCTGATTGCCATCAGCCAGGTCAGCAAGGCTGTAACCAAGGAGGCAAAGAGAGAAGAAGGACAACATGCAGCTTCTTCTGGTGATGTTTAGCTGTATAGGCTGCTCTGCAGTGCTGATCTGAATGTCACAGTCAACCCTCCCCATGGAAAGAAACATGGTATGACAGGGATGGTCAGACACAATTTCCTGTGTGTACAAATGCTAGAATCTGGATCTGGTTTCAGTTAACAAGCAAATGAAAACTTGGGGCATTACCTTAACGCTCTGTTTTCTCATGTTTAGACATTTCCAGAAAATGAACTGGGGTTTTGCAAACCAAATCCTGAGGACTTCTCCTGAAGGCCTGTCTCTTACGGCAAGTTTCTTAAATCCATGTTCTCCTGAGTGGGAGTTTTCCCTCAGACTTAACTTGTTTCTTGGTCTTGTACCACAGAATCCTGAATTCAGACTTGTAATCTATTTTGAAGGCAATCTGGGGACAAATCTTGGCTTGGTTTTGCTCTGGTAGTCAAAAAGCTAGACCGATAGGAGTGGTAAACAAGGCATTCTTTTCAGCAGGCTGTTTTGAGTCCCAGTTGTCTTCCTGCCTGTCTTCAGGTGACATTTCCTTCTCGGACATGATAAATGGATGGGATATCTGCTTGCCCCCCTGGTGTCCCCAGCTTTTAGCAGTCCTTCACTCAGCACATGGGTTTTCTCCCATGCTTGTTTCCCATAGCTGTGATTTTAAAGGTCAGGATCTGCAGTATCTAAGTCTTGTGGCTAGAAGAGCTATCAAACTCAGCCTTGCATACTAAATAGTGTCTGTGGAAAGAAGCAGTACAGATACTTTGAACTTGGAGACAGATCACAGGAGATAGTTGTTTGTATCTCTGTAGATGGTTTATGTGCAATTTAACAAGACAGCCGAATCCTCTACAAATAAACAGGCCTCCTTTTTTTAGCAGTGATTTAACCCTCATCCTGCGTGAGAAATTTATTTGATAAAAAAAGCTTGACCTTCTTTTTTTGCTTATATTGCTTTTTTACAACTCTCATAACCAGAGCAACTCCTTACAAAACCTGGCAGATAATTGTTTTGACTATGAGTAGCTACAATTTAAAACTGTCAGTGTTCTTGAAGAAGGTTATGCTGAAACCCCCTTACTTTTTGAGAAGTTATCTTGCAGAATACAAATCATCATCCATTTCCCAGGATTAGGGTCCTGAGCCTTCAACTTGTTTGGAGCATTTCTTTATCCATGGAAGAAGAAACTGAGACAGTTTAAAAGCAGTAAGTGCCACCACCACAACAGCAAGGGATGAGTGAAAAACTACTGCATTTGGCAACGAGCTGCATCATTTTCCAAACAGATTTTTGAGTATTTTATGGAAGCTGTTCAGTCATCAATGAATCCAACATACAGAAAGATATGCAGGTGATGATGCATTGGAACAGGTTACCCAGAGAAGCTGTGGATGTCTCATCCCTGGAAGTGTTCAAGGCCAGGTTGGATGGTGCTCTGAGTAATCTGGTCTAGTGGAAGGTGTCTCTGACCATGGCAGGGGAGCTGGATCTAGATGATCTTTAAGGTCCCTCAATTGAAATCATTCTATGTTTCTATGATATCTGGCAACTTTTAAGCACTTTTACAGGAACTTGTGTAACAGCAGAGAATATGATAGAAAAAACCCTTGCTATCCTTTGAAATTTTTATAGAAAGCTGTGTGCCTAGCAAGAACAAATGTACTCTGACAGAGTACAATGCAGTCAAAATCATTATCAATTTTGTGCTTAACATTGCATGCAATTGCTAGTGCAGCTTTGTGCAATGATGCTGAGGGAAGTTTCCAGCCCTTTCCTCTGGAAACATTCTTACAAACACTATTCCGAGGAGCTGACTATGGGTTGGAAAGGGCTACTTCTGAGATGACGTGGGCTTGACAAACTCTCAGTGCTCTGAAGTAGAACAACCAACCTTATCTTATTGTCTGGCTGTTATAAATATGTCTTTGTCACACCTGAAGTTTCACCTCTTCTGCTAATGCATGACATAACCAGGAGCAAATAGAGCTTTTCGATCCTTTCATGATTTGCATAGCAGAAAACCTGTTAGCACAGTTTCCTGAGTAACACCATTCATTCACATAGCGTTCAGCTCCTGTAAAGCATGTCAGAAGTGACAAGCAAAGAATTCTTCTCATGGCAAGGTATGATGCTTTGGATGTGAAAGACGCCTTGGTAGCTGTGTGGTATTGTGAGATTTGTGACGCATGGCTTTCATTTCCCTCTGATCTGAAACCTAAAGTGACGTGCACTGATGTGCTGTGTGGTGCGTACAGTTTCCTAGGTCTAATACAATGTGTGTGTGTGTGTGAATATGAGATTGACTTACAAAGCTTTTTACTATCTTACCAATACCTTCAGTAGTGCTCACAATGTATGATGGAATAGGCACTAAGCTGTGAATAAGGCACTGGACTGCTCATAAAAATCAGGCTTTGGAACAAAGGCATCTTTAAAGAAATAAGCTTACTGGAAACCTAGGATAGCCACATATTTCTATATTCTAGGTTTTGGGGGTTTTTACAGCTTTTTGCAGAAAACCTCATACTGATTATTTGTGCTGTTGGAGCAGGTGTCCTCCTAGATTACTGCTACTGACTTCCAAGTAAGGGAAGGGCAGTGGCATGCTGGCGTTGGTACAAACCCAGAAGAAAGCTAAACAGCTGGGATAAAACACTGCACAATTCTAGCATCTTTGGAAGCATATCTTCTTTACCTCAAAGGAATTAAGGGGAGTTCTTCTAAGAAGGTAACATGGCCAACAGCCCAGCTGAAGTGCCGGTACACCACTAGATTAAGAAATGGGTAGAATGTGAAGAGCTCTGTCTGAAGAACAGACACAAGCAGACCAAAAGCTTATGGGTAAGAATTACAGACAGGCAACAAAGGGAACCTTGTGGTTGTTGTCTACTGTAGGCTACCTGATCAAGGAGAGACTATTGACAAAGTCTTCTTGCTTCAGCTACAAGAGCAAGGCATCATACTCCACAGTCTGTCATCCTGTCAAGAAGGTTGAAAATGTCCCTGCTCACTGCAGAGGTAGTTGGACTAGATGACCTTTAAAGGTCCCTTAAAATGCACTCTGTTCCCTCATCCAGGTTGTTAATGAGTATATTTAAAAGTACTGGTCCCAGTACCGACCCCTGAGGGACTCCACTAGACACAGGCTTCCAACTAGACTCTATCCTATTTAAATAAGGAGATTCTGATTGTACTTTCAGAAACATGCATTTTAGAGTTATATACCAACATCTAGATGAATCTATTTGTCTACATGAAACTCTGAAATCAGGTATAGTGGATCGCTTTCAAACTGTGTGCTAGTTTTCCTAATAATTCACTTTGCTGGAGTTTATCCCAGCATAACTGTGAAAGGATGCCAAAGGCTCAGATGGGATCTCTCTTGCAGCCCAGCCAGCACTTCTTACCAACCATCCCTTTTGCTGTGGCTAGAAGTGGGCTTGAGAACGTTCAGACTGACACTGACAGACCTCCCCCTTCTCTGCAAGGTTACAACAACTGTTTTACCGTTTCTTCCCCGGGAGGGATATCAGGCATTGGAAGAGGCTACCCAGGGAGGCGATGGAATCACCGTCCCTGGAAATGTTCAAAAATGTGCAAATGTGGTGCTTGGGACATGGTTTAGTAGTAAGCATGGTAGTGTTGTGTGGATGATTGTACTTGATGATCTCAGAGGTCTTTTCTAACCATAATGATTCTATGATTCTCTACGTGCTTCTTTAATTGGACGCGAGGGAGCTATTCAGGCACCGTTTCGCCCGAGGAGTTTTCCCCGCTGCCCCTAGTCTCTGAGGGTCCCGATGATCTTCCTCGAAGGCAGGTGAAGGGTGGTGGACTCCGTTCCCCACCACACCCGGAGAAGCACTTTTTGGGCGGAGCATCCCCAGTGCCTCTCCGAAGCACTCCCGTTCGGGAGCACGGCGGGACGAGCCTCCCGCACCGGCAGGGGAGGGCGGACGAGGGAAGGAGGGGGCTAGCGTCAGGCTCTGGGCAGCCACTGGAACAGTAGCTCCCCCCTCGGCTAGCCTCGCCTCCCGCCGCGGGGGATAAAGGCACCTGAACGGGCGATCCGCGCCGCCGGAGAGGGAAGGCGGCGGGCAGCGGCGACGGCCTAACGGGCGTGAGGGGGTCGGGCGGGGCTCTGCCTCACAGACCCCTCCATGCGCCTCGCCGGCGGTGCCGGCTCGCCCCGGGCGGCGGCTCCTCCCGGGAACAGCAGCCGGTGGCGGGCGGCGGAGCCCGGTGGCGGCGGAGGCGACGGCAGCAGCCCCAGCCCCGAGGCGTGGTCCGGTTCGCCCAACGGCAGCCTGGGCGGCTGGGACCCCTTCGGGCGGGACGAGGAGCTAGCGAAACTGGAGATCGCTGTCCTGGCCGTCACCTTCGCCGTGGCGGTGGTGGGCAACGGCAGCGTGCTGCTGGCCCTGCGGCGCACGCCTCGCAAGGCGTCCCGCATGCACCTTTTCATCCGCCACCTCAGCCTGGCCGACCTGGTGGTGGCCTTCTTCCAGGTGCTGCCCCAGCTCTGCTGGGAGGTGACCCACCGCTTCCACGGGCCCGACGGGCTTTGCCGCGTCGTCAAGCACCTACAGGTCTTCGGCATGTTTGCTTCAGCGTACATGCTGGTAGCCATGACCGCCGACCGCTACATCGCCGTCTGCCACCCTCTGAAGACGCTGCAGCAGCCCACCAAGCGCTCCTACGGGATGATCGCGGCCGCCTGGGCACTCAGCCTGCTACTCAGCACCCCGCAGTACTTCATCTTCTCCCTCAGCGAGGTGGAACGCGGCTCGCAGGTCTACGACTGCTGGGCACACTTCATCATGCCCTGGGGGCCCCGTGCCTACATCACCTGGATCACTGGCGGCATCTTCGTCGCGCCCGTCCTCATCCTCGTCACCTGCTACGGCTTCATCTGCTACCACATCTGGGGCAACGTCAGGGGCAAGACGCGCCCGGGGGAGGCGGCGGGGGGCGGTTTGCGTCGGGCGGGCGGCGGTGACCCGCGGCGGGGTCTGCTGCTCGCCCCCTGTGTCAACAGCGTCAAGACCATCTCCCGCGCCAAGATCCGAACCGTCAAGATGACCTTCGTCATCGTCTCGGCGTACGTCGTCTGCTGGGCACCCTTCTTCACAATCCAGATGTGGTCCGTCTGGGACCAGCGTTTCTCCTGGGTCGGTAGGTGACGGGGGATGCCTCGGCTGGGATCAGGAGAGCTCCCCACCGCTTTCCCTTCGGCACGCCTTGGGGTCCTCCGGGGATTCACTCGGCCTACCCCGGGGCGGTGTGCTGGCCTGAGCCAACGGTGCTGGAGATGGGGCGAGGAAGCCGAGAGCGGGACCGGGGCGGACTCTCACTGAACGGGCCCCTCTACCCCACCCTCGGGGAACAGGGGCTGAGCCGATGAGCGGTGAGGGGGGCAAGCCCTCGGGGCCTCCACACCGGCATCGGCTCCACTCCCGGACTGGACAGACCCGGGGAGCTGCGGCGCGGGGGCAACTGATGGCAGCTGGACCTCAGGGAAGGAACAGCAGCCTCCAAGTTCTCTCTCATCCAGAGCAAAATTAGCGGATGGGAGCTGAAACACCTGCTATAGTAATTGGAAGCAAGCAGCATTTTCTTCCATTAGAGGCTTCCGATTACTAAAACTTTAAAAATGTTTTGTGCTGGTTGTAAGCATACACACATGTATGTCACAAGTAAATTATACGAGCACGGAACTTAAGCCTTTTTTCCTGTATCTGCCCTGTGTGTGCGTTCCCTGCTGTCTAATAATGGGGTTTGAGCACACCCTGAAACCTTCCACTCAACAGAGCTGTCACCCCTGCGTAGCTCCTTTAGTCAGCCACCACTTCTCATGAAGCTGGCACATACTAAATAGTATTTTGGAGATACCTGTCTTGCTGTTAAAATTGGCTGAAAACGATTGGTAAGTTTGTAAGTTACTAACTTACGTAATAGGGAAGAATAATAATAGTAATAGGGAGTAATAGGGAATGGCAGGCAGCATAGGATTTCCTCATTATTGAAAGCAGTGGGAATTTTGCTATTGCTTCGTAGTGTAACCGATTTTTAAAACAAAAGTCTGAATAAAAACTGTTAAGTATTTCAAGTCTGAACTTATCAAACATGGATAAACATCAGTGGAAGTGGGACTGAAACATTGGTTTGGATGGATAGTTCAATAAATTCTGTCACAATTTTTTGAGGTTTATTCAAACTCTTTGACTTCAGTGGCAGCCTTGCATAAATAAGAACTTTACTGATTGTGTCCTTATTACTCATTTCAAATGCTGTTCCTCAACTCTTAGAACTAGAAGTATTCAGGAAAAATAAATCCAACAGTTAACAAAACAATTGAGTGAATGGTGCAAAGGTTCCTTTGATGTTTAAACCACTTTCTTTCCCTCTCCCCAGATTCTGAAAACACTGCGACTACCGTCACAGCTCTGTTGGCCAGTCTGAACAGTTGCTGTAACCCATGGATCTACATGTTCTTCAGCGGGCACCTCTTGCAAGACTGCATACAGAGCTTCCCTTGCTGCCAAAAAATAAAGCAAACACTGAGTAAAGAAGATTCAAACAGCAACAGCAGGCGGCAGACTTCTTTTACCAATCACAGAAGTCCAACCCACAGCCTGAACACCTGGAGAGAGTCACCCCACTCCAAATCGACCAGCTTCATCCCCATTCCAACCTGAGACAGGCCCAGGGCAGGCAGGGCTTGCAGCCCCATAAGAGGGCTTGGGAAAGTGATGGCACAGCACTTCAAGCTGGTCAAAGGCACCAGGCATGGTAGCAGGGAATGACTAAGATGTCCACAAGCAAAAATGTGCTGCATTGCTTGATAATGTCTTCTGCAGCTTGTAACTTATTTTCTAAAAGATATTTAGGACTTGGGCAGCTGATGGGGAGGTGTGACAACAATAAAGCAATTATTTTTCTAAATAGAATTTAGTATTTTAAGGGTTATTTTTGTTTCTAAAATACTAAGTGCATTGATTGTTTTTTGTTCCTAATAGTAAAAATAGTGGAGTTGGCATGTGTTGGGGTAACTCCACTCTCTACTGTTAGAGTCTTAAACTTCTCATGATTGTCCAAAGAAGTTACAAGGAAAGAAAATGAAATCAGCAAGATCACAAAATGCAAAAAGAAGAGTTAGGAGAAAGTCCTGACTGTCCAGATAAGCAATGTGGTTAGACAGGTGCTGAGTTATTGGGAGTTTAATTAATTGTACTGCTTTATCTTGTAAAGGTCTAGCAATTCTCAGCTAATGAAGTTTAACCGCCCTTGTGAAGACAACCTTCAGTGCTGTCAATGTCTGTATTGTATGTTGTGGGGTTTCATTTTTAAGGTAAAATTTCCTTTTCCCTTCATGTTGATGGAAGTTATAACTTTGTGTCATTGCACCTACTTTGGTTTTCTTAAACTATTTTTAAAAAGTCTATTGATAAATAAGTATGATAAGCTATGACTAACTCAGCACTGCTACAAACAGATACACCAGGAAAACTCATCTTGGCTATCAGAACCACTTGCTTTATGGATGAGAATTTCGTCTTTTCTTTTTTCTTCACTAAGACAGGTAGGGTCAAGCCACATTTATTAGTGAAGCAAATAGCCCCCAAAATTTGGAAAAATGTGGGTGTTTGGTAAGAGCTGAAGCATCTGTATATTCCAAGACACAGATCTGAGAATAAAACTTACAAGTCTTATATGTAGGAAGATATAAAAATTGTTGATGATGTTGGTTTGTTCTTTTTTGGCAGATCATGGCAATATAGCCTTCAAAATTTGCAGTAAATTGCAACAGAAAGTCACCACAGCACATTTTCTAATTCTAAAGCATTCAAGGTGTGCTTGTTTTCACTACTACGCATGCCAAGTCAAATTAGTAGTTACTACAGCTTATAAATAATCCTGTTATGTCTTTCTGTGGGGTCTGACTTTTACCAAGCAACTGGGTTTTTGAAGCAGCTCAAATAAGTTTTGCTGTGGTTTTAAAGTCCTGAGAATCTCTTTGAGAAGTACAGCTACCTGTCTGTTCCGTCTTCCTGGGCTCTCTGGGCCTTGAAATCCATGTGTTCCCCTGGCACCACTCAGGACTTCTGATGCAGTTCTAACTGGCTCACTAGAGCACTGGGACATGTGTACAGCTGTGTGAAGTGTGTGCTTAGGTTTGCAAGGAAGAACCTCAGCAGCAGGTTTCTCTCTTTCCCACCAAAACCAGACAAACAAGATTGCTTTCGCAAGAGAAAAATTGGGGCTGCAACTGTGGCTTTAGCTTAGCATGGTGCTGGCCCCATGCCTGTCACAATAATGGTAGCGGAAATTAACAGAGCTAGGTGCAGGGTAAGATCATATTTAAACCTATTGTCCACTTCAGAAGCTCTCAGACATATCACTGACTATTTTGGGCAAAGAATAGGGAAGATAATAGATAAAAATCTGGAAAAAAAAACAAACAAAACCTTAGATTTTTGTGGTCACTAAAGAAAACCTTAGCTCTTCTCTCCACATTTCTTGTTACTGTTTCCTGGTCTAGTGTTTTGTTCTTCAAAGCACTAGAACACAAAAGGATAGCACAGTGGAATGGCTAATATTTAACAGTCTAACTTTTTGACCACCTTTAATGCACAGATGTGACTACAGCTCTCGCCAGTTCTTGGTGAACATTTGTGAACCTGAAGTTATATTTTAGTCCAAAAAAATGCATGCAGTGGCATTGGGGGTGTGTGTATTTGTGCACATAACATGTACTGCATATGTTTTGCAAGTAGGTAATTCACAGTTACTGAAATGGCAAATGTTTCAAGTTAAGTACGCTAGCCTTTGCCTAGTTTTCTGTTTGTGTTACTACGTTCTTTGTACATAAAATATGGATTAAAAGACAATTAGATGTACTAACAGAATTTTCATGTTTGTGGAACTGAATTATTTTCCTATTACACTTTATATTCAAACAGAGAAGATGATGAGGAAACAAATGCAAAATGTTGATAATAACACTAAGCTGGGTAATGACCAATATAAAAAAAGTTAAACAGACTCAAAATTACCATTTTCAGATTCTTCCAGCTCTTTGTGTTGGTGTTACTAGAATTGCAACATTTGAAAGACAGTTGGATGGCAGAAGTGGAGCACATGAGATGATAGAGAAGATGGAAAGGATTTTGTTTTTCTAAATAAGAAACATCTGTTGCCAAACCCCTCTCCCCTTTTTTTTTATTCATTTATTTTTAAATTTGCAGGTAAACATACTGTTGGCTCAGAAAAAAAGAAGTTGTGGAGTTTTTTTCTGTACTACCACATCAAGACCAGTCTACAAGAAGACAGAAGTTCATATGGGCCCAATCCTACAAAGACAAAGGCTTTGTCTGCAGCAGACCATAGGGCTAGTTCCAAATTGTCCAGATTGAAGGGTCTTATTAAAGTGCATGCACACTCCTTTCCAATTTGTGCATATGGAAACCAGGGCAGAAAAAAGAAAGGAGCTGCAGAGCTGGATATTATCCCAGGGCATGTACTGGTGGCCGAGCTTTGGGAAGCGAACCCAGATATTACAGTAGAGCCGTTGCTGAAATAGTGAACTACTTGCTGCATAGGGGAAGCTCTTACACAGTTTTCCTAGACTGAGCTCCCCACTTACAGGAAGGACTAATTAAATACAGTGTCCTCTTCTAAAAAGTGACTGCATGAGTTTCAATTGTACAGTCTCTTCTGTACAGGATGGGAAGAAATCCTTTCTGTACATAGAAGACTGGGGAGATAGAAAGAAATTAGTGTTCACAAATGCTAGTTTGGAGCTTTAGTTACTATTACAGGACAGTATTCTGTGTTTTTCTTTAGCAATGAGCTTTGCTGGAAAATGTAGAACCTGCTACTTGGGTAAAGGAATTACAAAGCATATAAATGAATAGGTTTCAAAATTCAGGAATAGATCACAGCTGCTTCACAGGGAGCAGTCCTAGCTGGTTCAGGTAACAGTCCCTCACACAAGAGTAGGTCCAGCTAGTCTTGAAAAAGGCAGGGAACTGTCAAAGGTAAGGTAAGTCATGCAGAATGGTTTGTGCATGTATGTAAAAAGCAAGCGAACAAGAAACGCAGCTAGTCCCTGCTGGGCTTTGTTAGAGCCAGCCAGCACAGGTCTGTCTCTTCCAGAAGCAGTCCTGCAGAAAGTCCTGGATTGCTACTTTGTTAATGGATTAATATTGTACCCCTGTTTTGGTACAGCTGCCATGTCTTAGTATAAACTTGATTGCAGTAACAGTTTACATGCAAATTAGCCTTAGGTCTTCATAGGGACATTTTAGCTGAATTCCTGACACAGTTCATTGGGTTACTTAATTTCTGGAAAGCAAAGCTGTGAGGCAGTATTGGGAGTGCAAGGTTCTGTTCCCAGCTGTACCCTGAGGAGACCAGCAAGTCTGCCTAATTCCAGGTGTTCAAGATGATGTTTGGTACAAGTGGACCTTAGTCTAACTAGAGAAGGATCTTTTGAATGTTTCCTGTCAATTGCCCATTTCCAATCCTTTTTGCAGGAAGGTGGATAGGAGGGGAAGATTAGGGGTGTTGCACTTTCTCAGTACTCTGCAAGCAAAGGATGGCTTTCAGAAAATATTGTCAGGGCCAGTGGAAGGACATCTACAATTTCACACCTCTTCATTAGCCCAGGTTTTTCCCTTTAACTGATGAAGTAAATACAGAAGTGTCTGCCCCTACATTTAATGCCAAATGAAGTCAATTCCAAGAACAGTTTTGACCCACTGTGGTTCATTATGGTTTTCTATAAGGTGCTAACACTATTAACAATTGCATAAACAGGAATTAAGATTTAATGCTGTCTGATTGCAGAAATAGGGATTACCATTTCATGACAGTCTACTGTTGAATTGCTTCTACTCTGCAATAGAACAAAGTGCTATTGATATCACAGGCCTGCTTCCATGGCAGTATTTTGTATGTGTAGGACTATGGCTTTTTTTTTTTTCTGCTCAAATGTGGTAGGCCTATGAGACCTGCTTAATCATATTTATGACTTTTACTTCTGCCACTGGTCAAAAAATACAGCCTTACCAGAACTGAAGAAAAATTATCATCATGATTTGGATCCCTTTTTGACTTATGAATTACTGGTTAGGATACATTTCTTCTGTGTTGTCCTATTCGACATAAATCATTCCAGGCTGTGGCCCTTGAACCAAGGAGTTTTCAGTCTAACACAGAAAAAAAACCAAACACCAAACAAACAAACAAACAAAACAATCACTGAGCCTTAGAACCAGGCTGGTAAAGATTACTCTTGCAGAACACGAATATTCTGGACAATGATGTCATAAGCAGAAGCAATCCTGCCGTTGGTGTTCCTCTTTGTGTTCACCTGCCTCATTCCTCTCTAGACTGGCTGGTAGGCACAGATATGGAGTGGCTGCTGCCACATGTTCACTGTTGTCTGTTGCCCCTTACAAATGCTCAGGCACTGGCAGGACACTGGAAGGTCTGTATTGTACCTCCAATTGATAGTGGCCACATATCTAGTACTGGTCAAGTTAATTTGCTGGTGCCTGAGTTATCCTTCTGTAGTTTAAGGTAATAATGTTTATCTTCCTCTGTAAATTCTTATAGGACACATGGATAAGAAATGCTATGTGTATGTTCAATATCCATTTTCAAGCAAAGCACTGGCAATGGATGCTGCAGGTAGCCTATCAGCTTTTACACCTTAGAAGCAGAACATGACAAAATTGGCATTACAAACTACTTGGCTGTCCAGGGCATGAAGCTCATTGTGTAAGATAAAATGTAGGTAACCAGAGACTGTCACAGTAGCAGACCTGGCCTTTTCCATAACTACTGCTGTGATTGCTCTTGCTGTATTCACTCCTGTCCCTGGTAAAGGTTGCTGCAGGAAGAATGGGGAAAGGGACCACAGGACCAGAATCAGTCAGGGTTGTCGTTGAAAGACATTAATTTCAAATTCCTTTTGGAGGAAGAAATGTTGATCCTATCAAGTAAAAAACCCACAGTGAATTTTAGGAGAAAGCAAATTGCTCAGCAGCAAATATTACTCAGAAAGCAAATAAACCATGTCCTAGCCTAAAGATGATTTGAAACTATGAAGATGTTCTGCATTTTACAATTGTAAGATATGATTTGTATATTTAGAAGAGGAGCTCCTTGCCTTTTGGATCTGAAAACACAAAAAGCTCTCTAAAAATCTGATAAGTATCTCTGCTGAGATAGCTAGCTACAAGGCTATGTCTAAAAAAAGACTGATCTCTTCAAGTTAAGCATTCAACACATGACTTTTAGGGTCTTGGCCCCGCAATAAAGAAATGCCCTGTGGGAAATATGGGCAGCAACAGAGCTTCCAGGAAGGAGGAAGGAAGAAGCCTAAATACCACTCCCGGTTTTGGAAAGAGACAATAAAGTCAGGCTAAATGTCATAATAGGTGCCTATATCTTCAAGCTAAAAGGCAACAGTCTTCCCATTGTTTTAAAAAGATTTTGGTTGAAGATAGTGTGTGAGTGAAGAGTGGTGGATGAATAATCCAGAGGATTAAGAGGCATCTAATGTTGCAGCATTCTTGTCAAAAGAAGTCTGATTGGGTGCTGGTCAAATGTTTTTCTAAGTAAGAGTGGTAACTGTACAAAACAGTGACAAAAGTAACAAAAAATTGGATAGCAAATGCTCTTTCCTGGCAGAGTTATGCAGTAGACATCTGCAAACTGGGGTAGGCATAGACAAATGCAACCTCCGAAATACTGCAGGTGTCAGTCATCTCAGAGGAAACCTGATAACAATTCAGTCAATCGTTGGCTGTTGTGTTGTTGGTTCAATGTTGGGTGGTTTTTGTTTGTTTTGTTGAGGCCCAGTGTAATTGGACAACAGATTCTCATTTTTTACCAAATTTGTGACCCGAGTGCCTCAGTATGGGCGCTCAAAGCTGGAGGACACAAAGGTAGAGTTCATTTTCATGAATATATGTACAGTGCAGATGTGTTCATCTGAGCAAGAGTGATTATTTTTGTAGCCAAGGCACAACTAGTTTGGAGTCATCACATGGAGGATGTCAGCATCTGATCAGAAGAATGCTGCTTGGACCTCCACTGATACACAGATCAGAAGACTTTTTATTCATTGATTGTAATGACTGATAGACATCTATCTCAAATTGGCACACCTCTACTGCAGATAGCCATCTACAGGTGCTATTTGTTTTATTGTCAGACTCAGACCTCCACATTACTAATTCAGGGTTTTACTTCATTTCAGTGCAACTACAAGATATTGCCATCTAATAGCATCATATTTATTTGAATAGAGCTGATGACACTTTCCCAATAGCCAACAAAAAGTGGCTCATATTGCAAGTTCTGCCAGCTGTGTGCCTTTGTTGGTCATGTCACAAGCAAGGCCAAAACCAAAATGAGCCTAGAGATTGATTTACCTCCTCACAGCCAGGTGACATCTCTGACCTTATAAAGAAGGAATGAGCTGTGCCCCCCACCCCTGGGAGTATGATGGAGTAGCTTCAAGGGAGGTGCTCCACACCACTAATGTAGGCACCTATCTCCATTTCCTCTGTGTGGGCCTGAAGGAAATCTGGGTCTCTTTTGGGAGACAACTGGTTAAAAGCCTTTTTTACATGCTGCTAGCTGGGATGGGAATATTTCCAAAAATGGGGAATGAACTTCCTTAGCAGTGAGAAGCTAGATCATAGAAGGATAAAGTGTAACGTGTCTTGGACATGAGAAGTAAAAGAAGTTTCTTTGTGGGTTTTTTTATCTATCACAAGTACTAGCTGAGACTCATTTCAGTGAGCTTGTTAGCTGCAGTAAACCTATCTCTTTATGTCTGGTGTTTCATGGGAGAATAACAATTCTTTTGATTCAAACCATAGCACTAGCACATCACAGTCTTGCTGAGATCTATGTTTGACCTGGCACTACAATACTGACATCAATTTCTAACATTAAAGCTGACTAAAATCTAGTCAGTATATCTACACATATCTTGACTTTAACCTTTTTTTACCAGCTCTAATGATGACACTTTCAACATAAGATTTTAAAGCATCATTTTCCAATGATAGGGGTTTATCATGGAATAATTTATTTATTTATATTCTTTACACAGAATCACAGAATGTTAGGAGCTGGAAGAGTCCTTGAAAGATCATCTAGTCCAACCCCCTTGGCAGAGCAGGATTCCCTAGACCAGGTCACACAGAAATGCATCCAGATGGGTTTTGAACATCTCCAGAGAAGGAAATTCCACAACCTCTCTGGGCAGTCTTTAGTGTTGGTGATTTATAGTTAACCCCATCTTAGCGGTCTGGCTGCTTTTTCCTTTATTCAGATGTCTCCAAATTAATCTGTGAGTAGTTTTCACCAGGCTTGGAGATGTTCCTCTAACAAAACTGTAGGATAAAATAGCTAGTGTTTTAGCTGGTACAAATCCTCAATATCAGATGCCTGCTTTCATTTCAGTGAAAAAGCCAGAGCAAACCAACTTACTGCTAATTAGCAGAAACACAGATAACATATGCCAAATATTTGGATTAATCAGCTATAAAATATAAATATTTTTAAATGCATTTTCTTCAGACTCTGTGATTTATAGGTATTATGCACCAGAATACTTGTTTTTCAAAATAAAATTAATCTGAAATGAAGAGCACTTGAAACTGTTCATTCTTTGTCTTTTTTTTTAATCTTCTTAACCTGAAGTTCTTTTCTGTCTTGCAATCATGTACTAAGCATGAAAGAATTCTTCCATCACATTACAAAAGAATTTTCCAAGAGTAATACAGTGATCTTTATGCTTATCTGTCAGGTAAATTACAGAATCCTGTGAGTATTGGATATACCAATTATAAGAATTAAGCTGTGCAAGCATGCTTTCAATTAATTTACCTTTGATCATTTGTATAACTTTGTCATCAGAAAGGATTCATCTCTTCATTGCAGCTCTTTTCAGTGAAAGTACTTGCACAAAGAAGCAAGCTCACTCGCAAGACAGACCCAGCTCTGCCATCTCTTGTAGGTCTTGTGTTCCCTCATTGCATGTCCCAATGTTATATGCAATGAGGCAACAGCAGTGAAGGGGTGAGAAATCACAAACACCCTTTGTCACAAAAGGAAATGGTTGCGTTTCTATCACTTTAACAGTGGGAGAAGAAACATATGAGACAGAACATCGTGACCCTGAGAACCAGAGGAGGCCAGCACATAGCTCCTCCCTACTGCAGGCTGTGTCCAAGGAGCCAGCTCTAGTGCTCCTGGCTTTTTAGTTTATGTTATTTTGTTTTCAGGCAGCTGGTGTTTCCCTGGACAGCAGAGAAATACTAATGCACCAAACCCATGTCTTTACTTAGCAGTGCCTTAGGCTCCCAGGATGGAGCCTGCTACATCTCTGAGCAGGATGTCCCAGTACAGTTTGCAGCTGTTGCTCCTCTGCTGAAGAGTGTAGCAATCCTGAGATTGAGCTGGGTTTCATCCTCAGTGCAGCAGGCTGCTACTGGAGCATCCTGTGGCCCCTCTTTGCCAGGAGAAACAAACCCAGTCTCAGTCTCTCCTCAAATCACTGAGTACGTTGGCAGCTTGCCACTGGATCCTCTGCAGTTCTTCCACATCCCTCTTCAGCAGGCGACATGGTTCCACATGTGATCCTACCTTCAGCAAGCAGAGCCTGATTTGCAAACCACTTTTCCTAATGTAACTCAGTTCCCAATTTCTGCTTGTTTCCAGTCAGAGTGTGCTGTTGGCTCATGTTGGCCTAGGTATTCCCTGTAAAGACGAGTCCTTTCGGCAGGAATGACCACACCAGGCAGCATTTTGCACCTCTTGAACTTGCCTTTTCCCTGCAGGGGTCTTGGCAGCTCCCTTCCTGTGCCACAGCACTGACACTGGGATGGGACCTATGTACCTGCTGGTCTTTCTACTTGCAGGTAGAGTGTACAGGGGAGCTGTTGAGATAACCCTGCACTGGCACACTCTGCTCTCTGTGGGGTTTTTGAGTGGCACTGTTCCTCACCTGTGGCTTCTGTGAAAAGAGCAGAAGTGTTTTGTTCTCAGTAGCCTCTGAAGAATTTTGTCTATAGGCACAAAGCAAGCATATGATGCTTCAAAATGCACAGCTGATAGGGATCTGCCTGGGGGGATAAGCTGAGGTCTAGTTTCCAGGAGGAAGCCCTACTGGTCTCCTACCATGCAGTAGGCATAGGAGCATGTGTGGGTACCAACAAGTGGGAAGGAGGGTGATTATACCAAATCAGTGCTCAGAACAGAGGCATTTCTCAGTGCAGGCTCTCCCCTTACCCCTGGAGGTGTAGTAAGCACCCACTAAAGGGTGCTAAACCTGAATAGCTAGGGCACGTAGAATCATAGAATCAGAGTGCAGCAGCCCTGAGAGGGAAACTGTTTGCCAGAGATGTACAGGGAGCCTGTGGCTGTTCTGGAAACTAAACCAAAGCATCTGGTTCCCAGTACAGCACCCTAATCGTCAGATGGTCTCTGTCTTGGGAGAGAAAATGTCAAAGAATCTACTAATAAGCACTGAAGGGTATTCTTGATGTTTTTCTCCAGAGGTAGGTAATTTTTTTTTTATAAAAAGCTGGCACTTTGAGGACAAAATTTTCTTTCTTTTGTTGTGCACTCTTGGGGTGAGTAAAATTTCAGTTTAACAACCTGACAAAGAATTAAAAGTTGTGATTCATTTTTTCTCCCAGCTGTTCTTGAATGAGTGTCATCTGGAGTGATGCAGTGGGTAAATATATAACTGGCAGGCTAAAGGGCTTTCCAGTCTATTGTGTACTTGCAGCGAGGGCAGCATGAAAATTCATGTCTACCCACTGACCCCTGACACTCATGATAAAGCTGTGGCAGTGGCACAAAGCACAGCCTTCCCAACAGGGACTTCATTTCCCTTTTGATTACCTTAGTGTATCTTTTAGAGATGTTTTAAAAATCTTTTAAAGAATGATCTTTGTATGTTATTTTTTAATGCACTTATTCTTTGGCCAGGCCTGGCTTAGCAACCAGGTAAGTGTGTATGGTCAAATGCAGCATTTCATTTACTAGCTCCAATATGATGCATTTTTATGAGCCTTTGCTCATCTGTTGCTGTGAACTGAACACTGAATTTCAGTGTTGTTCTCAGCCATCTGAATCCAGGTGTGGTTTTATATGAAATTCTGTTTATCTTATTTTTAATGAGGGGTCATTTTCCTACCTAAATCCATGTCAGGCTATGTCCTGTACTTATGGCTCCTCCTGAAGGATGGTCCAAAAAAGGCAAACCGGTCTGACATAGTCTTTTATAGTAAATCGAATGGGGATTAAAGAAAAGAGATAATATGAGACAGCCAAGGATCATGGAAAAGCTTCTCACTTCCTACTGAGAAGTGTCTGCAATTTTGCTGAGAATGTCTCTTCTCTAGTGAAATTCATGGCCACAGAGAACTGTGTTACATAGTCACCTCACCAACGAGAGTCTACCAGATTGGCACAAGGCCATGGGTGACACACTGCAATCAGCAGCTGGCTGAGCTCCTGGATGGGACATAGAAGCACTAGTACAATACTGCAATCAAGTGAGTTTGTAAATATTTATAGCAGAAATACTAACACTGATATGAGTTCATTATGGATTTAAGTATTTGTGTGAAAGCCACAAATGAAAGAGTAGAACAAAGTTTAGAAGGAGAGGTAAGATCTATGTGTGTGATTTCATTCAAAGGAAGAGGAGGAACAAACTGACCTTAAGATAGGGTGACAAGAAGATGAAGAACAGGACTGGAGCCATAAAATAACTAGATAAGGAAAGTAAGACTTATGAGGGCTTAGCTGACATACTGAGGCAAAAGTTCCCAAACATTACCCACTGCTAAAGGGCACGAAGGCAAGTTGAAATCAGTTTCTCATTGCTAGCCCTGGACATATGTGTCTTAGTGCTTCTGAGCATGTCTGTGAACATATATATTGATAAAAGTCAACCTGAAGACTTTGTAAATTAAAATCACCTTTCCCTCCCATAACATCTCACAGTGACTTAGTGTTATAGTAATTTGCAACAAATTTGCCTTGCTGAGATGCAGGAGGAAAAAGCACAGCAGAGCACACAATGATGCAGTAATTCTGCTTTCAGAAGGACCTCTCTCAAGACCTATGTCACATGTGGAGCTCTAGAAAGTCAGTAGGTGTCACCTCAAGGTTCTGGACACTATAACCCGTTGAGTTTGGTATCCATGAGCTGAAATATTTGAAATAAGGTTTAAAAGACTTTTGGACAGTTTCTGAGTTTTGTGAAGACTCTGAATATTAGGGGTAATAAAAGTATACTGATGTCAAAACAGGATCAGATGCACCTTACACAATCTTACACAAAAATTAGGAACAAAATTATTTTAGACTTGAGAAATAGTAAGGACACATTGTCACCAGCCTTTCCATATTCTGTGTCAAATTTAATTCAATCCAGATGAGATACAGGCCAAATTTTGATTTTGGCTATGCATGTTCTAATTTTGTTGAAACCTGGAATGATTTTGACTGTATCAAATGATTGATTAAAAGAATGTGAGTGTCTCCCTGAATTAGCTAGAATAGCATGAGGTAAGTGAGTATGTGGCTCAGTCCAAAATAGTGTATAAAACACAGACAACTAGCAACAGTATTTCTGAGAGTACAACGGGCTTGTGCTGGCTTCAACCAATGTATTCCTTCCTGGCAACTGGGGATGTCCAGAGTCAAGACAATGAGCATATTATCAAGGCTGATAAATGGGAATCACATTGTTACCTTGATTAAACTTTTTATTGCAATTGTTATATGTATTTTGTTGTTTCAATATATTCTCTATCACTCTGCTAAATCAGAAATCTCATGTAATGTCAACTATATATAAATAAGTAAATTTGATATTAAATATTACACCCTCCACATGTGGAATACCTAAAAGAGCCTGGTCAGGGAGTACTGAACTCTGACAGGCCATTCTTGTCTTCTCCTAGTACTGGGCTGCCCTGGGGATGCTGCTGATCTCTGAGAAAGTGATAAGAAACTTTGCTGTGACTGCAATCTTGCACTCTCCTCTGTCTTAACAACAACTGTACCACAGACCAAGTCAGAGAAATCACCATGTGCTTGCTAATGTATATGACACAACTTTTAAGGGGATTTTTTGCCCTTATAGTATTTGTTGGCAGTACAATAATAACAGCAACAACAATAATAATAATACCATGAAATATTTAGTGCTTTTTCAAATTGATGATGTTTAGTGTTTGGTCTTCTTGGAAATTCTGGATCAATATATTTGGGAATGCCCACTTCTCAAATTTTCCTAGTTACTTAGAAAATCTTTTCTCATGAGTACACTAAAAGTGATTTTTCTGTTAAAAGTTTGCTGGAATAGAATCAAACCCCTACTCCCAGGTATTTCTCCACATTCAGAGGTAAGTGTCTCTTTTAATTTGACAGCAGAGATAGAGTGGTACATAACTTTTTCTGATACCAGCGTTATCACAGCTCACTGCATGCTTTTCACTGCAGTATTCCTCAGGCAAAGCGAATTTTGCATATCTGATCCTGCACATTTGGGAACAAGAGAGATTCAGATAACATGTTTCTTCCTTCAAAGACTGTAGAAGTCTATATATTTACTATATAATATTTCAGATTTTATTTGTAGCACACACCGCAATAAACATCATCTATCGAAGTGCTATGAGTAAGTTTTTCAGTTCCTGTGATGAGGAGTGTGACTCCCAAAACCTCATGGAGTATTTAAAGGATCAGTCAGTAGAAGGCATAGGGGCTCTTTTCCCATGACTGTGGTTCCTTTCTAATGAATTCCCTTTTCAGTGAGGATAAATTAGAGAAGAAAGACTGTTTTGAATACTTGTTTCACAAAACCTCTCAGTCATTCTACCTCCAAGCCAAATTAGGACTCTCAGGTACACTGTATCTTTGCAATATCAATAATGTCAGTGGTATCTTCCTTGTCATTTTTCTTTTTAGTTTAAGATGTTAAAACTGGGGCAAAAATTGCTAAATTTACCCAGTGTTTGGTATGCATAAATCAAAGGATAGATTTTCTTTCCTTACATTTTTTTAAAGTGAGTTTCTTTTAGAAACAGCAATTCAGTAGTGCCAGTTGAACCAGCACTGCTTGACAAATTACAAATGCCACAAAAGCAAGTCATATTCCACTAGGGAACTCTCCTCTCCTCCCTGCTGTAAGGATATTTATAGCTAGAAATAAAAAATGCAAACACAAAAAGAAGATATAAATGTCAAATGATAAACAAGTGCTCAAGAATTCAAAGTCAGAAGAAATTTTTAGATGACCCCAAATGATTTCCCATTTCTTTAAAGAACTCTTTGTCCACTTCATCACTTAACCAAGGTAAGACAAAATAACAAATGAGGCAAGAGCTTTTATGGCAAAAGCTGGGAAAGGAATGTGTGTGAACTTTTAGGGAGTTTTGCTTTTAAGAATTAATATCAGTTAGTTAAAATAAGTCAGTCATGTTGGGGGGGGTGTGGAAATTTATGGCCTACTGATATTTGCCCAGGAGGGATGCACAGTGGGAAATAGGCTGCAAGTCACTACTGTTGGTACAGAAAATACTGTAAAACATTGAATTTAGTGACACCTGTGATCTCACACTGGTTTTGTTAACAAGGATAAATACATATTTCCTGTGCCATTTGTAGTGTTTATTGGCAATACAAACCAGTGACCTATCTGTCCTGCAATATCTGGCAAGTTTTAGACACCTTGGGAATGCTCAGAGGTAGACATTTGTGTACATAGGAAAACTGCAATACTTGTTGTTAAACCTTTAGACTTAACAAAGATTTGAATATTTAGCAGATAAGTGCTTGATTCAGAGGTCAGTTTTTTACTGTAAGATAGGTAGCACAGAAGCAAAGAAAGCTCAGTGGTCAGGTTGCCTCCTTTTGTCTTGAGCAGTTAGTGACAAAGAAATGGAAAGCAGAAGAAAGGGAAGGAGGGACATTTATTTCTGCAGCAGCATAGGCAAACAGAAGGGCAGCAGTAGAACAATGTAGCCTTGAAAGGATGTTGATTCCCTCTGTGCCAGGTGTGCCAAATACTGGGGCGAAGTGAGCTTGTACACAGTGAGTGCATCACTATCTGGGGCATAGGGTCAGCATGACAGCAGATGTTTTTATTCCATGCTGGAGATGAATAGAGTCTGTCTGATGCATGTCTTTCAAGGGCACGTTACAGAAAACAGTGCAATTTCTTGGTGCTGCACAGCACTGAGCTGAAGACTACATGGTGGCAGTGCTCTGCAACATAGCCTACAGCCTGATACTGGGTCCAGTGTGGATAGGGACTGATCCACTGCCTCTAGAGTATCTGAGGCTCTGGGAATGTCTCTGTTACCACTAGTCATAGTACAAGACTTCATTTCACCGTTAGCTTCTGCCTCCTAGTGCCTCCTATGATGCTGGATCCTGGTGAAGTATCAAAACATTTGAGACGGGGGCTAGTGAAAGACATATGATTATGTCATCTTTGGGTTTTCCTTGGTAAAACTGTGTCTTTCCTGCAAGGTAAAGATGGCATTCACCAGAAAATGGCTTGGGATACAGGTGTCACTGAGAAGTGAAATCTTTTGAGAATTACCTATTCTATTCACTAGTGACACACTGACTGGGTGCATCAAATGGTTAAGGGCTGGGGGTATGTACAGGTGTGCAAGGGAGGAAAAAAATCCCACAAGCCAGTGCTTTGAAACAGCAGGTTGTGTGGCTGCTGGCTCACCTCAGAGGTAAATGAAGCTTACATGGTCCTTGGTTAACAGAGGCAGCCTTTGGGCTGTAAGATAATATCCTTTTCAGGGTCCTTACATGAATGAAGAGTCCTGAGGCAATAAGTCCATCCACATCAGTGTGAGACTTCAAGAGGAATTAATTTACTTTTGAAGTTGGAGATCTAAACAAACCTAAAAGCTCTGCTCTTTTTAGCTCACTCTTGTATTTATTTTTTTTTGGTTGTATTTGCCTTTTAATGTAAATATTAAATTAACTGACTCCTTAATTTCTTGGGTCATGACTGGTAATAGGAAGAAGACTACAGAATGAACATGAACTTTTTAAACTTTCACCATGAGATCTCCCACTACTCTTCACCCTAGGGACAATTCATCTCTGACTTTATGAGTACAGTTCTCAGCAGGCAGCTAATCTGCTCTATAAACAAACTGACTCCTATTCCCTTGGGAAAAAAACCCCAAACAACCAAAAAAACCCCAACCAAACTCAAAACAAATAAATGTACAATCGATGAAATCAATATTACAATCCAAAGGAGAAGCAAACAGCCAATATTTGGCACCTGGGTTAGTTCTCTTTGCTTTTATGCCCTCTTGATGACATCTCTTTCATCTTTCAATGAAAGACCATGCAGTGTTGTTTTCCTGTGAAGGAGAATGAAACAGTTAAATTAGCTGCTTGGGAATTCAGGAGAGTTTCATCTTATCTAAAGGCTGCATTTATATCTATTCTAGTCAGTGGGAATGTTAGAAAGGATCAAGAAAAAGTGCCTGAGTGGTACTTTTCACATAAACAAAAGCCAGGATTTAATCCTACGATAAGAAAGCCAGTAGAATAATTATTTTATCAATGACTACAGCAACCAGAACTCCTGCTCTAAAGTCCTCCCTAGAAGCAAGGACTTGTAAATCCTATTTTGATCTGGGACCTGGAACTCCTCCTCACATTCTGTCACCTGCTCAAGGCCTACAAAGAAGGATTCAGTGGAGCCCTTTTTAAGTGAGGTACACCACTCACAGCAATTCCTATCAAGTCACCCTTGGCACTCCACCAGCTCTTTGGCTGTCAACACTGCAGACACTCCACAGTTTCTAGGAAGGCTCAGAGGTGCTGGCATGTTAAGTGTACCTTCTCAGGACTGTTTCCACCCATCTCACTAACAACAAGGATTTTCAGGACCATAGATTTTCTCCTGGACAGTATTGCTAATCCACCAGTTTGGAGTAATATGATATGCTGTTATAATATTGATGTAATATGTAATACAAAATGGAGTCTGCTGAACTAGATGAGCTAATTTTCTCACAGAGGAAACTTTTGTGGTGCTTTAGCCTCACTACTATGCTGTGCTGTTGACAGTGAGGCATAAGCCTAAAGAAGTTACAAAAGGCATATGGACATGCTGGAGCAAGTCCAGAGAAAGGCCATGAGAATGAACAGAGGGCTGGAGCACCTCTCCTACGAGGACGGACTGAAAGAGTTGGGGTTACTCAATCTGGAGAAGAGAAGGCTCCAAGGAGACCTTATTGTGGCCTTCCAATATCTGAAGGGGGCCTACAAGAAAGCTGGTGAAGGACTTTTTAGGATGTTAGGTAGTGATAGGACTAGGGGGAATGGATATAAACTAGAGGAGGGTAGATTTAGATTGGATATTAGTAGGAAATTCTTTACTGTTAGGGAGGTGAGACACAGGAACAAGTTGCCCAGAGAGGTTGTGGAGGCCTCATCCCTGGAATCTTTTAAGACAAGGCTGGATGGGGCTCTGGGCAACCTGCTCAAGTGGATGGTGTCCCTGCCAGACAGGGGATTGGAACTAGATGATCTTTAAGGTCCCTTCCAGCTCTGACAGTTCTATGATTCTATGAAGTTTTTGTTTAGTTCATAGAAAAGGCTATGGAAAAAAGACTTTGTGAGATCTGTAATTCCGTTTTGGCAAAGATTAGCTAAATGTAGAAAGAATACTCCATGGAAGGCTGTGAATCATCACTCATGATCATCTCAATAGTAACCTAAGGGTTTTAACCCATTTTTAATTTTGATCCACAGGTCTTGCCATGACTCCAACATCTCCAGCTGAAAGACTGCGTTGAGAACCCTGGTCTTTGCCCCAGGACCACACTGTACAATTCAGTGGAAGTGACAAGATGTGATTTATCCTGTCTAATCTCTCCTGTCCTCCACACTGAACTAGCTGTTACTAAGGCTCTAGTCCACCCCATGCCCAGCACTGTGTTTCTCACCGAGGAAGGGTGTTATGGTCTGCCTTAATATTTACCTTAAGAGGCAAATCCACCTGAAAAAAAATAAATACACGAGTGAGCTAAAAAGAGCAGGGCTTTTAGGTTTGCTTAGATCTCCAACTTCAAAAGTAAATTAATTCCTCTTGAAGTCTCACACTGATGTGGATGGACTTATTGCCTCAGGACTCTTCATTCATGTAAGGACCCTGAAAAGGATATTATCTTACAGCCCAAAGTACAGAACTCTGGGCCTTCCCTAGCAGTGATGGAGTGAAATATTCAGTTTTGTTGCAAACAGACTTTGTCCAGGAAATGGCTTAATGATTGCTCAGGTATCAGCACCACTCCAGAAGATCCCAGCATCATGTTGTATGTTTCTGAGAAGTATGTAACGTTAAGAGGGGAAAGATTTCTGCACTATCCTACCAAAATTTTAGGTGTTTGGTTCACTTTCTAGGATACCTTGCAGAGAAAACATCATGAATGGAAATGTGTTGTTTAGGGACACGATGTGAATCACAGCTTCTGCCCAGGCTGCGTTTGGAGAGGACAGAAGTAAATTATAGAGACTTGTCAGCATGAGCCAGTCTCCAGGCTCAGCTGCTCAGTTTAAAGAGACAGGTCTGAATACCAAGAGAGAATATATCTAAACAAAAGTGGTCCATTAGTGGAGAAGGTGATTCTAAGCATCTGGAGACTGTGCTGCACATTTTGAGCTACAAGCTGCACAGACAGCAGCAGAAAAAAAAGTCCCTTGCATAGTGAAAACTTTTGGTCTGTAGTAAGGAAGATACAATGACAGGAGTTAGTGACAGGCCAATGAAATCCAGACTTACTGTCTTCTCTGTCAAATCTTTTCACTACTGAGTGAGTCCTCTATAGATACATTTCAAAGTCTCTGGCTGTAAATATAGACAAAAAAAAAGAAAAGGTCATGAGATACTGAATTCTTTGAATTCTCTGTAGATGAAAGTTCAAGAGGAGTCAGGAGGAAAGACAGAACATTTTCCTGATAATAAGTGGGACATACTTTAATCAACATGGGGTTTTTCATCAAAATGTAGATATCAAATCTCATCTAGATTTGTTTGGAATTAAGCTGGCACAGTCTGTCCTTGAGAAAATTTGACATATGAGAAATTCCCTTCTCTATGGCATGAAACAAACCTTCCAGGGCTTTTATGTGATGGGAATGGCTTAGACTATCTGGTTCTTAATTGTATATCACTGTGTCTTTGTTACAAGATTAGAAGAATATACAGATAGATAGCTGGCAGATTATCTGCTAGTCTCCATTTTCAGTTGGTTGCATGACACCTAGGAGATGTTTTCATAGGATAGAGAAATTCCTATTTGCAGGTGTACTTACAACTCTGTATGGTGAATTTACTGAGTAGGTCACCATACACTTTTCTGCCTGTTTCATGAAGCTGACCCAAAGCAGCAGATTCAAGCAGGAGGGTTATAATTTCTAGAATATAAGAGAGCTGACTCCAGAGGGCCACTCTGATGAAGTTCTGCATTGTTGGGAGTATTAATAACTTTGTAAATTAATCCTTTGTCAAGAAAGATTCCTGCTGTCATAATGAGAAGAAAGATAATCTATGCTGATCCATCTTACTGAATGTTAGCACTTAGGATTCCCAAATAGCAAAGCAAAGGAGATATGTAGTCCTTGAGAAGCTGATATTACTACAGTCAAAAAGTCTCTCTAGAAGGAGAGAATTTTCCTTCATCACCCTGCTTTATATGTGTCAGCTACCTTTCAGATATAGGGAATAAAATGTAGCTGTCAAGCTTCTTTTATTTGGCTCTTGCAGAGCATCCTACACCTCAGCAGCAAACAGGGAAATCTCTGTAGGTCTAAAATTTTTCTCCTTTGGAGAGGGGCTTTTTATGCTCCATTTGATGATTTAGCACTAGTATATTTTTTTTTTCTCAAATCCAAATTAAATTATGACTTGGCCAAAATCCAGTGTTCAGAGTAATAGCTAAGTGGCCCAGTAATTCTTCTCAGACTTTTTTTACCAGCTGTTTCTTTCTTTTAAAAGCATTTGTGTTCTACTCAGGGTTTATATGAGTTATAGCACTTCTTCAGGAGCCCAATTTGCAACTAGCCTATAGGATATTTCCTTTAAAGGTATTGAGGCTATTACTGAAATGGTTGCTGCTAAATCATGTAAATCAGAACAAAACACAGCTTTCCTGAGTTGCAGGGAGGACTGGATAGGGCACTTTCAGAGGTCATTTTCCCTTTCACTTCAGCTGCTCTTGTTTTCTGTTGATATCTTCAAAAAGGGTCTGCTGCTACATACTCTCATTTTACAATTGTCATTTGCTTTTTTTCTAAATATATACTTCAGCCCAATGTGGAGGAAAAGAAGCCTTGTGCTTAATCAAAAAACATCAGCTATGGAACATTTTGGTCCTATGGTAGGGATCCATAATGCATTATGGTAGCACTCACAGACACAGCAAGATGCCACCTGTTATGTATCTGTTTTATAAATTTTTCCAACTACATTTTATTCCAAGTGTTTTAAAGCAGAATCATACACTGAGTTTCACATACTGACTTTTTCACCCCAACAGGGTACATATAAAATCCCTGTCCTTGTGGTGCACCAACTTAGCAAAAGCTTTCTCCATAGAATTAATTTCAAAAGCAGGATCCACCAAATAAATTGTAACATCACAATTTATCCTATTGTTTAAAATCAATTCTCCATCTGTATGAGCAATAGGTAAACTTCCTACAAAACTGGAATTTACCAAGGAATCCTTTATGTAGAGGTAGCCAACAACTGCACCACTGCACATTGACCATGGTTACAGTCGTTCAGTAATACAAAATATTCCTTTCAGTTTTCTTTTCAAAATAAAGTTGCCTCTGTTGCTGGACCCTGTGAGAACTGGAGAAAAGTGCAGTTCCTACCTCTATTAATTTTCTGAAGTTCTGGGGGCAATGACTGAATGCTTCTCTTACTTTCTTGTTGTAAAAACAAAACCCTGAGAAAAAAAGCCAATGCTGTCTCTAAAAATGAAGGAAGCCATACATGTAACTTTACAGGATTACTCCTTCTAGGGTACAAGTTCAGGCTTGCCTGGGAGCATTACCATAAGTGGGACATAGTGGTCTATGCTGGAAAACTGTGGGAAGTCTCATGGGTCTGACTGTGCCCTGTTGCAGCTAACATGGCCTCACCTAGCTTTTGGGCATTCTTTGGGAGGCAGCTGCCATCCTTGCTGATGTAGGCAGATTGCCAGCGTTGCTACAGCTTTGAAGATGGCCCAACAGTGAGAACAGGTTTGGATGAGATGCCCTCTAGGACTCCCTTCCAACTCCTATTTTTCTGCAGGCTTTTCATGTTCTCAGACTCAGTGCCTACTCAAGAGTCTACCACAGTTCCCAACAGTTGGTCATTTTCAGCATATTCCTCTTGAATTTGTGGAAGACATTCCTCCTGACAGCATACATCTGTCTATTTTTAGACTTGCTGACACAGACTCTGGGATGTATTAGGCCTGCTGAGATCTTGCTTGTGAGTTCTTCCTAATAGCTGTGCAAAAGAAGAGTCTGGTTTCCCCCACGCTGCATGGAGAGCATGGAGGCAGTGGCATGGTCCAGGTAAGCGTATGACAACGTGCTCAGCAGACTGTGTATTGCCAAGTGAGCCTTAGCAATGGTGAAAAAGACTGTCCAGATGTTTGTAATGCCAGAGCATATGTAATAGTCTTTGGCAGATTTTCAAGACATGCAGATGGTTACCATCAGTAAAGCTGCATACTGAAACCTCACAACCTGGAGAAAACGAGTTTGGAAAGGGTTGCTGAAGGTTCCTCTCAGGACTCATATCAACAAAGCTTGCACTTTGGTCTAATGTACCTCCCAAATACTTTGAAAAAGTTTTAGTAATTGAACATTTTGTGTATTTACCCTGCTCTCACAGCCATGGGAATGCACTTTCTTCCTGGCAGAAGGTCCTAACACTCTCCTTCTTTTAGTTTGGGAAACAAAACCAGCGTCTTCAAACTTCATACATC
Organism: Galbula dea; assembly: GCA_013399015.1. Lineage (NCBI taxonomy): Eukaryota > Metazoa > Chordata > Aves > Piciformes > Galbulidae > Galbula > Galbula dea. The sequence continues at coordinate 1,513,848 of VWZX01001727.1, read as the reverse complement.
TGGTAGAGATGTAGTTTTTTGTTCTTTGAAAACTGTATTTTTATTTTTTCTCTTCAAAATGCAAGTGATTGTAGATTTTAAATAATCTAGGTAATTTTCTTTATAAACTATGGTAAGTGAGGTTCCCATATTGCTTTTCTGTGGTTGTCTTTTTCTGCCTTTTTTTCCCACACTGTAGTGAAGTGGGAAACTAGGTTTCCATTCAAAATGCCAATAATGTGAAAAAGGGACCCCATTAGAAGGATGTTTTTGCTCAGACAGTCCTAAAGTTAACACAGTCTACAAGTAGGACATTTCTGCAGCATTTAAATTGGTCCATATTGCACTCAAACTGAAATGGTACTTGAATTTGTAAACAGACTACCCCTCAAACAGGTCTGGATAAATTCAAACATCTCTCTCCAAGTAACTTTTCAGATCCAGAAGTCTATAATAACGTTCACTGTGCGGAGAACTAAAAAGGTCTGGGATAGTTTAAGATGATGAAAAATAACCATTTTGCAACAAGATAATGAAATGAACATTCCTCCAACAACATACAGCAGCATACAACTAAAAAATTTCTCCTTTTCCTTTCAAACCACAAGTTTCCTTACCTACAACTTCTAAGACAGACACAAAAATAGAGGTTTTGGAAATGAGCCTCGTGTTTTGTTCAGGTGTCATGAGACTAGATTTTCACTATCATCATGAAAACCTGAATCTTTCTTTAAGAAAAGAAAATTGAGGTGCTTGAAGTCACAGGAGTCCTGAACATCTGGCAAAGGAAAACAGCCATTGATATCAACACCTTAGTGGTAAAGTGGTGGCAGCTGGCAGTCCTGTAGCTGCTTCCAAATCACCTCTGCTAGTTACCTGAAGAGATGGCTTTGTGCTTTGGGACCAGACCAAAAAGCTCATATGAACATCCTAATACTTGATGCAGTGGTTGTGATAACTGGTTTTACATTTCTAAGCAGCAGAAGACACTCCCTGCTTGGCTTCCATTACAGATACAAGATATTTCCCCACGAGCCCTGGAAGAGGATTCAAGGTCTTGTCAAGCAAAGAAAAATACAATTTAGATTGGTGATTGATGAGATCACTTTAAATTGCAAAAAGCATTCATCTGAATCCTCTGTGTCTTATAAACTCACAGCTGTCTGCTATCAGTTGTTTATTTCCAGACATAGAATTTTAATTTCTACCAGAGTTTTACAAACATTTCAGTTCTTACTTCTGCAAAGCTCTTTCTGCACTGGAATTCCTTCATCTTACATATATCACTGTATTGTTAAATTATTCCTCTTCACTTTTTCCTGCAGCCAGCATCCATCCGACACTTTTTATTAGGGCTACATGCAGACTTTGATGTTTGCTGCATGTGCATTAATAATTTACACAATATTGCAATATTCTACCTGTAGTCTTACATATTTAAGGTGCTTGACCTCAAATCTATTATCAAAGTTGAGTTGTGTTTGATACAGACTCATTTCTGTCACACTTTCAGTGCTTGGCTATCAATTGTTCCTACAGAAAGCCTTCATGCAGCTACATCAGTAAGAAAAATATAAATAGCCATGCAGTAGATATCTTCAAGTGATGATGTATTACTGCAGACCCTTTTTATTATGTTACAGCTTGCATGAATTTCTCATTGCTGTCCAATTTTTAGTTTTATAAACTGCTCTTTAGTTTGGGAATATGATGCAATCTATGTCACAAAACCTTCATTCTTCACAATGTAGTGAGGGGTTATCAGTCTTCTGGGTTACACTCATTAAAAATCATGAGATTTTGCAGCCTCTTACATTACTTGTAATAGGAAAATGCCATGCACCAGACATTTTGGGGCCAAGCAGAGATGGTGTTTTGTGTAGTCAACATCTATAACAAATGAACTTTCCAAATACACATCTGTGTGTGAGGTGGGGAACATTATGGCTCATATTGGTGGTGGCTCAAAGGTACCTAACCCTGGGGTAGAAACACCCTCACTACAACTGTTACAAGCCTCTCTTGTAGGCAGTGATTAACACTGTAAAGTGAAGATCAGGGAGACAGAGGTGGAAGTCAGCCTTTGCTAATTACATCAGGAATAAGCTCCTAAAGACAAATAGCATTCATTAGCATTGCTTAAGACTCCGTCTACAGAGCATTTTATTAGTCCGGGAAAAACAAGGTGGGAGTCTTTGTGTCTGTTAAAGTCACTGTCGAGGGTCTAACTCACTTCATCTGTTTAACTCACTGTCAAGGAGTCTTCAGAAAAGCTCATTCAGATCTGAGGACTTTTTGAATGAGAAATACCAGGAAGTCATTCATCTGGAATTTGTTCTTCTCCTCAGCGCAGCTGCCTGTTTCTAGGACACTTCAGCATATTGCATCAGACCATCCAGGCTCCACTATCATTATTTTTGGCTCAGCAGATGATTTTATGTACCATTAAGGACAACTTTCTTTTAGCAAAAAATGAAGAGGTTCTAGGGCTCCCAGGCATCTCCTTACCTGCTTTCCCCTTTAGATCTGAAGCCGAAGAGTTCTTAGGTAAAAGGTCTATCACTGGCTGGCTGCTCCTCAAACCACAGGTGCGTTTGGGTAATCTGCCTGTCCACCTCATGGGGTCTATATAAATGAAAACAAACAGACTTCATTTACAGATAAAATCAGGTTTTTCCACAGAAAAATTAAACTTGTGGTGAAAGGATTTAGAAACCCTTTTTGCCACCAGAAAGAGTCTGAAAACTCAGACCCCACTCTCCTGGTTGCTGGAGGGAGAGGGTACCCTGAGAGGTGGTAGCCATGGTCTGTCTGTTAGCTTTGAGGGGTCTCGGACTCAAGCTTTCCACAGGTGCTCGCCTTGCTCAAGACTGGAACCCAGTTGAGGTGGTCGAGGTGGTAACCAGTCATGCTGTTTTAGGACCATGTAACTTTAGCAGAGCAGGGACAAGTGGCCCTGAAAAAGCAATAGCTTGAGCTGTGTCAGTATTTGGACATCCTGAAGAGGAAGACTGTGTTTGTCTTAGTAGTTACAAAAAAATCCAAACCAAACCAAAAACCCGAACAAACAAAATCAAACCAAAGCCACAAACAAACAAAACCCACAAACACACACACAAAAATAAAAAACCGATAGGTACTGGCCCTCCTCGGGTGTCACCGTTGCCTAGATCGTCATTACACTAGCACCACACTATGGACATTTGCAACTACTGCAATAGTACTTGTGCTTTTGAGATATACTTTATCCTATGGGATAAAACATTTTAAAATAACATATTTAACCTATGGGATAAAATTATCCAGGGGTTGTGAAATGTAACAACTGCTGGTGAAAGTGCCTTTGTTTCTGATCAGCCAACATGTGCTCACATTGTCATTCAAACTCTGGCAGAACAGCTAGATTTCTGAAAGCATACCTGCAAAGATCTTCTTCACCTTTTTGCATATAAATACAAGTTTTAAGGCAGGACAGTAAACAAGTAAATTTATCAGGATTTTTTTTTCTGTAGTTTAGCTTCACTGACTTTGAAATGTTAAAATGTGTTAAGAAGTATCCTGAAAGTCAAAGCTGCTGTTGCAGAGTACACTACTACTTATGACCAGGCAAGTATTTGCCATCAAGATCTATTTGGAACCCATGCAGAATGTTAGCCATATTAAACGTTTGGATATTTTGCTTTCCTAGATCAGTATTCACAATCTCTTTCCAGCAATACAATGGAGGTAGGTGCTGGTAGGCCTTGGCTCTTTAATCCTTCACTTATTTTTTGTGGTGCACTGTTGGAAGGAAGGTCTGAGTGGGCAGAGCAACTGGGTTTGATTTGCCTTCCTACCAGGCCAACAAGGCTGTGTATGGTGTTGCTGGGCTCTGCTGACCTCTATTTCTTTATCAAGGCCCAAAGAGATGTGTGTCAGTTGAGGCCTTAAGCATCTGCACTTGAACCTGTAGCAACCTGAATACCTTGGTCTGATTTTCATATGTGTTGACCCACCACAACCAACAAAATTCAGGCTCTCTAACTTGAGCAGTTATTTGGGAATATAAATATGCATTCGGGCATCAGACCAACAGGGTCATCTTGTTGTCTTGTATTAGTAGTTAAAGAACATTAATAATGCTGATTTTTATAAACTTTTTTTGCATGATCTTGTTCTTTATTCTGCAGTGTACACAAAATGACATTTTTGACCAAAGTATGATACAGGTAAGATGAAAGAAAAAATGGAGGAGAGAAGAAGCAGAAGACAGATCAAATCCCATTAAGGTCTCAACATGCTTAGAGATGATGGGTCCCCACTCCTTCCTTCTCCCCCAGGAAAGCAGTCCCAAGGTAACAGAGGTCCAGTGGGTGTCTTGCTGGCTGTCTCTGTGGGGCTGGCAGATAAGAGCTAGCTCAGCGGCAGTTGCACGGGAACAGGAAAGGAGCAAAACTTGAGCCAGAAGCTTCTAGGAGTATTATCACAAAGTTGGCTTTCCAAATGAAGACCTTCCCAATGGAGGAAGAGAGCTCCTTGCCATGCCTAGCAATATCCATGCACAGCTGGAATCATAAAGATCCCTATTTCTTATGCCATATGGCAGATACTCACCCCCTACCATATTCAGATGTGGACTGGACCGTGACTTTGCCTGTCCATAAAGTAACTGTCCACTCCCTGCAGTCTTTATTTATCTCACAAAAAGCACATGTAAATATTATACTGATGCCATCCTGCACACTACCACCAAACAAGAAATCTATCAAGCATGAGCTGTTTATGAATTTCCTTTGTGTCTGAGGTTTGTATTCTTTAGATTTCTGTTATTGGCACTATCTCTGCAAGAGAGTGATAGGCTCCTTAATGTCAAAGCTTGATCTTTTAAGACCAAAGCCTTTTCTTATTTCACTAAAATCTATTAAAATGTGTTACTCACCATGGAAAACTCTTGACAGTTTAAGAAATACCAATCTATTGTAATTAAACACCAGCTGGCTGCTTGCAATTTAGAAAAATGGTAATTGTCTGTTTCAGATCACATATTGTTACTAACTGTGATTCATAGGGGCTTTTTTAAACATAATTTTCCAGTGACTGATCTAGCCAAGTGCTGCAAGAGCCTTTCTGTGAAACTGCAGGTATGTCAAATGCCTAATGTTCATAAATGCTGTACTGCTTTCAGGTGGAGTAAGTGTTTTATTGATTCATATATGTTCTATATGACTGAGATCTGGTTTCCCATATTTCCCATTTACTCTTGATATTATCCAGGTATTGATTTGAATAATGGACTGCAAGTAAGTACAACAATACCCCCCAGGTCAGTAACATCTGATTTGTGAATCAGTCTAATATTTCTGCATTTTACAGTTGAGAAGATGGAAGCGTAACTGACATAAAGGATATGTCAGTGAGCAGTGCCAAATAACTAATTATTTTATCAATTTATGAAGCATAAACTGAGGGATGAATTCTTGATATGTGAGCAATTGTTGACATTGTTGAGAGCAAACACAGAAAAATTTCCAAGGATGCTGGTTTTCCTTTCTTGATGTTTCCTTACAGTTAGAGGCTGTCTTTGCAAATTTGAATGAGTCACAGAGATTTTTTTTCAACAGCTGAAGATTTTTTTTACATGGACACTGTAGGTGTCTGGGCTGCTTTAAAAATTAAAGCTAACTATGTGGAAATAGGTGGGTTTAGAAAGCGGATTAAACGAGACCCAGTACAATCTGTTGTCTTCTTGAGTGCTCATTTGCTCAGTCATGTCACAGAAGCAGAAAACTAGGCACGCACAGGTCCCGTCTACTCCAGCACCCTGTTCTGGGCAATAGCAGTGGTAGATGACTGCGATGTCAGAAGAGCAGGCAAATATGTCATGATCTCATCTCACTGTGATCCCACAGCTTCCCCCAACCTGCAGCTCATAGGCCTTTTCGGTTGGTTTTCATTATAATGATTTATCTTCTTGCTTACACTTGTCTCTTGCTAATGTCGTTATGGTCATTCAATGCACCTGGCTCATTTCAGCTTGCTGCCCCTGTCAGGCAACGCTCCCACAGACTAATAAACAAACAGTAGCAGGAAGAAGACAAGGAGGAAGGAGAAGGAAAAGGCCTCATAATATAATGAGGAAAAGCTCTCAACTCATAATTGTTCATTTAGAGCCCTTGTAACAGGATTTAAATATTAAAGCTCATTACATCTATACGGACAGAAAGCTGCTCCACCAAAATCCCACTCCCAAAGGAGTCTGTTGGTTATGGTAACATACAGGGGAAACATGTACTGATTCATCTTCATCTTCTTATTCCACTTCCAAACTGTCCAACTAATTATTATTGTTGAACCAAAATTCTGAAAACATTTTGGAGGGGGCTACAGAGAAGAATTATATTCAAACTATGATGAGCAGAAAGAAATATTTAAAGGATTACGTACAGTTTGCATGTCTCCAGACTACTTACTGAATTTCTTCTTTCCAAATAAGTACTGTTAGGTTTCTTCATATGGCTTAGTAATAATCTTTTATTTCTGTGTCTGTCTAAAATATTTAGGTAAAGTCAAGGAAGGGCAATAAAATTTTAGGCAATCCTTCTTTGTTAATCTATAAACTGCTTTATTGGTGACATACACTGAGAATAAGGCTCGCAGTAGATATGGGAGATACTACACCTAAATCCAGAAGAGAGTGGTCCCAACAAGAAACTGGCTAAAAGAGCAGTTCTTTACTGCTTGCTTGTATTCTTTTTTACCCTGGTTGTTGTTGTATTTAAATGATAAAAATAATTGCCAATAACAATAAGTATTGTTCTTTCATTGCAATTTTGGCAAGATCCTGGCATAATACGGACTTCATGATTAAATAAGGGAGGGCATATACCTCACTTGACAAAAGGAAAACCAGACTTTCCTCATCGTTTTTTAACTATGTGATCCTGATTTAATAAGTTGTAGAAAAAAATTACTTGGTGGGTATTTTTTGTAAACTCCCTTTTCTTCCTTTCACAGACAAACCTTATGCCAAAAATGTTTTGCTGCTTAAAGAAGAGCAAATGGAATCTAATATTTCAGTCTGGAATAAATGCATCAATCGACAGGGAATAGACTCCTCCTGCTTTTCCCTCTTGAGATTGCTATAGTCCTAACCACTTAAGAAGGAGAAAGATATAAGTACCCTGAAAGTAATGGAAAGAGCAACAGAGATTAAGTGGCTTCAGGGATTCATTTACAAAGAACTATTTTTAAAACCTTGCACTTCACAGACAGATGATTTCATCCTGGGTGGAAAAGCTTTACATAAACAGCACTGCTGTAATCACCTGGGGAAAAACACTTCTCTCACCATCCTCTGTAACCTGTAGGTGATCCTCCCATTAGATTGTCATCTTTTTTTTTTCTTTGCTGTATCTCTGAACTATATAATATTTGTAGGCCATGAACATCAAGGTGACTGACAAATGGCTGAAGCTACAGGGCAAACTTCACATATGAATATTTGTCTGGCAGTGTCAGGAACTGCCTGACACACAGATTTATTAGACTGTGATACAGTCTCCCAAAGGAAGCAGTGTAAATTTTATAATTTAAGATATTTTAAATAAGACCAAACAGTGCTTGAGGGAAGGCACTCCAGCTGTTTACATTTATGTAGTATCATTCACAGCCAAGTCTCTGAGTGCTGAATCAGTAACTACAACATAAAATTTTCAAACCTTTCTCTGTAGGGAAATAGTATTTCTTTAGTCTTTTAAGTGCCAAGATACTGACTGAGCAGTGAATTTCATAACTTCATTCAGAGCACAGAGTGGCCACATTTCCCTGTCTCCAGCTGACCTGAGTTACAAACTGAGGCAAAGCAAACAGGGCACCCTGCTGTTTCGGACCTTAAATGCTCTGCCCTCAGGAAAAAGAGCTGTTTTATTTTGACTTAAGATGCATCTTAGACAGTGCAAAACAGGAGTATGGTAAATAAGCATTGTAGCTACATGCAACAAACCTCAAAGACATTTTCTTTAGGTTTACATTTCTTTTCCTGAGAAATTGGCCCAATATTGGGTGGCTTTGTAGGCAGTAAAAAAAGGACATTTTGGAAGCAGACCTGTGCATCAAAAATCTGAGAATTATAACAAAAAAACCCAAAACATTTTCTTCTTGATGACGTAGGCAGTGAAACATGACTGGACTACAGGAAAAGGGACCACTTGGCTTGAAGTTGTTTTTTGACTGCTGTAATGCATCTGTTTGACTTCTACCAATACTACTCCAGGTACATGTTTGCCTGAATGCAAGTATCTCACCAGAGCACAAGGTAAATTCTGCTGACTCTGCTTTTAAATCTGGTATCCGTGGAGAGTCTGCAACAGGTAGTCTCTGACATTCAGAGGCTTTAGTGAACGTGCCATCATTACAGGTAACTAGAGCTGGCCATTGCTGAGAAGTGTTAAAACTGTACACATTGCCATAGAAAATCATTGCTTCTGTAGTATGGTACTAGTTCTGGTCTTCTTTTGTTTTTTCTTCATGCAGAAGACAGTCTGAACTGAGGAGAAAAGATTAGAGTGAGGAAGTGCAGTGGACTTTGCTGTGCTTGGAAACCCACACTGCACATCTGCCTACTGGCCACCTTACTATTTTGCTCCATTCAGGTCTGCATTTCCAGCACAATAACTAAAAGGAGAGAGAAGCACAGCATATATTGCAGCTGATGTCTCCATAAGCTTTACTCCTGTGGCTCTGGACATGTCCCATTGACAATACCGTACAGGGAAAACTGGTGATACTGAACACAATCTTTTACGCCCCTTCCTTCCACAAGGATGAAACAGGATCTACAGAACTACAAGGACACCAACATATTTCTGATTTCAGAAAGCAGTCTGATAACTTGGCTGTGTGATTAATGATCTTTTGATAAAAGCAGATTTTAACCCTTATGCCAACCAGGTTTTTCATATCATCACAGGTTCTTTTCCATTTTAACTTGTTAATATACTGATATAATAAGGCACCCATTTATTACATAGAAAAGATGGAAAAAAATGTGAATGTTTTCAAGGGCTTTGACATAAAAACAGTAAAAGCACATTGAGAGTTGAGGGTCATCTGTGATTGATTAGCTCATTCTGATTATGCAGTCAAACCTTCAAGAGGAAACAATGGGGTTTTTTTGAAAAATGATGGTGCATGTAAGATGGCATCCAGCTATGGTGCATTATTTGTCATCCTGTTTTCAGTAATATTTATCCATCTATTTTGTAATCTTTTCTGCCTGCTTCCTTGGCAACAGGATAATACCTTATGAGCCACCACCATAAACACAAATTATAACTTGTGTTTCTTTGGGCTAAAGCGAGTTAGACAGCAGATGAATGGTGGTCCCATTGGTGGCTGTTTTTTAGCAGAGAGTGAAAATGGTAGACAAGGGCTGACCTGTCCTTTGCCTGATCTTGTTGGGGAAAATGCAGCTTGCACTCAAAATACAGCTAGCTAGATCCTGTAATAATATCAAGCCTTATTTTTAATGTATTTTTATCCAAGCAGGTTAAAATGTCTCCAGTCTCCCTCTGGCCTCCTCCTTTACCTGCAGCCAGGCGTCGGCAGGACAAAGGGGCTGACAAGGCACTGCACTGAGCTGTCTGGGATTTAGTTTCACATATTTGGTCACAAGAGATCAGAATAAGCCAGACTCTTCATAGAACACTTCTTATGATACATTTTCGAGGCCAGACTTCCCATATGAATATTTTGTGAAACTGCCCAGGTGAAACAGTAAGCTTATACAGTAAATCTAATCTCTTCATAGGAAAACACTTCAAAATTGCTGAGAAGAATTGCTTCTTTCCCATTAACGAGGCATGCAAAACTGATTAAAAAACACTAAGCCAGGCACCCCAGCTTCTTCTCTATGACACTAACTACAGGGAATGAGAAAGTGACTATTAATCTACTCACATCATCCAAAGAAATATTATTCAACTCACCTGAAAGAATAAGTGATTCTAATAAGTGATTAGTAGAGGGGGCACTTTTTTGAAGCTAGAGTGTTTTGACTCAAAAAAGCAGGAGATCCTGAATATACTTGTTTACATTTAAACAAAAGGTGGAAGATTTTCATTTAGCCATTAGAGGTCAGTAAATCCCAGGTTATTCATGGGTTTGTTGAATTCAATTATTGTAAAAAAATTAAAACAGGGGAAAGATAAAAATAATTACATCATTTCTGAATCTTTGGGGTTAACTGCTGGGTAAAACAGAGCTCTGGAATAGAGATTTTAAGAGTAAAATTGTAGTTTTCATCTGAAAAAGAGCACAACTGAAAATGAGTTCACATCCTTCAGAATTTAAAATCATAGAATCACTATGGTAGGAAAAGATTTCTGAGATCATTGGGTCCAACCATTCACCCAACACCACCATGCTCAACACTAAACCATGTCCCCATGCACCACATCTACACTTTTTTTTAACACATTCAGGGATAGTGATTTGTTTGTGTTTTCTTTGTAAGTCTTATTTCAATCACTTAAACAGAAATTTAAACAGATGACTGCCTAATACAAGATGCAGAATCCATCCAGAGATCAGGGGGCTGGAACTGGAGAATACTTTTCTCATAAGAGGACATGTAAGAACTACACTGTACTGTAGATTTACATTTTTGTATCTTGCTGCCCTCTTGGCCCAGGGATTTGTCTGTTATGCTCCACAGCAAGACAGCTCCAGTAAGAAAAGTGCAAGAAGTACTGACTTCCACACACATATTGTGTGTGGATTTTTATTATATTATTTCTGTTATATTACCACCACTAACAGGAAATTGTCTTAATCTAAATAAGGTTAAGCACAAGATTTAATACTGCTTGATCCTAATTGATACAACTTAATATATCTATTGACTATCTAAAATTAAGCTTGTTTTATAACCCCTGCCAAAGAAAAACTTGGGCTCATTTCTCTTCTGTACTTTCTCCCTCCAATACTTCTCAGCTGTCTAATTTTCTGTTAGCCTATCTGAAGCTAACTTGATATATTGTTCAAATTTGCTAAACAGCTCTTTGTATTTTTGCTGTTCCTGGATGCTCAGATGCTAACCTGCAGCCTGGAGGCATCTCCCTGCTCTGTGCAAGCACACCTCTCTTGATTGTATGTTTTGCTGTGCCAGGCTCCCATGGTGCCTGGTATGAAACTTAACTTTGATGCCTAATTCCTCAAATATTTAAAATAGAAGGAATGCAAGCACCATTTTGGTGAGGGACATCCCCTGATGTGTGCACTCAGTCTCATTATGGGAGGAGACAGACACAGGCCTTAATCAGTTATAGAAAGACTATTAGGCTGCCAACGTAATGTCCTTGTCAAGAAGACAAAAGACAAAAGTCAACTTGAATGGAATATTCACAGTAAAAAAAGTATTTTTAACATGGTATAAGGCCAAGTTGAAATTTCCTCTGGAGTTACCTTCAGTTCCATGTCAGACAGGCAAGGAAGTTCACCCAAAAGATGAATGGATATAGACAGGGCCAAAGCAAGGAAGAGCAGAAAACAAACAAAAAAAAACAGAAGCAAAAACATCACAGCTTGTCTAGCCTGGCAAAATAAAGACTGGGAATAGTTATGACAGTTGACTATAAATACATTGAAGGATGAGTGTAGAGCAGGGAGACAAGCTATTCAGGATGAAGAATATACTTGACACAGAAACAGATGGGCATAAATTGTCTGTAAATAAAATTTAGGCCAGAACCCAGGAAAAGATTTCCAGGTCTCTCAAATGCATCTATTTCTCATGGGCAAGAAATTATTAATTTAAATGTAGATGTTTGTTGATTAAAGGAATTACAATATACAATTGCCTATGACAGGAGGGGACTGGAATTAGTGATCCAGCAGGCTTTTAGGGTCACAAGCTAGGCAGACCCCTTTAAAAGTGCTTAACAAATAGGTCTTCACAGAATAGCTTCCTGAGGTCCAGCTCTGTCATGTCTGCTCACACAGCATTTCATGGGAATTCCTCCCAGTGATAAAATTAAGGCTTCCAGCTGCTGCTGAACTGGTGATAGCCAAGGCCTGCATGCAAGACAATATGAAGTGACAGTTTGCAGGTCATGTGAGCTTTATGTCAACAAGGAACTCATCTTCTTTGAATGGGTGAAGAATCCTCTTTATTCATAACTCTCAAATATTTGTGTTGAAAACTGTGGTCCTGGTACAAAGAGGGGGAAAAATTCTTTAAACTCCTAAAGCATACAGACACAGAGCAAGGTTTCTGCTGAGCCTGTGCTCAGCACATAAGAGAAAGACATTGAGGATAAGTTCAGTGAGTGTTCAGGAGCTTCTTCCTTTATTCTGAAGAAATAAAACTGAAGTAGTAAACTAAAAGGAACTGAATCCTGTGGCTGGAGATTTGAACTCAGGGTGGTGAGTCAGGCCTGTGGTATCCAGAAATAGTCTTCTGCTTCAAAACAAAATGTGTGTCAGCAAGGAGTTCTTCATTCTGAGTAGAGGCTGGGCCACCCCACTGTGTTGATGACTGTGGAATTGGTAGGACAAGCAAAGACATTGCTATCACCCCCAGGGAAGCCAAAGGGAATGCAGGGGCTTCCACAGCCCTGCAATGGCAGGTCCTGCAAAGATTCAAGAATAAGGTTGTTGATGTCCCAGTCACTGCGCAGCCCCTGTCCCCTAAAGACAACATGCTAACAGATTTTGTTCTATAAAGGTAGAAACTGAACTTCATGGTTTTCTGTCCAGGTTCAGGAACAGTCTTATTTATGCATGGCTTCACCATTCAATAATTTTCCTAATTTCAGTGGAGGGGTTTTTTTGCAAATAATGCATAATTCTGTGTTAATGGAGAAGAATGCCACAACACTGGCAAAATAATAAGCAGCTTGCTGCATGTGATACTTTAATAATTCTCCTCCTTAAGTATCATTGCCCTTGTCATCATCCCAACTTAATGACAAATGATTTGATCTTTCATTTTCTTTGATCAAGAACTCCGGAACTAAACGATTTTACTTAATGGGAACTGCAAAGTCACTTGAATAGTACAGATTCAGAATTCAAGTTAGACTTGACTTTTGAGCAAGGTCCTATCTGGGTCAAAGTGTGCATAAAAAAGGAAGACTAGAGATTAGGATGAATAAGCCAGAAAAACAACCAAAGAGAGAAGCAAAAATTTAGTCTGTTTTAGTTTAGGAGATAGCACATCACAGTAAAAGGCTGGAAGATAAACCCATCATCATCTCTGTTTTTATCACTTAGAGTAGGTATTTTAAGAAACTTCATCAACTGAGTGGGAAGTTGCTATGTGGCTAATAGGGAAGATTAGATGAGATAGCAACACAAACAGCCTCAGGAAAAACCCCATGATATAAACTGATGACTACAGCTAAAAGCTGCTATTTAAACATTTTTTTATTGATGTAAGAGCTATCATGTGTTCTTCATGCTGCAGTATCCTCTGTGAAGGTCAGATTTGAAACAATGCATATTGATCTGAGCCTATGTAAGAGAGACATTGTTGATATAGAATAATTATTTGGTCCTTGCACCATGCTTTCAGGCACCAAGAATATATGTATGGGCACAATGCAAACCACTCCTGACATCTCTCTGCAAACTGCCCAGTCCTTCTCCCAGGGCTGTGATGTGAGGTATGCTGGTGGTCCTGCAAGAGAAACTTTCTTCTGGAGGTGCACAGCAAATGTGAATCTTCAGGCATTGCTTGTGTCCAGCTCTCACTGTGCTGGGGTATAAGCAGTTCCACAATAGAGTGTAAAGCAGTGTAAACTGACCTTAGCTGCAAGAGATGAAAGCCACTGTTCATACCAGCCTTCCCGTTGATTTAAAAACAATTATTTGCCTGAGTAAGCTCTGCTCATCTGAGAAAGGGGTTACATAGTCATGGCCAGAGGCTTCTGAAAGCTCCTGCCAGTTCCAGATACGTGCGGTGTTCGAGTTGTGCTCTACTTCCATGAGGTGCTTATAGTCCTAAGTCTTTAACCAGATCTTCTGTGTCCTCCTGTTTTGGAATTATTCTACATGGCCATAGAACTCCTTGGTGTCTTTTAGAAAGGCTGGGGATGTGACTAAGTTTGGCAGGCTTTCTAGGTGGTCCTGAAGTACATAGCCCTGCTATGGGTATTTGCTACTAGACAGCCCTTAACATGGTCTCCAAAATCCAGCTTGTACTTGTGAGAAGCTGAGGAGAGGACAGCCTTGTGTCCAGCTTAGCTGTGGTTCCCCCAATATGAACCAGCCCTCCTCCAGAGTGCTAGAAGAGGGTCATGAGCTGAGACTATTTCTGGACTCTCTGGCATACACCATCTATAAGTACTGCCTGAAAGTAAAGGTGGAGGAGATAGCAATAGCCTGGATACACTGAGAGAAGGATGACTAAAGAGGCAGCCCAAGAACTTGCTGTAATAGCAGCAGCCTTCTCAAACAGACACGTCCATGTCACATACAGCTCTGGGCACATTTTAGCCTGTCTGCACTACATATGGATTGCAGCTAGACATTAGTTTGTTTACCCCTTACTGCCTACAGAGCAGAAAGGGCAACAGTACATGTTTTGTTCCAAACCATAATGAGTCTTTGGTTTAGGAGGGAAAGCCTTGAGAAGCAATTTCCAGTGTAGGATTTCTAAAACTCTAGAGCTGTGGAGAGGCTGAGCAGCCCAGTGGGCTAAGATTATACAGGAATAAAAATTACTTCTATTTGGCTTCTGGTTTAGTATATAACATTTGGTCACCTATTTAATCTTTCCCACTCTCCCTTATGTGTAATAGTGCAGTGGTAGGACCAAGTTCAGGACATACTCCGATGTTCTCTGGAGCTGTAAAAGTAATATAACTACAGAACATTACTTGTGTCATGTCATTTACATACCTTAGAGGCTTAAATAGTGGTGCTAAATACTAAATATTTAGTAATAGGAGTGTTACAGGCATTTGGGTGTTTAAAAGTAAAGGTAAATCTCCTCTTTATGTTTATTTTGTCCTCAGCTGCATCACCAAAATCAGTCTCTTCCTTCACACACATTAAAAAACCTGTCCTGAGTCTTCAGAACTTGTGCTTTCTGTAGCACAAATCCTCTGACAGAGCTTGCAGATGGCATGAGTTAGGCATAATCTGATTTGATTTCTTTCCATTTCTTTTCAAAGGTACAGGACTACATGTTGAAATCATGAAGCCACATTCTTATGCTGTCCAGTTTTTCTTTTCTTTCATATACTTGGTATGTTGTGTGCCATTAACATTTAAAGTACTGTATGTTCAGTCAGTAATGAGTTTTTGCAGCTTTCACAGCAACGGTTCATCATCTAACTAGTAATGAAATTTGAAGGATGCAGTCTGCTTGATCTTTACCATTTGGGGTTTTTTTTTTTTTAAAAATTGGTTCTCAAACAGTGTGATGGAAAATTCTGTAGGATCTATGTCTTCAGTGATACACAGAGAGACAACAGTCATGTGGTCCTCCAGCATCTTTTTTCCAGCTGCTGAAACTGAGATGCTGATTTTTATCTCCACAACACAGACTATGAAGGAGGACAGAAGACATGACCTTGACAGTAGCAGAGTAGCAGAGAAATAATGATTAAATCATCTAGGGATTATCTGCATGCTGGATACATTTAGAAAGCCCATACTAAACTCTTCATTAGAGAGCTTGGGGTTTTGCTAAGCATTAAGTGAGTGGAGTGTGTGGCTGATGCAAGGAAAACATTAGCTATTCTCACAGATTAATTGCAGTCCTACCACTGCAGATTATAAAACACCAATTAATTCGTAATCTTGAAATTCTTATACTCTATTTGAAAACTTGGGGGAAAAAAGAAGTGTAATTCTTGACATTAAGTAAAAATGAAGTAGGCAATGTGATGTTTCAGGATTTAGCATTTAGGAAGGAACCTTGAGTGGTCTTATAGCAAGGCCAGCCCGAACCACAACTAGCTCTGTTAAATAACTGCTGGTAGACATGTGTCTCTTGTCTCCAGAAACAGAGATTCTCCATCTTTCCATTGTAAACTTACATTTGTTTTCCTCACAAAGAGAAATTTAGAAGTTTGGATCCATTTCAACTTTTATCAGAAAGTGTTTTCTAGCAGTGGTTGGTGCTCTTACACTCTGCTTGCTGAAGAATCTTTCTAATCTCACAAACTCAAATGTTGTCCCTCCTTGCAGCAGGAAGCCTAAAAGTACCCCCTGAATAATCCAGAGAAGAATTATTATCTACACACCTAAACTAAATTAATATTTATGCCAAATGGAAATCCAAAGTAGATATTCCAGCAGATTTATGTTGTTTGTTGCCAACTCAAAACACTTTTTCTCCTTTTGCTTTGTCTATGATGGCCTTCCTCTAGTCCTTCACTACTTAACTCATACTGACAAACCTCTCCATCTTCATGGTCCCTGCCCTATTGTAGCCCACCTAAATAATATTTCTATAACAAATCTTGTAAAAGGCAGCAGAACACTGAGTGGGATATTCTAATGTACTCAAGCACTCCGTCAAAACATCAGAAACTCTTCTGTCTATGCAGAACATGGAAGGGTTGTTATGTTCCTGTGGACATGGCTGTCCCCATGTCCACATCTAATCCAACAGTTAGCCAAAGATACTGCCTGTTCATTTGATAACATCTACTAATGCAGTGCAGTTTTTCTTGCTGTGACAGTGATTCTTCAGCCACTTGTTTTATGCCACAGTCCCCCCATGTGCCCTGACAGACAACTGATAGACCAGTCTTGGATGGTTTGTGGGTGGCAAGCCTGTGCCCCATTTCTGCAAGGATGAGCTGCTGTGATGGCCCTAATCCTCACAGGCAGAGGGGAGCTAACATGCAGGACTGCAGAAAACCTTGTTCACAGACCATGCTTTTTCTTTCTGAAGCAACAGCTGTCAATAGTCATTTTCTTACTCTTTTGCTTTCAGGATGTTGAAAATCCCACCTAGTAGGGCCTAAAGCAGTCCACTGATATGACTGAGTCAGAAAGCCAAGGTTTTTAAGCCCTAATGTCTGTCATGTTTATTTATGAGGTGTCCCACACTAGGCCTTCTTATCTATAATCTGGCCCACATATTGCAGGTCCTCATCATCCATTAATCTCTTGATTTTTTAACTGGACATCAAGGCATAAGACATTCACTCGTCTATTATTACTTCCCTAAGATTCATACTGAGACGGAAAAAAATATACATTTTCTCCTGACATGTAAGTGCTACAGCTGACTCACAAGTATTCTTCCTTCTCTGAGACTGCAGCTGCTCCTTCCCATTCTGCCTTGGAAATACAGCAAGGAATGTAGGGTATAAGGGAATGATCATCCCTTACGTATTTAAGTAACATACTGTGTTATAAAATACTAGGCCTTGTGTTGTGTCCTCCAACATTTATTTCATTTATTTCACAAGTCCAGATAGATGACATCCATAGCTCTTTCCTTGTCCACTGATACAGTCATTCCATCACAGAAGGCCACTAGGTTGGTCAGGCAGCACTTGCCTGTGCAGTTTCTCAGCAGAGCTTTAACTGAAAAGTAAAATCACTGAACAGAATTAGTGCTGTTCTAACCCAAACCAGGACACTGTCCCTGCCTGCATTGCTTATGCATTTTCCTCTTGCCCTTTAGTTTGACTATCAGGTCATGATGGAGCCATGCTTATCTCTTCCCTTCCTTGCCTGATTTCTTACACCTGAGCACTGAGACCTCTTTCATTCTATGGAAAGCATCCTTAAAGGTCTGCTGGCTCTGTTCTGCTTTCTGAAGGCTGTTTCCTAGGAAGTCATCTTAGCTAATTGTTTGAAAAGATGGAACTTTTCTTTCCTAAATTAAGGATCTTGACTATACTCCTTGCCTTTCCCATATCCCTCAGTACTGTGAACTCCACAGTCCTGTGGAGTTCCCTGTGCTGCCCCCTGTGTGCTCTCTGTGCTGCCCCCAGTCCTGGCAAAGCTCTCTGATGCCCAGGAAAAACTGCCCACAGGACCAGTGGCTTCAATCGTTAGCACTTTCTTCCTGCCACAAGCAGCCAGAGAAATTCTCCCCTTGACAGCACTTTTAATCCCTTTGACTTCCCCTGCATTGGTGAATCTACCCAAGGCCTGGGAAGACAGTAACTGTAGTTGAGACTGTAGCTATGTCCCTCATCAAGAGTCTGCAAAAAGCACCAGTGTCCCATGTCTGGTCAGTGGGGACCTCACTGACTTCTGTTTGTTACTCTTGGCATTTGGGCAGGCCAGCCCAGTCAGTGCTTTCACTGGCAATGCTTGTTCTGGTTGCTCTGGCTGGATGAAGGAGCCCCTTGAGGGAAACCAGGGGACTGGAACAGCAAGTGTGCCTGTGTGTCTGTGCGCACACGTCCATTGCTACCCAGCAGAAGCTTTGGCAACTTGTGCAGGCTCCTGCATCTTTTTTATTGCTAAATTTCCATTTTCCTGTTACCCTGAAGGGGCCTCTGGCTCCTGTGTATCTGGCTGGAGCTCCCTGGAGACTCCTTCAGCATTCCTCCATGTTTCCTCACCAGTTCAGGGAGAAGAATAGCGCCTACTGAATGGCCCATTCACACCCTGGTAGATTTACAAACCACATAGAAAACACTAAGGGCTGCTCTGCAGAGCTGGCTCAGGCAAGAGCACCTGAGTCAGCAGGAGACTCGAGGTGCTGTTGCTCCTGCTCAGGACTGACCAGGCACCACTAAACGTCAGACTAGCATGGCAGATTGTGCCTGGGCAGCCCTGAGCTGAGATAAAGCCATCACCCCACCACTCACTGCGGATCTTGCAGCAAATTAACAGGCAGCAATGGCCAACATAAGGAGGCTTACTCTTCCCCTTCAGCTCCAAGCGAGTAGCTGGATCATTTCCAAAGGCAATGTTATGTGTACTCATCTGGAGGCTGTGTAAATAAATCAGTTCAAGGAATTAACTAGGTTTTCTGGGTAGCTGCAGCTTCTTCCCACTGACCCCTTGGCAAGACAGCAATTGGCATTCCTCTCTGCAGTGCCAACCGCTGCTCTCTCCGTGCTGCCCCCAGGCTGGGCAAAGCCCTCTCTTGCCCAGGAAAAATTGTCCACAGGGTCAGTGGCTTCAATTATCTGCACACATTAGCTGGGGAACTTTTGTACCTTGTTTCATACAGAATCCTTTTGTACTTGGTTGTATGCAAGGAATTTGCAGCCTTAAAAAGGCTGGGAGTAATTCACAGCTTCTCTAGACAAAAGTTTATATGATAGACCCTTAATTGCATTTTTTGCTGGCACCGCTGTCAGTGGCCCAACCTGGGTTCTTACCCTGCTATTGGTCCCCAGAATCAATAATACCTTGCATTTTAAAAGGTGCTTTGGGAAGTCCCCAACATGTGAAAACAGCTGAATGTAGCAATGATGCCAGCACACTGGGCCCAGTATCTCCTGCCGTACAAACAGCTGCCTTGTCTGCCTATTTTGACAGCAGAGAATATTGAGGAAACATGATCCTGAGTCTGTCAGGTCGGTGTAGCATTCAGCTTTGGAGTTCTGCACTTATACTTCCACCTCACATGTTTTTTCTTAATTTAGTTGAACTTTTAGCAAAGTTTTAGCAAAAGACATTAGTGTTTTAGACACAACCTATCACAAGAGCAGAACGAGGAACTTTCCTTTTCGAACTTGACTAGACTTTGGTAAATTTTACTAAAAATCCCTTGTCACATTTTCATTTATAAAACTGAAACAAGGTTGTTTGCATGCCCACCTCACTAGGGATTAGGAGGTGCCTCAAAGGGCTTTTGAGACTGAAAATACTCCTCTTCAGCCATCTTGCCCAGCTTCCTTAAGGTTCAGACCATTAAAGATGTTGGGGTGACTTACTATTAACAGGGATTAATGTAGACAGGAGTAACCTAGAGGATCAGGGGGTGCTGCTAGGTTCATAATGCTCTTGATTTCGACTGCAGCCTTTCCCTGTGTGCGTATTTCAGTGAGGGTGCACACACTCATAGATACACAGGTGCATAGATGTGAAGGTAAAAGGGATTTGGGGATAATCACAGAATTATTAAGGTTGGAAGAGACAATATATTTTTGGTGTTCCTTCAGAACAAAACCCCAAACTAATAGCTTGATCTTTCTGTTATTACACAGGTAAGAAATGCATGAAATCTGCACAACTAATCCTGTGATTAAGGACTACAAACCAGGTTTGGGACTTAATCTCTTCTGAGGAAATCCCAATTTAACAGGAGTAAAATGATCTTAGTGTCAGGTCATGAAGAACACTGTCTCAAACATGAGGAAGAAAGGTTATAATTAATTTTCAGTTTGGAGGGGTATTTTTGTGGTTAGGTAAGTCTGTTCTACATGTGACACAATTGTGTGCTTCAGTCTGCAGCTGCAAAATAATGACGATTTTTATTAGAAAATTAAGATCTTCTGAATGCAAGGCTCTTTCAGGACAGCACAGCAATTTTGAAGCAGAAAAGGAAGAATCCTGTTGTTTGCAGAAAAAGCAATGACAGAGAGGGGATACAGTGTCCTTTTTCAGGAGTCACATTTAAAGGGTAAGATTAGAAGTGCATTATCTTGATGTGGGATTACAGAAAGCCCACTTGCACAGCTGGTGCAACTGGCACTGGGAGGAAGACAATCTGCCTGTTTTCCAGCTTCTAAGCAGTGATAACATCACGTTGTTTTCAACATACTGTGCAATATCACTGGGGAATGGTCCTACTGAATTTTAAAATAATTGCTATATATGTACATACATGTCTCTGTGTGCAGTGTCTGTATGTGGCTAAGCCTTGTCTGTTGCTGTTTCTAGTTTCTTAAATATCACACAGAGCTGTTTAATTCATTGCAACCTTTTTTAAACTTCCTTCAACTCTTATTTTTCAATGTCCTTCTTTCAGTGTGCTTTCCAGGAAGGGAGGGAAGAGGGAGCAGAATAAACATCCATAGCTAAGTCTTGTTTTCAGAGTAGTTCAGTACATTCCTGCAGGCTAGGCAGAAGAGGAAGAGTATCTGCTCTGTTTTCTCAAAGCTACAGGCAGCCCAGATATTTCAGATATTATTAATTTGGGTGAGGGAGGTGCACTTTGGCTGTACACATTTACTAAGTGGACTCAGAAGATGATGAAGGCACAGATGCAGCCAGCACACTTTTCAGGTGGGACAGGAGGATGCATGAACTGAGCCATTAAACAGCACAGTTTGCACTCTCAGTTTTATTAGAGTATTATGTGCTACCTACAATGCAGTCAGAGAGAATTTTACAAGTTATTTCTACAGATAGCCTGAAGCTGGTAACCACAGTCTTTGTCTCTACAGTTACTGTGTTTGCAGGTACCTAAACTGCTCAAATAGAAGGGTACCTGTGATTAAGCATTTGCAGGCTCAGAGCCTCAAAGGTCAGGAGATAGCTGGGCTAAAATCTTACCTCGGGTAGCCCACAGCACCCATCTCTAAACATACACAGAAAACACACACATTCAGAAACTAAGGAGCCTGTTTTTGTAGAAATGTCCAAAGTGTTGAATCCTGTCTCTTTTGAATTGTGGATTTGGAGTATTTATTGGAGATTTTCTTGAATGCTGCTGTACCTTGGTAACAGCACATGTTCCCTGAGATACTGCACAATCAGCAGCAAGTGCAAGCTGGCTGCTGAGGCAGGACTCTTGGCTTGGTGTAGAAGTGGTAAGCAGTGGTAAAATAAGAGCTGGCAAGACAGCTCACATGGACAAATGGTCCTCCTTTTGTCATATAAAATGTTTTCCCATTTGTAGCCCCTTAGTATGCACATTATACTAGTGAGGTGAGTGTTAGTCTCTTCTCCCAAGTAACAAGTGATATGACAAGAGGTAACTGCCTCAAGTTGTGTGAGGGGATTTATATTGGATACCAGGAAAAATTTCTTCACTGAAAGGGTTGCTGAGCATTGGAATAGGCTGTGCAGGGAAGTGGTTGAGTCACCATCCCTGGTGGTATTTAAAAGACCTGTAGGTGTCATGCTTAGTGACATGGTTTAGTGGTGGACTTGTTAAAACAAGGTTTATGGTTGGATTCGATGATCTTAAAGGTCTTTTCCAACATAAATGATTCTGTGATTCTATAATTAGTTTTATTCTCTGCAACCAAATGATAACAACCAGAAAATACCATTAGCAATGAAAGCATGTTAGAGCTGGTAGCCTGTCACTGCTCAACTTCCTTGCTGTCAGTTTAGGTTGCCCGCAGACAGCCTCCCAGCATGCTTATAACCAATAAAAGAAGTTTGAAGAGATCAGAAGGCATATTCATAATCTCTTATTGCTTAGTGCCAACTGGGAGTATAATAAAGCTGCAAAGAAGGATGCCACCAATTTCTTATTGCATTCAGTGGGTTACTGGGAAATCAAACCAGAAGCCATATTGCAATGACAGCTAATACCTCTTCTGAGCTCCAAGCTTATTTCATGCTCACAATTTTGCTGAAACTAACTGGCTCAAATAATTATCTTATGAGTCAGGCCTCTGAGGAGCAGCATTTGGCATTCTGGCAGGGAAAATATAGCTTTAATTGTCAACATTTCATAATATGAAATTTCAAATGCTAACTGATCATTTTGAAGTTGCTGATCCATCCTGATAAGACACATATTTTCCCTGCAAGTGGTATTTCATTTGATCTTTAGTTTTTCTATTATGCTTCTCTGGCTGCATTTACCAGAGGTTATCATTCACTTGCCCTATTATTATTTTCTTCTGGTGTGCTCCTGGTGATTTACCTCTTATCATCTTCTTTTCTCTTGAAAATGCAACTTGCATTTGTTAATTGTTGGCCCACAGTAAGTGTCCTCCTTATCCATCAATCACTAACACCAAGCAATGCAGAAAAGAAAACAACCCAAAGGGAATATATATTTAGTGACATTTGATGTGTCTGAGTCTAGTTATAAATAGAGACACAAGAGGGAAATATTTTGGGTAAAGAGCCTACAAATTACAGTGTTGCACAGATCCAGTTGTATATATCTGGCCGAAATTCCTTCTCTAACTCCAGGGCTTTGTTATGAAGGAAAGGAAGTGAATTTGCTTTTCTGTACTCTATTTCTTTTCTTCCCTAATATTGGATACTTTTGGTTGCCTTTTCTTCCCTGAGAAAACTACCCACTGGTGCAAACCTCCCTGATTTGTTCCACTTAACTTGACATACAGAATCATTATCATTTCTCCTTTGCCTCTTCAGCAACGTCTACCAATTACCACAAGCAGTTTTTGCTACTCTGGGCAGAAGAAATGCCCAGGTTGTGGCTCCTCAGTTTTTAAGGGAATATCATAGAAAACATAGCTCACTTCAGTGTAAAGTATTAAAGATAAAGTTTGAGCTTTTCAGCACACTCAAGGCAGGGTGAGGACCTAGTTGCACAGTGCAGGAATAGGCCAGGTCAGGGAAAAACCTCAAAAAATTCAGGGCAGTTTTGTAAGCAAGGCCATATGCATCAAAACCTCTTGTGTGACTGTTGCAGCATCCAGTGCTACAGCTGAAGGCTGGGGTCAAAGCTTCATGTTCATGCTCCAGTAGAGCTGGGTTCAAGCTGTCTGCTGGAAGTGTCTGTCCCCAGCTCCAGTGTCACCAAAGGGATTGGAGTCTGCCTGGCAGTTCCAAGCACTCATTTGTTCTCCCCATAGACAATGTCCCCAGGCTCAGCTACAGCATACCTTTGAGCATGTGGTTGCACACTAATAATGTGAGTGAGAAGCAGGTCAGACTTGGCCTTGCACTAGTGGCAGCTTAGGAGGGCATGGTCTTGGCTCATCTCTCACTCTTTGCCATAGGGCAATAAACACTGTGTAGCCAGCCCTGACACCCTGGCAAATCTTCAAGCATTTAGGGACATTATGGCAAATGGGAACTATTTGAAAACTATCTAATGAAAATATCTGTAGTGCCAGGAAGAAAACTGTTTGACACGTGGCTGACAGCAACAGTTAGTGGGAGCATGCTTGCTCAGCCTTCAAAAGGACAGGCCTCCACAGCCCAACCAAGAGGATGCTTCCTCTCTGCATGGTACCACTCACTTCTGATGCCCACCAGCAGGTGCCCATGAAAAACTGGTTAGGAGCCACTGGGTGGCTAGAAAAGTCATACCATCCTAAATACACAGTGAAAGAACAACCTAACACCTAGCAGCATCTCTAATTTAACGTGCCATCACAATGCAAGGCACCATTCAAGAGATAAACAAGCACTGACTGTTTCTGGTTTTCACAGTTCCAAGGAAGAACCTTGTTAGTCTGCTTACTTAAACTAAACAGATGGGGAAGTATTATTTCAACAAAATAAATTACATAGTTTTATAAAGGCTTCCAATGTAATCCATCAGTCAGGCCACAACAGAGCAAATGGAAGAATGCTCATAAACGATTCCTCTTTCAGTGACATCTGAGCCCTTCTGGTGGAAACAGCTGCTCATGGAATAGGCAAGTTTTGGTTTCCTAGCTCACAACATGGGCTCTCTGCAGGCAGCCCAAGGAGCGAATAACCTCTTGTAGGCAATCTACTCACTGCAATTATTTTTCAAGTGTTTTATCCACTCTACTAATGAAATGTTTGCCAGACCTTCCACTCTTGAAACACGTTTTTGTTCTCCATAAATCAGAAACTTGAAGGTGGTCTGACACTTCTGAGCTCTAGTCAGTTCTCAACAATGGGCAGTCTTGTGGAAATGCAGGCTTCTGATGTCTTGGAAGAAGCCTATTGTTGAAGTCACATTTCAGCAATAATTACTTGGGAAGCTAAAAATTACCTCCCAGTAAGTGTGAATGGCAAGGATGTGGCCCAGGGTGTAGCACTGTAAAAAGGCATCTAGAAATACAGCAGGACACTGTTTAATTCCAAACTGATCATTACCATCTGTTAAGAGCTTCATCTCAGAAGAGAAAAAAGGCACTATCATATGAATTCCTTTTATTTGGAAATGCTAAATTTAGGATTCAAAAGGGATTTGTATTTTTCCCCACAGACTTTGAGCTTGTTGTGTCTGGATGTGGCAGCTTTACCTCTCTTCTTCCACAGGTGCTGCTCAGGGAGGTAAGGTGAGGAGTTCAGTGGTGTTAAATTGCAGCATCCACATCTTGCTCATCTGCACCAGCTTGCCCACAGCAAGCCACAGTGTGCTGATGTCCACTCCCTGCCATGGTCACTTCAATATCCCTGCTGTCACTGAAAATGAGGATGGAAAAGGTGTTCCTGTTTGAGCTTTAACTTCAAATGGACCAAAGAAACCACTTAATTCTTGTAGCCTTGGGCATGATTTTTTTCCTATTTTCTTATTAATACATGAAACATCTTCACCTGTGTAAGAAAATCTCTCCAGCTGCTTTTCTGTACTTAGTGAAACTATTTAGAAGGTTAAATAGCAAACTCTAACCCAGCAGGAATTTGCTAGTCACAGCATTAAATGATCCAGTGTTTCTGAATATTGTATGCTAATAGTCTTTTGAAACATGAATCAAAATCTGAATGGATATTAACTATTTTGCAGTTCTCAGTAGCAGCCTGTACAGCTGTTCAAAGGTTAGAGCTGTTTGCCAGGTGATAGCAGTTTTGACTTAGAGCATTTTGCCTCTGTATCTTTGCAAAAAATGGAGCTGCCACAGTTTTCTCCTACATGTGTACATTTGGCAATCTTAACATCAGGTTTTGGTACCTGCACTGGTCCCAGCTGCTTAGCAGAGACACGAGGAGTTGTCAGTTCAGTGCTTTATATATATAGTGCCATATACAGTGCCAATATAAATAATTTCAAAAAAGCATGAGATGATACAGGATATATGGCAAATCTCAATTTGGGTGAATATCCTGTTGTTAGAGCCTGTCCTTTAGTCCCAGTTTGCTTTGTTCCAAACAAGAATCACACAGGAGCAGGAGACAGTTTTGTAACCTTCTTACTTGCACTACTAATGATGAGATTTGGCTGTTGCCACAGCAGGTGCTGTACCCAACCTGGATAGTGATGTCAAAAGCTGTAAGAAACAGCTCCACTGCCAGTGGGAACAGACCAGTGTAAAACCAGTGGCAAGGTAAGAATTAGGACCCTTTGCTCACGTGAGGAATCCCAGAACATGAGAAGTCTGGGATATTCCTCCAAGTATCATTTTTACAATACAGAGCAGTTGTTCTTGGGAGAACTGATTATCTCATCAAACCAGTGTTCTCCTTGTATCGAGCTACTAAGTCATAGTAAAAGGTACAACTTTATTGTTGAGTACTTTCTAATTTTACTATCCAATGTAAACAACTGCTGCAGCTGCAGCAGAGATTTTTTATCATTTATATGATAGCTATGCCCAGCTCTGAGCTCCACTGTCATGTGCCAGGGAACCCAAGGGAGCTGTTGGCTTCATCCACTTAGAAGAAACAATTTCTCCCAGAGTAGCTCTTTGCAATCTGCTCTGCTGTGTTCATTAGGAGGGACTGGGCTGCTCCTTGTATTACATGGCCTTATTCTTCCAGCTAAGCAAAGCTGAGAAGGAAAAGACCAGCCAGTTCCTCTTTCTTTGTTGTGCTCTTTTCTACTGGGAACAAGAGGCATCCATGAAAAGCTGAACATGTAGTCTTCCTCTCCATCCACAGTCCTCCCCTGCAATTAATAGGTGGTGATAATGTATCTAGTTCTAGTGTAGCCCGTTTGCTTGTGAGGTTTCTCTTCTCTCCTCAGAAAATGAAACCAAATTTAAAATACTATATGCATCCACATTGCCCAAAAAATGTTCTTCATGCAGAGGAAAAAGCAAATTATTATCTCCAGTAGTTATTTTATTATAGTGAAACAAACAACAAAATAAAAAATAATTAAAATTAATTTTTCAATTGTAGTTTAGACCATCCTCATTCTGAAATACTGGAGTAACATTTTGGTGTAATAACCTATCCTTTGAAGATTTCTAGGACTTACAAAAATTTAGGAATATAACAGGGTCATTTTCTTTCACTTCAGTAGAGTAGATTTCCCTTGAGCCTGGTCTTTGGTTTGATTAAGGTACAAGAAGACTGCTACTGGCTGATAAAACACCAGTGGCCAAGGCAGCAATAAAAATGTCCTTTTTTATTTTACTAACAATCTAAATAACTTAACACAGTAGCTTAATACTTTCCAAGTGAGAATAAGGATGACGATGCATAATGAGGAGAAATGGTTTTCTGCAGTATATTCAGTTTAATGATGGCCTCAGTTCAGCACCATCACTAATCTGAATTACTTCTGCTTATAACATTATGTTAAACCCCCACTGAGGGATTCTGCTTTCACAGCCAGCTGTCCAATAAGTGGCCACCAAGATGAATTTGGCTTCACAACACTGACATTTGGCTAGGTTATTCATTGCCCATATTATTTCACTATTTGTCTCAGGCAAGCAGGTAAGAAAATACATGGTATCAAGTGAGGAATTGTCAGTACCAAGGTTTGAGGATAGTCATACATCGTTGGTCTAAGATGTGCAAAACCGACAGTCTGCCAAGCAAAGAGGCTGAAGGTGAGAGACGTCCATTTGCAGATCTAACTTGGCATCCCACAAGGTACAGTGCCTGTCGACAGCCTGGATCAGAGCTGTTAGAAAACCTCTCCCATTAAGGGAGCCCCTGGGAAAGATGAGAGTGAGCACTTTGCTGCAGGATTCAGAGAGGAGATGTGAGGATGGCTCTCCCTGTTCCCTTCAGCTGAGAGCAAAGGCTGGGGCAGGGACCAGCATCTGGAAAGGATGGGGAGCCCAGGAGACAGAACTCAGCAACAGCACAGCTTCCCATAAAGTAGGCAATAATACCTGAAGAAAAAGTGAGTCCATCTCATGCAGAGAAACAAGAATGTTATCAGGCACAGACTGAGCAAACTAGTAGAGGAGGATAATGTATGTCCTGAAAATAGGGCCCTGAAGCCCCCTGGGAATGAAAAGGGAAAAGAAAGAAAGTAGCAAGATGACTACATTGGAGGTTGATATGCTAGTGAGGAAACACAAAAAACAAATTGGAAGAATTTTACACACAATGAGAATTATTTCTGAACTGATTTTATAGGTTAATGGACATTATACATTTATTATGTACTTTGGGAAGAGGGAGATGAAAAGGCATGTTTATAAGGTGTCCATGGTGGCTGTGTATGCCTGCTGTGAATGTAATTGGAGGCAACAGAGCTGCTGGAAGTCTATGAGCATTAAAGAGGAGGGGAAACAGCACTACTGTGATGGAAAGTATTATCTGGTTCTCAGAGAAGGAAAGGGTCTTTCGGATCTCATTTCTATGAAGCAAAGAGGAGTTGGTCCAGAGGGTGAATGGAGAAGACAGACCCCTTGACAGGGATCATAAAGAATGGTATTCTTGACATCTAGCAAGGGAAGAAAGGAAAGCAGCAAAATTAAAATAAAGAATTTGAAGTAAGGGCTCACTCAGCTTGGAGGACTGAGAGGAGCAAGGCAGGAGGAAAGACGGAGCAGCAGCCTCAAAAAGACAAGCACAGATAATTTCATACTAAGGGGATACAGGAAGTGTAGTAAGAAAACACTTTTGCTAATTCAGGAGTTTTTCAATTTTTATTGAGCAAGGAAAGTAGGTCAAGTTACTAAAAAGATATATGTAAGACTAGCAAGGACAAAATCAGAAAGGCCAAGGCATAGAATATAATAGAATTAATGCAGGAGGCAAGAAGAAAAAAGAACAGAAAAAATGTCTTGAAAGAACATTTTCTACAACATGAAAGCAAGGAAAAAAGTGGTTCACTGCTAAGGGCAAAGAAAAGGTTAATATCAAATATAGGTAGGAAATGAGGGAAGAAGCAGTAGGTTTCTTTATATTGGCTGCAGTGCTGCTTTTGACTTTGCTTCCCAAGGGAGTCTCATAAGGAAATTAAGAAAACAGTTCTATTGAAACCACTGTGAAATTTTTGTACAACTGACTGGAAAACCATACTTCAAGAGAAAAGGACAAGTAAATTTGAGCTAGGATTTCTCCTAGGTCTGGAATTATTCAGTATTTAATGGTTTGGACACTAGGCAGTGTAGCTCTCTCGCACTGTACACAAGCTGGAGGACATAAATGGAATTCAAAATTATTTTGAAACATCAAATTGATCTGAAATAAATAGTTTAGGTAGTAAAACTCACAGTATGAATACAAGGCTGGAAATGGAGGACCAAACCATACACTTTTAGTAAAGGGTCTGGGGTGTACAAGAACATGTGGGTGCATACGGTCTGAGTCAGTTTGAAAGAAACCAGGGCAGAAGCAGCAATACTAAAGTCCAAGAATGCACAAACTCAGAGGTGAGACTGAAAGCATCAGAGATACTTAGACAAGCAAAAGATGAGGAGAAATATGAGAACATCTCCAACATTGTGAAGTTGCTTTGCAGACCCTGAGAAGAAGCTGTTTCAAAAAGTGACATATGGAAGATTTAGGTTGAGCAAGACAGGTTTTGAATAACTTAGCAACAAGGCTGTTTGCCAGAGGAGCTGTGAGTTGTGGGTATGGGCATGGGCATGGGGGGGATCTCAGGTTAGACCAATCTCTGCCATGGATGAGCTGGCAGAGCTGAGCCTGCCCTAGGGCAGAAGGTATACTACATGACCTCTCAAGTACCCTGTAGGCCTGTTTTCTATATTGCTGCAGCAACTTAAACATTCCCTGTAAAAAGAATGGTTGTCATAGAGAGATTTCACAGAACTGACATTTTCCCTGTTAGAATCATAACTGCATCGGCAAGATGAGTGACCAGAATACCTAATGACTCATACAGTTAAAAATATCTTAAGGAGCAGAAAAATGAGAGCATTTAACTTCATCTAATGCAGCCTTGAAGGGTCATAGGAGCAGATTTATTTCCCATATGTGAAATGTGTTAAAATGGCCTATTTCTGTCACAAACACTACATCTGTTACACTAATATTTCAAAGATGAGAAAACATTTATCAGAACATCAGTTTAAAGTGAAAATATTGGCTTGTGGGGGTTCATTCCAATTAAAGACAATAATCAAAGTGTTTATTCAACATGACTTATAGACCTGTCGGTATCTAAAAGCAGGAATCCTTATTCTGCTGCCTCAAACTTACATCTAAATAGTGCTGCCTCTGAGCACTGAATCAGACCTGTCTCCTGGTTAGGACTAGATGGGATGGTGGTGGGCACATTCTAGAAATGAGCTAGTTGGGTTTGTTCTTTAATTTTGACAGAAGTTATGTTTGTCTCTCACAGGGAAAATTGACTGGAGCAAGAAATTTGTTCTGGTGTCCTGTTTACTCTCCATGTGAAAAAAAATCCCATCTGCCTCTTTCCAGATATGCAGTCCATATGCACGTGTTGCCATTTACATGTTTACACAAAATATTTTGACAACTCCCAGTAATAAAGATCCACCCAAGTAGAGGGAAGTCAAGCAACTGAATGATGAAAATCAGTAGATTAAAGCTTGGACTTCAAACATATGTGAGTGGCTCCTATCTGAAGGAAGGGATTGGTTTTTTGTTTAAACAAGCTGAGAAAGACAGCTGGAAATCATGTCACAGAGTCACAGAGTCACAGAATCATTACGGTTGGAAAGG
The DNA here is from genome assembly GCA_013399015.1 of Galbula dea. Lineage (NCBI taxonomy): Eukaryota > Metazoa > Chordata > Aves > Piciformes > Galbulidae > Galbula > Galbula dea. The sequence continues at coordinate 1,483,317 of VWZX01001727.1, read as the reverse complement.
ACCCTCAAGATCATCTAGTCCCTGCTTTATTATGGCATTTTGCTACAGGCAAATATTATCATTCTGGTTATCTATACCAAAACAAAATGCAGTAGCTTATGTAATTTCAACAACTCAACCAGAATTCCTCATTAGAAAATTATCTGGAGAGTTGTTTGAAGAGATTAAAGCCATCATGTTACCCTTTTATTTTCATTTTTTTTCCTCATGTCATCTGCGCAGATGGGTAACATTTGCCCCACCAAAGCCACAGATTTGGTTATTGACCTTTGGTGCTATTGACACATAGCAAACTACTTTAAAAAGGAGCTCCATTGAGTATTGCTGTTGCAAGAATTGTTTTAAAGATGTATCAGAAGAGTTGAGATCCAAAAAAAGTCAGCTTTTTTTTAATGATGTGAATATGAATGAGAACTCAGAAAGATAACAGACTTGTTTTAGGAATATTCATGCAGGAAAACTCAGTATGATAAGCAAAACAGAAAATATTTTCCTATGTGTATTATTCCTCATTCCCCAAGATAAATAAAATAGCGAGTGTTGGCCTCTTCTCCCTTGTGACTAGTGACAGGACTAGAGGGAATGGGCTTAAGCTGAGCCAGGGTAGGTTTAGATTAGATATTAGGAAGAATTTCTTTACTGAAAGAGTGGTGAGATATTGGAATAGGCTGCCCAGGGAGGTGGTGGAGTCAGCATCCCTGGAGGTTTTTAAGAAGAGGATAGATGTGTTTCTTCAGGGCATGATTTAGGGGTAAGAGTAGTGTAGGGCTATCGGTTGGACTAGATGATCTTGAGGCTCCTTTCCAACCATAATGATTCTGTGATTCTGTGACTCTGTAATTATTAATACAAATGGCATCCGATAGAAAAAATGGGTGCATATAAAATTGACTTATATTTACGTTTGAAACACTTTTTCTCCATGATGAAAGTTTGCCTTTAATGGCCTATTAGGGTTTAGTTAATGATACATTAGCTGATTTTTAATGTACTGAACTAGCAACAAAGAAATCACAGTCCAGACATTACCTCAAGAAGAAAATGCAGAAGGAATCATGCATGGGAAAAACGTTCTTAATACAGTCTGTAAAATAATGCTCAGCACATTTCAGAAGATCATCTCAAGGGTCATTCTGTAGTATGATAACAAGGGAATTAAACCAGCCATTCACATTAACAATAGCAAGTATTCAACATCTAATCACCTATGTACCATATGAAAATTTTCCTCTGAATGAGCATGTCAGCATTTTACTCCTTTTTTGTAATGAGTTTGCCCTCTTAGGAGAGAAAAGAAAAATTAATGAAATGCTAAAGCAGTACCTGTAGCTTTATTTGCAATTTTACATCAAATTTTTTAAGTTCATTTTTTACATTTACATTATTTTTTAAATTATTGAAGTGTCACTTGAGCCTAATGCTACAAAGAGAGCCATATATTAGTGGTATAAATATAGTGAAAATTCATTTAATCTGTGGATAGCTAATAGTCTCTAGATTACATTGAAATATATGTCTCCACTGAGATGGTCACATTAAAGTTATATGGTGTAACAGCCTAGACTGACATAAGTCACAATAATAGGAAACTGAGTAAAGGGAAACTATAACATCACAGATGATAGGTATGAAGAGAATTTCTTTCACAAAGCCTGGCTAGAAGTACCCTGATCACAAACTAACAATTCAGGTAAACTGCTAATGATATATGGGCTGAGACAGTGGCAAAGCTGACATAAGAACCTGGCTGGGAGCAGAAAGAAGTGCTGCACGGCGGGAACACCATGGCCTCCTCCACAATAGTGCCCAGGATAGGCAGCTTCCAGTCAGCAACTGAGCAAGCTAAGAAAGCAGAATGCACTGGAAGCAAGATGTTTTTCCCTCATGTGTACATGTATGTAACCTTTGCTCCATATTTACATGCCTTAGTCTCTACCTACTCGGATACGCAAGATTTTAATGAACAGACTTTTATGTATTATACTTCTTGTTTCTCTGGGGAAAGATCCTTGATTTCTTCTCATTTATGTTATATATTTCATTTTTTTCTGTATGCCTATGTTATGTCTTGAATGATTTCCACTAAACAGAATTGTTTATGAAAGGTAGGACTTCTGTTACTTATTTTTAACCTCTTAGAGTTTAGTATCTTGTCTGTGCTTGTTGTCCAGGTTCTCTTTATTATCAGTGGAGAGACAGAGGCCTCTATGGGGGAACTCTTTTGATTTGTCTCAGATGCCTTCTTTAGACCAGGATGAATCACTCAGATATGGGAGGGTTGATATCTCTCTGCTTTGATTTTAGAGAATGCCTAACAACTTCTTTATACCCAGTACCTAGATGACCAAAGTCAGGGGAGCTGTATTTCATCTATTCCTGCTCTAATGATATTCCTCTACAGAAATGGTTTCCTTAGAGGGTCATCCCACACAGTTGCTGAAATAAGCCATGATATGTATTTGCTCAAAAGAGGACATAAAGCTAATTTGGTCTCCTTGATTTTCCCTAGCTGGATTGGCTTGATAAAATCTTCATGGTGGTCAAAAGCCTACAGTGGCAAGGCTCAGATCCTATTTAAAGGATTTCTTCACAGCCCTGACTACTAACATCTCCAAGCACACAGCCACGTGCAGATGCAACATGACCTGCAGAGCTGTCAGGGCAGTAAATTATTTCTGTAGGAACTGCTTCTCTTTGGAGAGGCTCTGTGAGGGCTGGGTGGGATCTCAGAACCATTCCAAATGCTTTGGTTTCACCATCATGCTGTATGCGCAGCAACATACCTCATGACCTTTTCCAGAGGAGAGGATGGTAGCTAAAATTATAACCTCACCCATATATTGAATGGGCTCCTCTGGCTGATAAACAAGCATAAATGAATTACAATTATATGATGATCCTTCTTATAGTGATTTCAGCCTAGTAATAGCAAAGAATTTCACAGACTTCAGGGCAAAATTCATTCTGTGTAAGGGTATAATGTAAGGTCTATGAACTGTTTAATTTTCACTCACACTTTATGAATAACACTTAAGGAGCACTTCAGACATGCAAAGGTCCTGACCCGGCCATTAGACTTTCACTGACTAATTTAGGATCAGCCTGCTGAATTGTTTTTTTTTAAGGTTGTTGCAAAGTCCAAGGAACTTCTGAAACCAGAAGCTGTTTCTTCTCAGTTCCTAAACCTCAAGACCTTAGGCACCCTTAAAGATATTCAGTTCCTAAGCTGAAACTGTTAAACATCTTCTATGGAAGTTTTTCAGACCTCTTTTTTAAAGCACTTTTCAGATTTCAGGAGTTTCTTAATACCTTGTTAGCATTTTTGCAAATTGATCTCTGATGACTTTCTCCCTGGTTATATATTCCACAGCTGCCTTCTTGACAAGGCAAACAGCAGGAATCTGCTTGTCTTTGGGCTCTCTTTACTCTTACGAGGTGCATTTCGTTCATACAGAGATGTAATTAACAACCTTCTGTCTTCTCCATGCAAGCACACCTAACTGATCATTACCAGAAACAACAGGGTGTTCTCCATAACAACAATTTCATTTGCATTTAATTATGCTGTATTAGGCAATATTGAAGGTGACACTAGAAGAGGTAAAAGAGCTCTGTATTGATTCAGGAAGATGATAGCAGTCTGGCTGTTTTTAATGAGGTAGATTGTGCTACACGGATATTTCCAAACAGTTATGTAGTGTGAAAGTTGGCTGGTTTTCACTTCCAGTGTATTCAGGATGTTCTAAAATATCTCTTTTGCAGGGACTTGCTCCATTTACCTTCCTCTTCCCATTCCAGGTGGGGTATTCTTTCCAGCCTATCTTTTATTTTCCTAAGCAAACATTACTGTGTAACTCTAAAGAAATAGCCTTCATGCTAACTTTCAGCTGATGAGGCTTTTGGTAAGATAACATTATTCAGTAGAAATATAAGCTACAAAGTAAGGTTTCCTTTAGAGAAGTTTCTCTCTTATCTTTCTTTAATGATCAGTCTGTTTGGATATCAGGAAAAATTTCTTCACTGAAAGAATTGTTAGGCATTGGCACATGCTGCCCAGGGAACTGGTGGAGTCACCATCCCTGGAGGTGTTTAGAAGGCATATAGATGTGGTACTTAGGACATAGTACTTTAGTGGCATGGTGGTGGTAGGTTGGTGGTTGGACTGGACTATCTTAAAGGTCTCTTCCAACCTTAATAATTCCGTAATTATGTGATCCAACATTCCTCTTCACTTGGAGCCTTATCTAAAACCTTTAAAAGTCAGTGTGTCTTCCTATTGATGTCACTGGTCTTTGTCCCCCTTGGCTAGTGACTCAAGCCATTTACTGCTTAAAAACCTGTGAAATCAATGAGTATTTACCACTGACTCATGCCTATTGTTTGTTTATTACAGTGTCAAAGACATAGTGAGCCCTGATGGTCCAGAAGCAGTATCCCACCAGGCTACTGGAGTTTGCCTACTCCATTACAGAGGAGCAGTCCCTCACCACTGCTCCCTCCCCAAGCTCCAGCAGAACTTGCCCTACTGATAGACATTTGCCCCACCAAAGCCACAGACTTAGTTATTGACCTTTGATGCTATTGACACACCATATGATGTATTTGTAGTGTAAGGAGAGCAGAACTGCACCCAAGGGTAGATGAGTGTTAAATATAGCTGTAGAGGTGGTGATTTTGCAGAATTTACTGGTTTTAGCTATTTCTCAAACACTACTCATTATGTATTATTCCTCATTCCCCAAGATAAATAAAATAGCAAACTACTTTAAAAAGGAGCTCCATTGAGTATTGCTGTTGCAAGAATTGTTTTAAAGATGTATCAGAAGAGTTGAGATCCAAAAAAAGTCAGCTTTTTTTTAATGATGTGAATATGAATGAGAACTCAGAAAGATAACAGACTTGTTTTAGGAATATTCATGCAGGAAAACTCAGTATGATAAGCAAAACAGAAAATATTTTCCTATGTGAAACAAAGAAAAATTCTTTCACAGTTTTATAATTCTCCCCTTGACTAGAGTTTGTGAACAAGTGCCTTACCGAGTATTAGTCTGTATATGAGCTTTTAAATTTCCCTGTATCATTTGCAGGGTACCCAGGAGTGCATCAGTTACCCTTTTGCTTTTTTTTATGAGCTATGTTGGCTCAAGAAAGGAATCGGGAAAAAAATTCTATAGCTTCTTTCACACAAGGTAAGAAAAAGCTTTCTTCCAGCTAGTTCTGGTCTGACATTTACTTCAAGAAAGTACTTATCTCTGGGAGCATACCAGGAAGGAAACTATAAAAATACATTTGAGGTTCTTGTCAAGTTAAAAGTGGGCAACAAAGAGCAAGCCTCTGCTGGTACTTTGATCTGTTCCAGAAACTCACCCTATCAGCCACTTTTGCGTTCCTTATACCAGAAGCAGAGCGAGATTATTCCTGACTTTTATCTTTAAATGTATGTATCTATTTTCCCTGTAGCTTTCCCATCATTGCACTTATCTGGAAGGTTCAGAGGGAGAACTTTGCTGTGTATTTCAAAAGAAGAGAAGAAAAACCATCTGGTTCTTTCCTAGGAAATATCTGTTGACCTCCAGTTGGCCCAGTCATACATGCAGAGAAGAAGCAGGGTTTTACAGCACAGGAAGACAAATCAATAGAGTGCCTGTTTCAGAATTACCAAACAAAGATGTAACTCATATAAACTTAGTTCTGGAAGTATTTGGAGAAAGGAAATGGAAATTACTAGACAGCTTTCATGACAACAGAAACAAAAGTTTCCCTTATAGGCTTTGTATGCCATAATCACAGGCACATGCCTATATTTGTATACTTCACAGTCTTGCTCACCTTATTCTGTGTGTGGAAAGAGACTGACACATATAATAATGGTGTGCTGCAATAGCAGTGTGTGAAAGAGTAAAATCTGAGGTCTAGTAACCTCTCTGTGGTGTGCAGCTAAAAAGATGTGAGCCAGACAGGCTTAGTGAATACAGCAGACCTGAGGGGGCTGGGAGATGTGCTTTGCACCTCCTGGATGGACTTGTTACCCTGGCAGATGCAGCCCTGCTCTGACATTTGAGGAAGAGGTTCTGGACACCTTTTAAAAAGGCTAATGGTGAGATGAGAAAAAAATGATCCAAGCACTTATGTGTCTGCTTTAAGGGCGACTGAACTACTCTCTAGGCCTTCTCTTCTCTGCACTGAATAAATGTCCTCTGACTTCAGTAGGAACTTGCATACCTACAGGTTGATTTAACTGCTTAAAAATAGGCATCAAATGCAACTCATGCAAGATGCACTAAGTTATGCCACCTGGCTTCCCTCTGCCACTCCAGAACTGCCCAGCCTGCATGGACAAATGGCTCAGATAAGCAGAGCCCAGCACATGAGCTACTCTAGTTGCTCCAGAAACATGCAGTCAAGCAACTGAACTGCATCATGCCTTTAGTTCACATGCAGATGCTTTAATTTGAAGTCATAAGTTTGAAGAGAATTAGATGAATTCTGTATTTTACTGCAATAAATCATACCCAACTCAAATTCTTTCTGAATTGTGTCAGAGCACTGTTATCTAATAATGATTTCTCATTTCAGTGCCTATAGTGTAGAACAGGTTAATGATGTTTCAGTGCAAACAAATTTGTAGGTGTCACACAATTTCTGGCATGACTGCTGAGCTTTGTGGATAATGGTTTTTACTCATTTTATAGAGTAGAATGCATATGACATGATACTTTACAGAGATTTAGGGAAAAATCCCTGCCTTAGGAAGCTTAGATGATATAAGGACTTTAAAATGGATTAACTTCTATTGCTTATGGGAACCTTAAGGTGCATAGACTTTGCTTCTCTGTTCATTTTCTACCCAACTAACTCTTATCTTTATCTGAGAGCTGACACATAATGCACTACCAGTTCTTGGAGAGCAGAAGCCAGTAACAGCCTACCATGCTGAAATCCAGTGTGTTGAGCTTAGCTGAGTCTTTTCAACACAAGCCAAGTGGTGGAAGGTTGTGTGAAACAGAAGTAAAGCAAGAACTGGACCTTTAGTGGAAAATAATCCTTAAAGTGACTGGGAAAGAACTGCAGTTGTTAGCTTTCACATGCTTATAAAGGCTGCAGTGCAATTCATTCCTGTGCTGAGCTGACAGTCACCTGCAGTGCCTGCAACCTCCAATATTTATGGCAGAGCCATAGGAGAAAAGTGCTCTTTATTCACCTGAACAGCTACAGAGAGCCTCAGCACACAGTATGTTACTCTAAAATCTGGGTAGCAGTCAGCTTTTTAAAGATCTCTGTGAATAGACCTGCTTGTCAAAGCTGGGAAAAAAAAGTGCATAGTGGAGATAGAGAGCCTACAGAGATTCAAGTCAGGTATGCAAGGGAAAGAATCAGCCAGCAGCAGCCAGTTACACAACCATTTCTCAGATTTGCCAAAATGGCAAAAGCATTGTAATTAAAATGTGAATTTTCAACTTTGTCATAGTCATCATTCAGATCTAAATTTAAATAAATTACACAAGATGTACCTCTACCTCACAGAAACTGCCTTTCTTATGTCCTCTCCCTCTTAGAACAAAACTAGCCAAGAGCAGATAGAAGGAAGCATTACAAGATATTTTCTAATCAAGTATTCAGAAGTCTTCAAAAGTTAATTCAGTTAACACCTATTTGAAGTCACTTGCTATTCAAGAACTCAGAGGTTTATCCCACAAAATGCTCATTTAAGGTGAATTGAAACATATCATGCTTCAATAGAAATAGAAAACAAGTGTTAGGAGACCAGCAAACCTCAAAAGCATCTGACAACACTTTTCAGGACTGGCAACTGCCTACAGTCACCTTCACCTTCAGAATAATCTTGAGAGAAATTTACAAGCTGGTGACAAATATAGTTCCAGCATATTTGGTATGGAGAAACATACCTTTTATCAAAGCCCAAGGCAATGATGATCTAAGCTGTAGGTCATCCACACTGGGACTACAAACACACATTCAGTTACCCTGTGTGTAAGTTACCATAAGGAACTAAAATTTGATAAATAAATAAAACAAATGTGACAGTAATCTTCTTTACTCAGAAAATATTCTTAGAAAAACTCTTTTATCTCTCATCCTCTTAGCAAAATTGTTTTCAGCATCTTCTGTCAACAAAATAGACAAAACATGATGTGCCTTTATCTACCTACACAACAAAGTAATGGCCCTAGAACCGGAGTTCTGCATACCAAATACATAAAATTGCTCATAATTAATCACCCAAAGTCATTAACATTTTGAATAATTAATAAATTCAAGAAAATTACAATCTGTTCAAAGACAATCCATTAAAAGAGCCTAAGACTGCCAAACAAGTTATTCATTGTGAATTTTTGCTCTGCTGATGCAGTTGCATCACATAAAATGGAGCACTCAGCCCTTCAAGAACCAAATGTTTCACTGCTCTTTCTAATGAATGACAAACAGGTGAAATGAAGCGTGCAGAGAGAACTAACAGAGGAGAAACCTTATAGTGACAGGAGATGTTCCTCAACACATATGGCACTTAATATATTGGGAGCAATGAGATTTCTTCTAAGTAGAATAATAAAAAAATAACAAGGTAACAGCAAAGCATGGGGGATGCTGAGACCAGAGTGAGTGTCAGTGTGAACTTTCATCAGGCACAGCTGGAAGGTCTGAGAACATGTTGTATAACCAAGACCATTAAAATTAAACAGTGTGATAACTGCTGCACAGCAATTGAGCTGCTTATACCAAAGGCAGCCCCACAGCTGGTGTACAACAACACACATCCCCACACAGACCAGTAAACACCGGTTGATTCAGAGGTCATTAGAAGCATTTTCTAAAAGAATCTTCAGAGACTGAAGAATGAGCAATGCTGAAAATTACCACTAGGGTTATAAATTGCTGCCATATGCTTTGTGGTATATGAATGAAAGACTTTAATGAAATGTGGCATTTTTTTCCACAGTATACTATCAAAAATATCTTGTACTATAAGGTAATATCTCAGAAGCTTTCATCCTCCCAGTCTTCTGTTAATAAAACACAGACACTAATCAGATGTTGCCTTTAAAGTGCAAATCAGAGCACAGAGTCACATTCCTAAGGGTATTTTTACAGCGCTTTGTCCTACTGTCAGATATGAAATATGTGCCAGCTGTAAATGGTTACTGAAGATACTTCTTCCCTCTGATAATTTCAGTGTGTTTCTGTTATTCAGACCAGATTCCAGACATACCTAACTATCCTCCCTGCACTGGCTTTATGCATCAGAAAAACAGGTATTTGCAGAGGGGATTAACTTGTTAGGGTTAGCCAAAGAGCCTTGTGGTCTCCTCACTGCCTGGTGAAGCTACAGCTCTGGAGAGTTTATCTAGTTTCTCCTGCAGAGAGAGGGGTAGATGGGGTGGAGAGGTGTTAAGGTAGCTGCTGCCCCTACTCCTTCCATCTCTTCTGTGGCAGCAAGGCCATCTCCTAAAGGCTCTTCCCCCTAACCCAGTCCACCTTCCCTGTGAGGATTATGTATAGACTCATCCCTCCTTCCCCGTGGGAAATGCTCTGGCCTATGCTCAGATCACCACCCCTCCATTGTGCCTGTGTTGCTGAGGAGCATTCAGCTCTCTGTGTTGTTTGGCTGGACCACAAAATAGAGTTGGAAGAGGTCCTTAGGACTCCACTTCTGCTTCCAGATCTTTGAAAAAAAGAAGAATGTTAAGAGCTGCTTTTCATTTCCAAAGCAAAAGACATCATTTTTTGCAGTGGACTTCACCCTGACTAATAAGATTTCACCTAAAGTAATTTCTCCAGAACAGCATCAAATGCATTAAAATCAGGAAATAAAGACTCCTGGGTTATTTCCCATCAAATAGCAGTAGGAAATCCTTTTATAGAGCTTTGCATGGGTGTAACATAAATGTTTGATTCTTTCAAAAGAACAGAGCTCTGTGAGAGTTATGCTTCTTAGTTAAAGAAAATTGAAGACAAAACTCAACGATCCTCACTCCTAATAACCATGTCTGTACTATGTGGATCAGAGGGCTTACTGTTGTCCATCATGGCTCCCTCCTTGCTGGAGTAACCAAATTTCTTTCCAGAAACCACTATCTCTCTCTGCAGAGAGCAGATGATGTACACCAGCACAGGATGCCACCATACAGGCCAGATGTTGTCCATATGTCCACCTCAAGACCTTAGTTTGGGCAGTGAGGAGGAGCAGACAACACCTGAACACACCACAAACCCAGCAGTGGTTTAACATGGGGGATAGTTAGTAAATTAATTATGTTACTATATATAAAAAGGAAACCACTTTAGCTCATAGCATTTTCATGTTAGAAACTTCTTTCAGAAACTGTCACCATCAGGAAATGACTGATGCCTGCTAGGTGCCTCCATGGCCCAGAGGCAGTCTGCTGTAGTTGCTAGAGGCTCCAAATCTAAACCCTTCCTGTCCATACATCTCACAGAAAGGAATTTTCCACTCTCACCTCTTGCTCCAACCATTTAGTACTGAGATGATAAACTGATATATAAATAACCTTGATGTAGTTATTTGTTCAGCTCTTTCCTTACATAAATATTTTTGAAGATTTGAAATTATGAGGAAGTCATTTACCAGGCTGTGATAAAAGAGGTATTGGACTGTTGAAAAGAAGCAAATAATCAGGTTGAGAAATGTTCCATTCTGCTGTACATCTCTCTCTTCATAAATTGCCAGGCAATGGTAATGAGCAGTGAGTCATGAATAGAGTTTCACTGGAATGAAAAGGGGCAGAAATAGACCAGAAAGCACATCCTATCCTTTCAAGATCCCTCATCCCATAAATATCCAGATCTTCATTAATTAAGGCTTGAATGTAAATTATTGTGATTATTGCAAATTAATGCTGGGAACCAATCCAACAGAGTTGTCCAACAGATGTCCCTGAAACATGGAGGCACATATGCTTTTTCTCTACAATGCCACCGGGAGCCTCGTCTCCTTCCCTGGCTCCCCAGTATGTACATGCTCCTGGCCAAAGCACATAACATCATGTCTCTATCAGCTTTGAGGCCTTAAGGCATAGAAAGAATGAGGTGCAACAATTCTTAGGTTTATTGCAAACGTAGCAGATTTTCAGAGCCTTAGAAATAATCATTTGAAACTTGGCAAAACTTTTTCTGCTGTTACAGAGGACTCAGACAATATACTAGGAAAAGAGTTGCCTAACAATTGTTAAAAGAATACCTTAGAGAAGGCTTTCTGCTGCAGTTTCACCTGTGTGGTTCCAATGTGGACAAAATCCTGTCTCTAGAGGATAACATTAACTACAAAGGTCCACCAGAAGCTCTTCTAATTTCCTTTTATCATTAACACTGATACTGTCCAGATGGGAACATCATAGCTATCTGAGTCACTGTGTGGCATAATATTTACTACTTCTAATAGTGCTTTGATTTAAGTCTCCAGGTAGGTAACTCAGAAGATTCCATGTTAACTGAAAGCATCAGCACCTGAAGTTATTTGTGCTATGATAGCAACAAGAGACCAATGATTCAGGATGCCAGAGACTGAAGCAATAAACAGACTGTCCCTTCTCCATAGCTTTCCTTCCTGCAAGAAACAAAACATAGTAGTGTCATTTCATGAAAGTCATGTTCCGTCTACAAGGTCATGAGTATAGAGGAGGCTGGGAAACCCTGCTGGACAGCCACTTGCTCCTCAAGCCCAGGATGTTAAAGCAGATCATACTGGTTTGGAAAGAGGCACCCCTACTTCCAGACCTCAGGTATTTTCTTGAAAGTGTCACACCTATCTTTGAGAGCTGGTCACACCTGAAGTGTTCTTTGGGCCAGTGTGAGAGGAGAGGGAAGACTGGATCTTTCCCTTTCCTTCTGTTCTGCATTCTTTATATGAACACTTTTAGCAGCAAGTTTTTCTCTGTTCATGACAATCTTTCTATTGCTACAGAGAAACTTGACCTCTGATTATTACCTTATTTAAAAGAGATGTAAAAGGCTTCCAGCCTACCTTATGTTGCAATACACATGTATTTTTGTTCAGGTATGTCACTGACAGGACAGTTAAATAACCTGAGCTTTCTGCAACATATCTTCCAAGTATGTCATCACTATGTAAGATGTGTTTCTGTTGCAAATACCTACAAAATCTTCCCAAATGAAATTTTTCAACGTCAGCTTTCCTGACTGCTTATGTGGCAATCTGTTTTATCTCATCAGGACTCAACCCCACATCTCTACCTGCTTCACCCACGGTTCTCCATCACTTGTACCCCCATGTGAACTCTATTTTCTTTCATACCTCTCTTCCTTCACCTGTGTCTCCACCAACCATGGCCCTGGCCCTTCTTATCTATGCAAGGCAAGCTGCAAGTCTGTCTGGATATGATCTAAGAGGAACCTCTGTTTCTTAACTCTCTGTGGGGATTACTCCTACCTCTGAAGAATCAGGCTGAGAAATTCCACTCTGCAACTGACCTGCTGGCCACCAGCCCAAGCAATCTTATGTGCTCACAACAGATGGTCACTGTGAAAATACAACATGTTTCATGAAGCTTTGCAAATCTCATGGGAATTAACAGAATGATGTGGAGAATCGTCACATCTTTGACCCATGCTCTGGTTTCAGCAGGACACAGCCTGATGTGTGGCTGACACAGCAGCAGAACTGTGTAGCCTGTAGCTCACCTCTTACTGAGGCTGCCAACACACAGATTCTGAGAACAGGGCTTGATCCAGAAGCCATGCTATGTCCAGGAACTCTTCAGCCATCCTAAGTTGACATCTTTGGTATCTCAATTTCCAGCTGAGGCACTGTTTGGAGATAAAACTGAGAAAAAACAATAACTGAGGTAGCAGAGAAGGGCCAGTTCCCACAAAGTCAGACAAGGATTCACATTTTTGTCAGTTTTGCACTGTACTGCTCCTTTTCTGAGATCAAGACCACACCTCCTCATGGCCACTGGTTGGTCCAAGAGGCCTCCATCTCCTAGTGGTCTTCTCAACAGCACATACTGACTGCAGGTGTGAGACATCTGAAAAATGAAAAGCTTCAGAGCTTCTCTTGAAGATGTAGAAAGGAAAAATCAAATGCTTATTTCCCTCTCTAGTCCTGCATTTTAAGCTCATCTAGGTCACTTACAGAGTTGGACAGAGTATATTTCTTCAGTATTGCTACTTTGTATAATGTGGTACAATTTTTTTTAAATCTGTTTTTGCCTTCTGGTCTTAGTTTTATCTTAAGTTTGCTCTTTTCATACACCTTACCTGTCAGACTCACACCTTAGATTCAGGACTTTGGGGAAGGTTCAATCCCAAACTTTTGCAGAACTATTTAGAAACCGATTAAATTGTGTAAAGTGAGACAAACTTGTTATAGCACAGTCCAAAACTCAGCTCTTTGGGATGACATAGGAAATGATCATTCTTTCATACCTACATTTCTTCATTATTTTTACTCATTTGATCCTACAATTATCGTTATTTTAGTGGTATTGGGGAAAGAAAAATGATGATCATGGCATGATATGCTGTTAGCATGATCCAGACAGCCATTTGCTGTTTCATTGTGCTAATTCTCAGTATTTCTAATAGTTTATAACCAGTTAAGTATTTAACTGCACTATTCCAACTGTTCATTAATCAATATGCTTATCAAGTTGGATTTTTTAATGTGCTCTTAGTCTTTTGTCAGCAAGCGCAGTTTACTTGATATGGAATGAAAGGTTTATCACTGTCATCTAATATAAAAGCAAGGGAACAAGCTCCACCACCACAACAGCCAAATAGCCAATTTGGCTTGCAGTCCTTGCACAGGACTGATGGAGGAATTCACACAAAAGCTATGAAGAGCAGACCTAAACACATGATGCAGAACAGGGGGTATTAAGGATGCTACACAGTTGTTCGTGTATGAAAAAGCTACTCCCAGCCTTGGTCTTTCATGCTTGCTCAGACTTTGGTCTGCATGCAGACCCAGTATCTTGATATAAAGTAACTTTAAGGCTGCTGTAATTTTAATCTTCATTGAACAAGTTCAGAAACACCTGTAGAGCTTGAGATTTGCTAGGGTTTCTAACACAGGTAGGTTTTCCCAGAAAAAATAACAGAAGCATAGTGAATCCAGGACCAAGGCCCTTGCTAAATCTCATATTTCTCCTCTAAACTGGAGGGTTGCTACAAGTACTTTATAGTGGAAAAAATACTAGGTATTGACAAATCTGTCTCCTACTCCTAGCATTCTTTCCATTTATATCTGAACTTTTAAAAATCATATTTGACATTAAAATTAAATGTGAGGTAGAGATTAGATAGAAAGTACACCTGAATCAGTTGAAGTTTCTCAAAGAAAAGCAATTGAAAAAGGAGGTAATACAAAAGGCTTAGACAGTCCTAATAAAGGCATCTCCAAAGCACAGTCTAAATAAACTGACAGATGCACTATGTTTTCAGTAAAAAATTCAGTCTCACTCATCCCATAATAATCAGATTTAATTTTAATGTAACAAAATGTTTGTAACACACCCACCACTGCTTTTGATTGCTGTGAAACACAAGATAAATTACTCTTTCCAGATAGTTGTTCTTTAACATAATATTTTACTTCAGAAGAAATCATTAATATCTTTCCTATGGGCATACACTCTGTACTGTTAGACCACTGTTATCCAAAACAGATTACAGAAGCAGGTTCATCAGCTGAACAATCTTGGCCTCATAATATCTTTTTTTTTGTCAATCCAGGAGGAAATTGTCTGGTTTATTAATGGCTTGTGTTTACTCAGATTTTTTCTGCAGAAGAAAATAATGCAGCTATATTGTTATCTCTGTGGCAATATACAAGTATTTTATTCACAGAGATATTCAAGAAAAAGGACTGTTCTTTATCATTTATTGTATCTCCATTATGAAGTCAACCAGCTGAAGGACAGACCTTGGTGTACTGGATTACAACTATGCAATAATATCTGTCTCTCATGTATTATATCCACCTCTCAGGTATTTTCCCTCTCAGAATAATTACTGAAAGACTAGATAATGGGGATGCATTCAGTCTCTCTATTCAAAAAGCAAGACATATAAAAGAGCAGTTATACCATTATGTAGTTGTTTATTTCAAAGGGATGAAGATGAATTTGCATCAAAGATATCCCTAGTTTCCTTTGTTACTACTCTGTCTGTACTGAGACAATAGCTTCCAGTGATTTTTATAGTCAACATTGTAAATGCTCCTATTTTGGTTTGAAATGTTTATTTGACAGTAGTATTCACTGACATACCCTGATGACCAAAAAGCACTTCACAGAAATGGATTTTATTTCCTAATAGTGCTTAGGAAATAAATCATCAGGCTGCATTCAATTCAGGGTCAAGTCTGTAGAGCAAAGATAACTTCAGGCCACTTTAATAGCAGTTCCCAACAGAAACCAAAACAGATTTAGGAAAAATGAACATTGTAAATAGACACTGATGTTCTCTTCAATCTCCTAAGTTATGTTTGTCCTGTTTCTATTTCTCTTTCCACTTGTTTTATTTACAGCGTCTTTGTATAGATATTTGCAGGATGGAGAGCTGAGCAAAGCAGATTTTTCATTCTGAGGTGATTCAGATATTTTCATATTTGTCCTAAATCAGATTGGAACCAGCTTCTGTGGGAAGAAAACACATGAAGAATTTCAGATGAGAAGTGAAGAAATGTTTGCTGTTTGAGCATTCATTTGTTGGCCTTAGGACTCTGCAGAGGGATGCCCTGGTGCAGCATAACAAGGAAAATTACTCCATGGACCCGAAACACTGTGGTTTGGGATTAACCACTCTATTTCATTTCAGTTCTCTCAGTGCAATAAGTTTGTAAAATTAATATTTTCTTGTGAAAATTTGCCATTTTGCAGGACTTTATTAATGGTTAAACCTCTGCTTTTTCTGGGAAAATCCCTAGTGAGGTCCAGAAGAAAATGGATCTTAAAGCTGCACACTGACATATTCAAGGAAAAAAACCATGATAAACAAACACAAACAGGTTAAGTACACACTCACCCAAGCAATGAATAGTAACTGTGACTTGCCCCAGCAATGTCAGCTACTCAGAAGATTGGGAGAAGCTGATGTTTCAGCCTGAGAATTCTTGTTCACTCTATGGTGTAAGGCAATTTGCAGAATAAAACAATCCAAGAGATTTCACCAAATGAATATGAGAAAAGACTTATATTCTCATTAAAATCTTATTTAAAAATGAAGGCCAAATCTGTCACAAAAATTATATTGCTGCTATTCCTTCTATTGCTTTGGATATATAGTAGTTTCAACGACAAGATACTAAGGATATCATTAAACCCTTTTTCAGAACAGAAGTTGCTCTTCCTCAGCTCATTCAACTGTTTTTGTGTTATCATTTAGGAATTCCAACACAAATTGGAATAAGCTATAAGGAAATGTTGCAAGCAAAATATTACTTGGGCACAAAATGCTTCAATTTAAAATACACACAGTCCTCCTTTGACAAGGTTAAATGCAACTTTTAACACTTTAGGGATGCCAGCAGACAAAACACAGAAATAAAAAGCAGGGAGCCAAAAGACACATATGGAGCTAACAATGTCCTTTAGATGCTTTGTGAAGTCCTGAGATGCACTTTTTTACCATGATTAAGCCTGACTGTGAATATCAGTGTGAGTGTCTTATGAAATCAGGTCTGGTGTTCTCACCCATAGAAGCACTTTCAGTGAGCCCTGAAGGGGAAGGGGTCACAGCTCAGGTTTGTGGGATGGGAAACAGGAGCTCTTTTGCCCTGCCTCTGCCAGAGGTCCTGCTTTCTGCGTGGGCATCAGGATTCATTCCTGAGGCTGGTGTGATGGGTACTCCTGGGTCTGGCTAGCTACGTGAGTGATGGTTGCACTGGGCCTTGAGCAACATCATGAGAGGATAAGGCTCATTCTGTACACCAAAATCTTGGCCAGCACTCAAGAAGGCAGTACGTGACCTCTACTCCTGTTACCTGCATCCCAGCAGGGCATGGTTTAGCATTCAGTTGGTTGGGGAATTTGAGGGCTAGACAGTTACAAGAAACTGTTAACAATGTGTACACCAGAACAGTGTCTGGACTGGCCCAGTTGCTTATGCACTGTACAGGTAGCTCTGTGCTACCTGTTGAGAGGCAGCACTGGCATGTAGACCTGCATCCCCATCCACAGCAGTAAGGGGCTGCAGGCAGCCTGGAAGGCAGCTGTGCCAGTGCAGGGGTAGCATGAGTACACCCAGATGATTCTTGCAGACTGGGACAGACTCAGTCACACTGCCCAGACTGGAAACCTCCTTCTTCCATTTGAATCTGTGCATGTTACAGTGTCATATACCATCTACAAAAGCTTAGGGTGCTTTATACAAACTATGGATGCAGGCACACGAATGCATGTGCATAATACAGTTATTTGAACACTCTTACAGAGAGAACTATTTCCCTGTACTGGTTAAGAAGCAGCTGCATTGGGGTAGCTTTTTTTCCTTAAACCACATTAGAAAAACTGCTGTTCATACTGAATTTTAGGGCTTCAGAATGTAAGTGCAGAATTACCTTTTGGCATTAATGGTATTTATGAAAGAAACCAGGAGAACTTGTTCAAATTTAAAACATGGTAATATTTTGCCTTCTGGCTGTTTTTAAAGTTCTACTGTATTCCTGTTAAAGAAAAAGAAAAAACAATCTGAAAAGATTGAAATGAAAAAATATTAAAAGATTCACTACCCTTAAGGAGTTTTTTACATAAAGTTTCTCTCTGTTGTTAAGATAGCAGTTTTCTGCATAGATTTTCTTACTGTTATGGAATTAATCTGTATTTTATTAAGACTGTTCTGAGCTCATACACAATTTTCATTATACAAGATATGCAACTACTCTGTTAATGTCCTGCTAGAACTGACACACAGAGACACTGAGAACTTGTTTGGAAGAGAATGAAGAGGAAGAACACATATGACTCATGTCAAAATGTATTGAGCATTGTGTTTCTACAAAAGCCTGAGGAGCACAAGCTGCTGGAATCTCATGTTCTCTGCCACAGAAAGCCCACGCTGACTTTGCATCTGGGCAGTATGATTTCTTCAGGGTAGCCCTAGCTGAGAGTTCTTCAGTTGAACTGGGGAGAAACAGCAGCATGGGCTTTAGTGCAAGTTGTGGGGAGTTTATCAAGAACAATTCTGGATATTTCTTCTGGCACCTCTGCTGTGCTGACATCTGCATTACTTCATTTCACAGTGACCATTCTTGTTACTCAAGCTATCAAAACTAACACTACATGCAAGGCAGCTCCCATTCTCTGTTATCTTTTGTGTAATGATTATCACAAAAAAAAGGATGGAAAATATGATTATGCCCTAATCCTGCCAATGTTGGCACATCACTAATCTTAAATGGGTGAGCAACTCTGGTAAACTGCCATATAAAAATTTAGTTGGGTTTATGCATTCTTGCAGAATTACTGTTATGAGAGAGTAAGTTTATTTTTCCAAATCAGTGTTCAAGATACAATTGGTGATATGCACAAGGCTTGATGGGGCCCTGAGCAACCTGATCTGGTGGGAGGTGTCCCTGCCAGGCAGGAAGGTTGGAACTAGATGATCTTTAAAGTCCCTTCCACCTCTGACAGTTCTATGATTCTGTCAGGAAAAACAAAAAAAAAAGGAAAAGATGACCATTGAAGGCAACAGTATGAGCCCCTATTTTTGGTGAATTACAATCACCAGGACTGTTTACAAAAATTACTGTTTTGTCAGAATGTGAAAGCCAAGTGCTTAACTCCAGATGCTAAATAGATCTATGGGCACCTGATGGAAATGCACTGTTCTCAGAGCTGCTAAGCATACACAAATTTTGCTGAAGGTAAAAGATGGCTGCAACAAAAGCCAAAGGGAAGAACTTTCTAAAAATCAGATTTGGTTTCCTTGGTAGCTTCAGGAGCAGTTGGAAATGAGCTCTAACCCTGTGGTTTCCATGAAGCTGTCATGACTGTGCTGTGCAGAATAACAGCATTAAAGTGGCTTAAACGACTACGAATTTGCAGTAGCAATGTCTCCATAACAATGTTTACTATATGGCTATAAAATCACAGACCAACTTTACATCAATAGCATTTACTATGACCTACTGAATTACCCTTTATTCATTATCTTGTTTCCAAACTTCATTCTCACCAAGGACCAGAGTCTTTACTGAAACATTATTATGGGACTAATAATGGCATTGTTATGATAATAGTCCAAAACTATCATAACTCACCTTGATGGATTAATATCTTTATAATTCTTGGACGTTTTTCCCACCTCACCCAGACATCTCTTTTATTCCTGCCTTGCTTCAACCCTCCACAACCTCATTTAAAAAATTCCAAATGTTTTTCCCCATGGGGTAGCTGATACCTCCTACAAACCACTTCTTACCATGTCTTGAGCATCAGTCTTTTCCCAGGACAAGTAGGGACTTGTGACCCCATAGGGGCACAGTTCCTTGTTTCCATCCTTAGCAGGGTTTCTGGTCATTTGCAGGTTTGTGCTCAGGGAAGAGACTCTCCATTGGGACAAACCCCTCCAGATAGAGGTACCACATGAAAATCCTGGGGCATGGTCACTGCTCTGCTTGGAATGAACCTTCTGTGTGCTCCCAGAGAAGGACAGCAAGCTCATCATACTGCAGTGCTGAATACCAGTTTCAGTCCCTTGTTAAAATAAACCCTGGATGTAGACTCTCACTAAATGGTTTCAGGGCATCTAGAATAAAACTGTAATTGTATGTGTGAACTGTAATCCCATGTCACAAAATCCCCCGTGAGAAGCACATGAAAACAAGCTGGGGAACAGAGCAGCACAGTGCTTGCACTCTTTTCCTGAAATGTTTGCTTAAACTTTAGGGAGTGGCTGGTTTTGATGAAAAACACTGACAGATCAAACCTTCCTAAGAAATTTCTTTCAAAAAACTTCACCCTTGAAAACCTACTGTCAACGTAGCTACCAACAGAGTCAGAGAGATACCTGTTCATCAGCATTTTTAAATGCTTCATATGCAGTTTATACAAGCCTTTCCCACCAGCTTTGAATTTTAGACTTCATAAGATTTAATGGAGCACTGTAGCTGTCTTTGTGGTGTCAACACTTTTCTTTGGTCTCCTCTTCAACTGCAGAGTCTCTCCCTGCTTTCACACCAGAAAGCTTTTTGACTTTGACTTCCAGAACTGCATCTCCCAGTAACTGATGCTGAAATGGGGGTCTGCTCAGAGTCAGGTTGTTTTGAGCAAACTGTCTTACAGTGCTTCCCACCCACTTAAATCCTTTATGATTAAATAATGCACAAATATATAAGATACATCTCCAGATTTTTGTTAAACACGGGTCTTTTAAAGGGACTGTAACCCAGCAAGTCCTGTTACAAAGATGCAGAGATATCACAGAACTATTTTATGGTCGAGGATTGCAAACTGCAGGCACAAAAGGCAAAGGACAAATGAGTGTAGCTGTGACCACAGTTCCTGGATGTTGGCTCAGGCAGATGGTTGTCTGAGGACTGGAGGTACCAAGACTAGGAGGACCAGCATTGAAACAGTCCAAAAACATTCACTGTCAGCCACATGCTGTGCCTGGCTGGAGAAGGCAGTGAGCAGTGACAGAGTTATTCTACTCTCATCTTCAAGGAGACCAAAATCAGTTCTATTTAGGCTGGCAACAAGTTTTGGACCAGCCCATGGCATGGTACCAAAACTGCATCACAGCCTCAGAGGCTGTGGGGTTTGCACAGGCCTCTTGTGTTGACTGTGGGCAATGAGCCCTCAGAACCTTCCCACTTCAGGCAGGGCTCAGCAAGTGAAGGGGAAAGAGTGTGAAAACATGGGGTAAGGAGAACTCCTCTGCACCACAATGAAAATTATTTTCAGTGGTTAAGCTGAGAAGTGATTGGCAATAACCAGCAGTAGTTTATGGCATACTAATTATTTGATCTCGTTACTTAAATGCATTTGAGGTGTGTGTATCACTCTTAAAAGGGGCTACAGCTCCACAGAAATCACTGAAAACAGATATTCCATCACAAATAATTATATTCCCAGAAGGTCAGGATAATTATCCTAGGTCAGCTGTCTGGCGGAAGATTATGATGCTTGCTTTATTGCTTTAAATCTATTAAAAAGCTTTTTTTCTGTCTGGTTTCTTAGGTTGTTGCACACAATAGTTGAAAGGGCATGACCCACAGAAGTCAAAGGTTAATTTGATTTTCAAATACATCAGCTGGAACAAGCAGCAGGTCATGCAGATTGCCTATTGTTGTGGCAATGTGTTTGCTTAGAGCATTTCCCCCTGCTGTCTCAACTGAGGAAGCAGGGATGTTTGGACAATCCCATTTGCACTTTCCCCCCCATCAGTCCACTCCAGAATTGAACTGACTTCTTCCTGATACAACATTTTCTGTCTGTTTTTTAGAACTCCAGATTATTCTTTGGGTTTATTTTGAGAATCTCAGAAAAAGCCAAGGTTTCTGTGGTCTCAGAAGACCCATTAAGTTAGCCAACAGGCATATTGCAACACAACAGAAACTGGTCCCATTTCCAGTCATAGAAACTCCTCAGTGTCACTATACACTGGATGGTCACAACTGGCAGGTTGCTATGTTCTCTTACATGTCTATCCCTTGGCTGGCAGCATTGTAGTACTGAGTGAACTCCTGGGTTTTAGTCTCTGATTCAGTTCACATTGGAAGAAATAAAGCAGATATAACTGTCACATTTTTGTGCCTTGAACAAACTATTTTAGGAAAAAGCATGAAAAAGCTTATTCATTTTCTATTATTATTATTATTTATCATTACTATTTTTAAATCCACTCTCCAGAAGACTGTCAGAAGTCATAGCTTCTAGTCCATATAAAAAGGGAAAGTAAAAACCAAAGACAAATCAAATCAAAAAAAGGTCAATAAATAAAAGAAGGTGAGGAAAGATCCATTTAAATAAACCTGTCATGAACATTTATGAAAAAAAGTGGTCAAGTTACAAAACAAGTGTGTGAGAGGAAAAAAGCAGTGTACCACTCCAAGCTTAAAAAAGCTTAGGTCCCACACCACTGACACAGGTCTTTCCAAAAAAAGCAGCAGATACTATAACAAGAGACCTTTGAAGAATAATATTGAAAAAAGGACAAAATTCATAGTATTTTACTACACAACTAAACCAGAGAGCTCCTTTTTTTTCCTTTTACTCCATCACAACTAGTAAGTATTTATATGCACACTTTTACCCCTTCATAAGACTTTCAAAGTGCCAATAAATTCTAAATATTTGCTTTTGCCTTGTTTGTTCTTCTTGCTTTGGCTATTGGCAAGATTCTGCATATTAGTTGTAAGCAATCGGGATGCCAGCTTAATAATATCTGAATGTCATGTATTTGGGAAAGCAGATAACCAAGCTGTCTATACAGGACCATAGGCACTTCATGAGCAGTGCTGGAAAGAAAAAAATAATGGAAAAACTGTTTCCATATTTCTGTTTACAGAAGATGAGTAGAAATCCGAGAGTTCAATACAAAAGTAGCATAATTTCTTTAACTTTCTCTGCCATCATTCAGTATAGCCAGGACTGTGATTTCTGACAGCACAAAACATCTGGTAAACTCAGCCTGAAGTCTAGGAGTGCAAGGTTTTGACAACTTACTCAAAAATCCCACTTCCTTCCTTGGCAAGGCTGGGTGATAATGAGTGCCACATGAGGCACCTGAGATTTCCTGTGCTCAGGCTGACATTCAAACCTTAAAGTTGTGCCAGAACTGGTCCTTTAATTAACATTTTTAAAAAAAAAAAAAAGAGAGAGAGAGAAAAAGGGAAAACAAGAGAAAAAACCCTAACCTAACTATAAGCTGGGCATGATGGATAAGGCTCAACCATGTTGCAGACAAGACCCTGGCCGACACGCAGTTAAAAGCTGGTGCCAGGATGGCCTGAGCTGCAGGAAAACTTGTGCAGCAGAAGCCACACAGCACAGATGTAGGAAGAGGATCCTTTATCATTTTTGCCATCTGCTTCCAAGCTGTTGTTGACAGACAAGAAGCCCCTGACCCACCCATCCTGCTTGCCATTGAAATGGCTTCATTTAAGGAGTGCTTGCAGTGAAGGCAGCTAGTAGGTTATTCAAAAATTCCTCACCACTTGGTATGTACACAACACTTCCCTGTGTGTTTAACCCATGCTTAACTCAGGCACAAGTCAAGAGTGTCTTATGTTCTGAAATATGCTCCCACTTAACTTGAAATATTGAGTTGTCAAAACACATGTGCCTGTGCTCAGCCAAGCTCTTATGCTGTCCCATAACTCCAAGCACCTGAAAATACCCACACATCCTGTTACCTGCTCATTTTCCTGCTGTCTCTGCAATGCAACCTATTTGACTACCTTCAGGTTGGGTTTTTTTAGTGAGATTACCAGCAAGTGTTGTCATTGTGGACATTTGAAGAGGCTTACAACATCATCAGGGCAAGATGTTCTTTCATAGAAGCCAGGGAAAGGAGCCACTGGGAGGATATAATAATTTTGCTCCACTTCCCCTATGAAAAGCCACCAATGGGAGCACATAAACAAGCTAATCCCTTATTCCATCCTATTATTAGCAGATTTAGCTACAGGCATTAAAAAGGAGCAGATAAGGGAAAGTAAGAAGAGTCTGCAGAAACAAAATCATGACGATGATGCTTGTTGTGAAATTATAAGTTTATTTTGAGAATACTTGCACACAGATTCTTGTAGAAGAAGTCATTCTGTAGTTTCTGACAAAAGTGAAATTCTTACAAGCTTATGGGCAGATTACATTGAAGTAGTTATTTGCATCTATATAGATTTCAAGCAATTATAAGGTTTTGTAACATCTTTTACTGTGATTGCCAGTCAACTAAGATCCCTCCTTAGGGCTTTTTCCATGCCTAGATACCTAAATCAAGGCTGCTCTCACACAGATCCAGATGTTGCATTTATTAGCCCTCCACTATGAGAAGGGATATGAACCCATTTTTCTGGCACAAATGCTTTCACCACTCAGCTGTACAGCATATTTTTGAGTAATGACAGGGCTGTGACAGGACTCTGTTTTGTGTTGACTTCTAAATATTTATGGAAAGAGACAGAAAGAATGAGTCTGCAAAAGTAGGAAGGAGAAAGTAGGAAGGAATGGGACACCTGGGTTCCAGCCCCTTCTTCGTCAAAGCCCATCCTGATTCAGTACAGTAGTTGTGTTCTGAAAATAACTTCTAGATTAAGTCCTGCTGGTGAGAAGAATCTCTAGCTTTTGGATGCCTAAAAGCAAAGTTTTTAGCCATTCAGCATGACCAAGAACAAACAGTTCTCTGTGTATGTGTGAATTAGAGGGTGGGTAAACAATTTCTGGATGCAATTCCTACCTGCCACCCCAAGGCTCCTGTCATGTCCATGTTTCATGTCAGCATGAAACTGATACATACAACAGTTTTATCCCTAGTTTCACCCTCACGTGTATGTTTGCCCCTCCCATGCCCAGAATCTGCACCGTGTTCTAATAGGTCTCTGATATAGGCAATGCTCAGAGGAGGACCCACAGAAGAAAGGTATTGTGCCATCAAAGGTGAATCTAGCTATAGCCCTTGCAGCCTGTCAAAGCGAAAATACTTATGGGTTTTGGTCACCTCGTGGTTAGAACAGAAATGGAAAAAGAACAGTTTGCCCTAAATTTTGTGCTTGAGAATTAAATATGCAGAGGTTTGGCCCCAATATCCTTTTGTGGATTGGGCCTCCTTGGGTAAGCTGCAACCTTCAGTGGAACCACCCAATTCATGCTCAGTTGAGGGTTAGATTAGACCACAAATCCTTGGGAACATCACACCAACCATGTTAGATGCTGGAGATGCTGTCCCTGAACGTTAGTCCCGAAAGTCTCTCAAAAGGCAACCCATGCATGAAATTAATATTGACTAGAGGTTGGTGCAGCAGAAATCAGGTATAGCAGAGGAAACAGATCACTCCAAGTATTGTTAGTATTTATTTATTTTTAAATTTATGTGGTTCTCCTGCTTGCAAACTGGCAAGAGCACCAATAGCTTTGATCTCATCAGCTGTGCTAAGCCTAGAAAAGCTGGCTGGGGTTTCTGCAGGCATGGACAGGAGATCTGGTATTGCGGGAAGTAGGACTGATGTCTTAATAAGTGGCCTTTTCTCTTCCACATCACTATGATGCCTCAGTCACTGTGCTTCTGAAAGGCCTTTCTCCAGAGATGAAGAGTTTCCTTATGCTTGTTAAAGGTCATACAGAACTTTTCAAAAGTAAGAATAACTTCATTGATCATCACATGACATGGTGATCTTCCTAAGCAGAATCATGTGAAAAAATAAGGCTCTAAGTGTATTTTTTTCTTGGGATTAACAGACAAAACCAAGAAATTCTTCTTTCAAAACTGTTTTTTTCCCCTGCAAATGCAGTTTCATGACCATAATGTCAGACACCTGTTCTGACACACTCTCCAAATTCATTTGGTAGCTGAGGCAACTGGGGTTGTTTATCCTAGAGAAGAGGAGGCTTGGGAGAGGCTTTCTTGCTCCCTACAAACCCTAAGGGAGGTTATAGTAAGGTGGGGGTTGGTCTCTTCCCTCAGGTAACCAGCAACAGGACAAGAGGAAATGGCCTCAAGTTGTGCCATGGGAGGTTCAGGTTGGATATTAGGAAAATTTTCTTCACTGAAAGAGTGGTTAGACTCCCCAGGTCACCATCACTGGAGGTACTCAAAAAACATGCAGATGTGGCACATTGTGACATGGTTTAACAGGCATTGTGGTGTTGAGTTGACGGTTGGACTTGATGATCTTAAAGGTTTTTTTAAGGTCCTTAAATTTTAATAAGCCTTTAGGTTCTTTTTATTTCTTTGCAATTTTCTTTAAAATAACTATCTCTATAGCATAACCAGGAGACAAAGCAAACAGAAAAGCATGAAAGAAAAAAGTACAATTGTAATTATAGGGTGAGTCATTAATGTTGAGTATTTTTTTAACCTAAGAGAGGTTTACTGTTCCTCAAAATATCTATAATAACAGCCCTAAAAATGACTAAACAAGAGATGGGAAAAATAACCTTCCAAAAGAGGTACATCTGTAACATTTAATACAGGGTGGACATTTTTCCAACTCTATTTCAAATAGCATGTAACACTCTTAGCGTCTGTGTTCAGTAATCTACTTTTGACTCTCTAGAATTCATTAATAGACAGCTTTATCATAGACTGCTAAGTGTCACATCTTTACATTTTCCATCTCTGTACACAAAGGAACCTGGAGCAAACCCAAGCATTGTTGGAACTCAGCTCTCAGGATGTTGTTTAATAATCAGAAATTAAACGAGATCACAGGGCTTAGTCTCCAAAAGTGTAACTGTGTTCAGTGGTACACCAGCTGGTTTCTAGTATGAGCCAGCTAGATGACAGACAACCATTCCCACCAGCCATGTACGATGACTAACCAGCTTTTCCCTGCTAACTGTGACTACTGTGCTACTCTCATGGTTTGTGGTACCTACCTGCTCCATTTTGCAGGTCTCTCTGCCTTTCAGTGAGACTTAAAGCTCTCAGGAATACTGCAACAACACAGGGCACAGACGCAGCCTTACTGTAGAGGACAGACTTCCTAAACACTATTTCTACGTTCCTCTCACCCCCCTTTTCCTGAAGCTCGGCACACTCAAAACTGCAAACTTTTGGTGCATTTGGGTGACTACCACTTGCAGGAGACCAAGTTGGTGCTGGTTTGGTTGTTTTTTTTTCTTTTTTGCACAAGAGCATGTCATGGTAAATATGACACAGCCATGGAAAGAGAGGTTAAAACATCAAATTCGAAGATACTCTGGCTTGTCCTTTCACTTTCCTAAAACCTTGCTGTTTGCGAAGGCAGCCAGGGGGCTGCCACACCATCCCTACTGGCTACCCCGAGCAGACCAGGAGAACCCAAAGCCGGCTGCCTACGGAACTCGTTTACACCACTCGCCCGCCCTCGCGGCGAGGGTACTTATTATGAAATTTCCTTTTTATAGCAAATTATTTTGTAGTTAAAAATCCCTTTGACATGTTTAAGGGGGGGGAGGGGGGGGAAACGCTAGGAA